>CM057813.1:127745010-128320010 GCA_030067965.1 Latrodectus elegans
CCCTAATATGTATTATTTATAGTTAATAATTTCATAGTTTTTCAGAAAATTTAAACTATGAAATTATTAACTACTAATATTGTCGTTAACACACGAAATCAGTTAAAGATTTTGGGAATATAAGAAATATGTCAAAAATAATTTTATTTCACCTAAATTTTCATCTCCGAAATTTAGTCACTCTTCTTTTCTAAATTTATATACATAATTATGCTATTTTCCTATTCGTTTTTTTTTCTTGCGTGTTTAAAACAAAATATTTATTCCGTAAGCTTTTTATCAATCTGAGTTTCAAATTCCATACTTATTCCATGTTATAGTATCACTTTCAACTAAAAATTGCGTATAAAAAGATTTCCCAGTATATTACATAAAAAATATTGTTTCTCTGATATCAGTAGTGTTTTACTCACAAATTAATTCCTGTACACAGCTTGACTATTTTGCCATCTGGTTCAACCGAAGAGAAACTCAAAATCTCTCTTTTTATAAAAAATGTTTTTTTCAGGAATTAACTTAATTCAGGAAGCAAAATTTTTGTAACCTGTCTCAAATATTTTTCTTCTTTTACATTTTGTAAATTATTATTGTTTTAATTATTTTTTTGATAATTATCAAGTTTCCGAAACTGTTCGGTTTAATAATTTTTAATAATACTTGAATAAAACTTTTTAAGAAGATTTTTATTTCAATTTTTCAGTGAAAATTACGATATCATATATTATTTCCAGTTTTTTATCACCTTGAAGACTGTACAGTAGCAAATAATACACTACATTTATTTTTGATTGTCAATGAAGAAGACTAATATATATTTTACATTTATTCTCTTACGTAAAATACATGTTACATAAAATAAAATATATCAATATGAAAAATATACATTATAAGTACATTTATCGTAATTATAACGAAAAATGTATTTATAAATAATTTTTTTGTTTGATACATCAATATATTTCAAAGTTGTAAACATATGTTATATATATATATATATATATATATATATATATATATATATATATATATATATATATATATATATATATATATTTGAAAATATAACTACAGAAAGCGTACAAATAATTTCTTTTCCATCTATTTTAAAAGTTTTATAATATTTAAAATTGATTTTAAATTAGTAAAAATTATAATATCATGCTTAGGATTTCATAATTTGCTTAAGATATGTATAATATTATAACATATTTCTATATTATTAATGTTATATATTACAATTTATTTCACATTTGCCTCTGCATTTCATAGTCATAATTTTTCACTGATACTTGCACTAAAGAAATTTTCAATTAACGTTAACTTTTATAAAACTGAGCAATTGCATAAATTAAAATTTTTTACCAAACTCAAACTTTATAAACTTGGTTTTCTTTATATGTAGAAATTGTAAAATTATAATATTTTGCACACACAACATTTAAAATAAAGCAAGAATGATTTTTTAAAAATTACATAGTGAAACATTTTGTAATAGAAAGACTGATAACACACATTATAAAACGATTATCTAACATTCATGCGAAAATATCATTTTCCATATTATTTATTTCGCTCATTTCTAATCGTTTAATGTATGATTCCTTGTATTTTTTCTCTTTTTATGCCTAAATTTGAGCCTAAATTGGAAATATTATTTACTTAGAAATTTTCTATAAATGTTTTTATAAGGAGGTGCGAGATAATGTTAAGTTTCGTATAAACTTCAATTCAAATAAATCTGATGTGAAAGGAAAAAATTCTTAACGTAATATAAAATGAAAATTCTTAAAAGACTGAGTTTCGATTAATCACTGACGATATTAATTAAAGATTAATGTTCGATTTTGAAATAACTCGCTAATCATTTTAACAAAAACAAAGACATTTATTTTAACAAATGGAAAGCTATTTGTTGCTCCCGCGCTTGCTGAAGAACGAAAGCTTTCTTCTGTCTTGCCCATGAGCTACCGCTCTGGTAACAGTGAAAGTGTACAAGTGGCGCCACTCCATACCGCCCTCCTTGAAAGCTTTAAGAGCATTCACAATAACAACATAAAGAATCTGAAACGAAATAGTAAAATGAATATTCGTTAAATGATTATGAATTGAGTAAATATTCAGGAATTCCTAAAACACTTAATGAACTTAAAGTCAATTTCAATTCTGCAGAATTTTGTCACTGGCCTTAACAACAGCCCATCTGCTGTTTTTAATGTTACGACTCTGACTTTTCCATCATGTCCAGAATGCACAGAATTAACTCCACGAAAATTCTATTTCATTGGTGGTAGATTATCATTTGCAATGAGGACATTGTCATCGAAAGTTAAACTTTCTTTTGTTTGCTTACACTTTGATCGTTGCTGCAATTGAATAATGTATTCTTTTGCCAACGATTCCAGAAATGCTGGACGAATCTTTGAGTGAGTTGCCATCTGGAAGGGCAGTTCATCTGCGTTTTTTTATTATTTTGTTCAGGTATAGCTGTTAAGGGACCACCAGCTATAATATGCCCTGGAATTAATGCTGTGAAATCATTTGGTTTGTTTGACATCGGTGATATGCGACGGGAATTCAAACAAGCCTCAATGTGTGTGAATATTGTATGGAGTTTTTCATATGTTATTGTTACATTCGATAGGATTTTTCTGAGATGTTGTTTCTCACATTTTATGTTGGATTCATAAAGTCCTCCCATATGTAGAGCACTTGGTGGATTAAAATGGTAATATATTCCATTTTCACTTAAATAATGTGACACTTCCTTATTATGTTAATGAGATTTAAGAAGTGGCATAATTTTCGCTTTTAACTTACGAACCCTAATAATTACTTTTGCCCTAATAATTTTTATTTAAAAAGTTAATTTAATTAATGTGATTCTGTACACATGTTCAATCACAATGCATCAAAAATGACTCACTAAACAGTGTTAGTCTTCTATGCTTGATGACTTAGCTGTTATAGAATTTGAAGACTTTTGAATTTCCAATTACAGATCTTCTGCTTATTGCTGATCTACCTTACGGTTACCACGTGAATCATTACTTGATTCTACTTGTTAATCTATTATATTCATCACATAATTACACCAATCATTAAGCTGACGATAATTCTTTAGTAGCTCCTTATATTTACACCTTATGATTACGCAAAAATTTGTCTGAAACACCATATCCTATTATGAATTTACAGATATAGCAAAGACATAAATTAATTAGTTTCAATATAGGAGTATAAAACTCACATCATGTCATGTAAGTGTCATTTGCATAGAATTTTAATGAAGATGTAAAATATCATAGGACGCAAAGTCATATATTTTAAATATAAAAAATTTTATTTATCTTAAAAACTGCTGAAATACTTTTTATCATAACATAATTTTTCATTTTTATATGGTATTTTATAATCTATATAATAATTAAATCACAATAAAATGTGTAATAATATTTAAATAACAGAATTTTATAAATGTCATGTAATTGTAGGCAATTACTTTCAAATGAATTTTCTAAACTTAAATTAATATGCAAATTTTAAAGTATTCCTTGTGAGGTACATATAGAAATTTTCCAGGTAAAATGGGAAAATATTTCATTTCATTCTAATAAAATGGATGTTTATTTATTAGAATTTTAAAACAGTCAAATATAAAACTATCGTTTTAAAATTGGAACACTTATTTAAAGGTATATATATATATTTTTTTTTTAACATTAAAACTTTTTTAATTTGAAAATTTACGCACACATATTGCTTTCAAGTATAACAGAATTCAGCATGATGAAATTTAACAAAATTATTTTTTCATTTAGAAAAATTAAGGCAATTAAGATTATATTTTCTTCTTCCATAGAAATCTGAAGAAATTAAGCAAGCTCAGTTTGTTTCCCATCAAAGCTCAATTTCTAATTTTCCATCAATGTAACATAGGAATTAATTTCGACTGCCGTAGAAAACTAAAAGAATTCCAAATCAAATTTATATATATAGATTTTGACCCACATTTATTTGAGAATTAAACTAATTAATACAAATTTCTCAAGAATTCAAGGAAAACATTTTTATTCCTTATAATGTCAGTATGCGAAAATTAAAATTAAAAAAAAAAAAAAAACTCTAAAATAATTAATTAAAATATATTATGAATAATTGGTTAAGAAAATTAAAAATTTTAAAAGTCAGACGCTAGACAGATTTTCCTAAATTGATAGTTATTAAAACATTTTCAAGAGTATTTTATATGTATATTGTTTAAACAAAACATAATTATATTCAACACAGTTATTTAACTTCTTTGCATTGTAGTTGTGTCTGATGTGCTAAAGAAATTATAAGCATAATCTCTTTGGCCTATTAATTACAAATTGAATGCAATAGGAGTCTATAAAGTGTTCATCTGTATTTTGTTAGCTGCAGGATGAAAAGAAATTTACTCGATGACCGAAAGTGATGTCTATTACCTTTAGTTCCAATCAAGACAACTTAATTAGACGATTCCTCCGATAACTATTGTTAAATATGCACGCTCCTGGAAAGATTTCCTACTTGTTGATGGCAACAGTAATTGGAAAAATCCCTCCGAAAGCAATAACAGTGGCAGCTTCAGTTTCTTTCTGTACCGATGCTAAGGTGCGATATAACCGGTGTCTCCGGAAATAAAAATGAGTCCGAAATGGCAAAGGTGATTGATAATGAAAGGAGAGATTCAGATTATTGCCATTTTCCATATTACGAAGTTGTACTTGCTTGCTGCCGTAATACAGGAAAACGTAGTGAAGCTTTAAAAAATTGACGCATCGTTTTTTATAAAACTTGTTTGTATTTTGTCGTCAGCTTAAGTTATTTTTTTACTATCTTAATCACGACTGTTAATAATGAAATTAGATATTAAAACTCGTAAATGTCTCTGAAAAACGTCAAACATGCAAAAGTTTAAAAAATTCTTTTTCTTATATTTTATCAATGAAATTAAAATTTTCCATTAAACTTATTTTGTGAAAATATTTTATTTCATTATACGAGTTCTTATTAAGTTATTAGAAACTCAAATGTAAGTAAGTACATTTATGTTGATCTTAGTCAGAAGTATTATTTCTGGTAAATATTTGTAAATATTACAGTTTAATAATTAATTTCTGAAATAAATTATAAATTTTATAAAATAAAATATTCAGCGCTTTATTATAAAAGTATTTATAAAGTACCAATATATTTTATATTATTTATTAAATTTCGAAATAATTAAATACTATGAACATAAAAACACAATTTGTTTACAAAATTTAGATAAATAGATTAAATTTATATATTGTTAGAATAATGCCACTGCTTTTTCTGAGGTTTTAGATACTTCCAGAGCCCTAAATATATCCATAATAATGATTCGGTGATTTTTCATACAAACTCAAAAAAATTTGTTTTTATACAAATATAAAAAAGATTCTCCATTAAATTCATACATCATTTAAAATATACACATTTAACATTAAAAAGAGCAAACTGAATATTCATACATTTTCAGATTCAAGCTTAATAATACCGTGGTGTAGGCGCTTTAACTGGATTGTATGTTACTTACACTATACAGAAGCCTTCTTTAATAAAACAGTCGTTTCTTATTTCTTTATATGATGAACAAGTTATTAAGTAAGAAAAAAAGGATAGGATGAAAAGGAAGCCGAGTTTATCCGTTAAAGCTTTACCGTTACGTTCTGTCTCTTTTTTGGATCGGATGTTTCTCAGAAGGAGAAAAAATATCGATGACTACAGCTCTTCTCGTCTCGATACACGAGTTACCTACAGCTAGAATGGAGAAAAAATATTAATCGGCAACACTCCGTTATCGTCTGCTGCTTTGACAGATGAACTGGAATTGACACCTGTCGCTACCAGTACTTCAAACTAAATGTTTAAAAAATATATTTTTTAGAAAAGAAAACATTTTCAAAGTAGGAGGGATGTTTCTTAAATAAAATGATGCTAGAATTATTTACAGAAGACAGGAGATTTAATAATATTTTCAAAAGAGAGATGCTTAACTGAAGTAGAAGTTTTCCATCAAAAATATTTCGTAAATAAGATCTATAAAGGTTATCAGTTAATTTATTTATCTTTACTAAAATAGTAATTTTATGATTAGGAAAAGATTGCTTTTTGATTTTGTTCCATGTCTATATTTAGAAATATGGTAAAGTAATATAAATTATAAATTTTTAAGTTCTAGATATGTGGTATACTTTAGATTATGTGTTGAAAATAACTATAGAATTAAAAAATTTCATTATAATCTATAATAGAATAAAATGTAAGTAATAATTTACCTCTGATTAATAACTTAATTTGTTAGAAAATTGTTATATAATATATAATTGGTGGTATAAAATTATATTGCTAACAATTGTTGTAATCAAATTTTATAAAAGTCTTTTTGAATTTTTCGAAAGCAAAATAATATTTTCTTATAGTTATTTATCAGTCAAACAAAAAACTTAAAATTAATTTAAAAAGAAAGCATAATTTTTACTGAATTTGATAATATTTTCCCTGAAAAGATTACTGTGTTATTTTATTCCAGTGTGTAAGTGCATATTAAGCTAATATTTAATATATTAAATTAATATTTCATCAATAATATATTTCTAGGATTAATGTTGAATCTTTGTTTTATTTAAATATACATTACAGCGTTTTGATCTTGAAAAACGTTATATTTCAATAACGTTTTTCAAGATCAAAACGCAGATATGTATCAATAGTGAAAACAGAAATGGAAATTTAATATGTTAAGTTTAATTAAAATATGCTTTAATTAATTGATAAAAATGTGTGGATTCTTTCCTTGTGTAATTGAAAAGTTTTAGATGTAATCGTTGAAGAGTTGATTATTTTTCAGAAAAACAAACGCACTATGCATTTTCATGAACTAAAATAAAAAAACTTCTGTTTGATAATAATTGTGGGAAATTTTCATTCATACTTTAGTTTGAGATGTGCTGATTTGTTTTATCAGTAAAATATTGTTAAAAATATTGTTACTTATAAAACAACAACAAAAACAACAAACAAACAAAACAAAATTATTTTTATTAGTTGTTTTATTAATAAAACATAACGAGACTAAATTTCCGATCTTGTTATTTCATTGAGTGTGAATGAGTTGCGTTAAAGTTGTTCATGGAAGTATATCGCATAAGAAAGCATACAATTTTTAATTTTTTTAAAACGGCTAACTAATCCACAAAAAACAATAATAGCCCATTTTATTAACAAGTGGTAAATATTAATAAAGCTACATTACCTGTAGTACTAAACATATTACGTATATTGAAGATAAACAGCAACAATGAACCAAATAATTATTTAAAAATAAAATTTAATCTTCAATGTCAAAGCTGTGTTATATTTATAAGACTTATATTATCTTTATTGTCTTGTCAATAAAACTGTGTGTCAATTGTTAAAAAGGTTAAGTATTAAATTGAAATTGTGCATTATCAAAGGCTGAAAATTACAATAATTGTTAAAGTATTTCTAAAAAGTTATTACTTCTAATCAAATATATATGCATTAAATATGTTCTTAGTTAAAAATAATAATAATGCTAAAGTTTTGTTAAAAATTTGACTGTGAAATTAAAATGGTAATAACTTTGAAATTGATTTCATTGTTGAAATATTAAGAATCCTAATCACAAATGATACTGCATTCGTATTTGTAACATAAATATGTATCTCGGTTCTTTTAAAGTGTTTCATCCCAAACATTCTGAATAAGGTGTGATAAATTCACTGTTTTTTTTTACATTTAATTTTCAGAACAAAGTTTATTTGAAAACAGTATCTGTAAATTATTTTTTCTCTGCTCGGTTTTTAAAACGTTACCCTATTTTGTTTAATAATATTTTATTTCATTATAAATTATTTCTAGATCATTTTAACAAAGTAATGATGAAAAAATTTTTTGAGAAGAATATTTTTATGCTGCTAAAACATTTATTTTTATATAAATATCTTTATAGTCATAATATGGAATATATTGTATATATTTTATTTATCTACATGTAAAATATTAGGAAACGCTCAGATGTTAAAAATTATATTATAATTTCAAATTTCCAATAAAAAAATAAAAAGCCAACAATCTCTCGTTCCTTATTATGGAATAAAACGTGTTTCTTAATAATAGTTTGAAAATTAGTGGCTTGAATGTTTCTGTGCTCAAACTTCACTTACTGTTTTGTAGTGAGAATGGTGAATAAAAAGTAACAAAGTAGCAGTAATACTTGTAATACTCAGTGAACATTAAAAGCAATAATTAAAACTAAAAGAAATGAATGAATATATATAATTAGAAAAAGAAAATTTTTCATATAATTTTATGTGGATGTTTCGATTTGATTTTTTCATTTTGCTTTTTCTTCTACTGTCTGCATGTCAGTGACTTGAATCGATGAAAAATGGCTTTTTAAGCCTATGCTTTAGTTTTTGTACAAGAAATCGTTTTATTAGCAAAATGAACTTAGGTAATATTCTGAGACATTCAATAATGCACTTTGACTTGTTTGCTCGAAGAATGCAATTTGAAGGCAGGCAGCAAATGTGTGGTCAAGTTGGATTTACGACACCGTCTCAATACAATGTCACGTAGATGAAACGTTATCTGACGTCATGGATATTTTAAACTAATGAGAATTGTAATATGATATAATCATGATCTCAACAGGAACGAAAGAAACAACCACTTTATAATTAATTAATTATAGATTGTAATGATTTAGTAGAAACAATTTTCGTTTCTATGTTTAGAAATAGCAAATTTAAATCATGACTCAGAAAACGAGAGTCATACCAATTAAGTCAATACCTATTAATTTTTAATAAGGTCTAATTTTTATCCACTCATGTAGTAGTGTAGATCTTTGGAGTAAAAATCTTAGGTTAAACTTAGTTCTCGTTATTTGATCGCGGTCCAGAATTACAAAGATATAAAACATCTCTTATGGCAGAATTAATCAGTTGAATTATTTTTCGTTGAAATAAAAAAAAATGTTTCCATCTCTTGGCTGTGTCTCAAATTTTAGTGTTTTAGGTAATATTAATCGGTTATTAAATAGTCACTATGGGTGTAATAACCTGGAGAAAATTTCCTCTCCCTCCAGGTCCATGTCGAAATTGAGTGAGTGGATCATCTGATGATGCACTCTACCGTAGAAGTCTTAGAGCAAAGTCGTACTTTCACCTTCATGGTGCTCTGTTTAAGCGAATGATGAATTCTATTGACTTAAATTTAAAAGCCGTTAGCAGTGTGAGTTTGGTTGGTCCAAGTACCATAAGTGACAACAACAACATCATCATTTATGAAAGTTATTTAAGAATTTCTTCAGTAATGTTAGGGGTAATATCTGGGTATGTGAGGGAGGGGGGACTTCCACATAAGAGGAGAAATATGATCTGCAGAGAGTTAAATGAAAAAAAAAATTTAGCTGAAAAGAACAAATGGCATATCATATCCTTTTAACTTTTGTTCTTTTAAAAGAATGTCAAGTTGAAAATTTCAGCAAGATAGTGCTTCTTCCCTTGTCTGCTGAATAAATTATATAATTGAATGTGCTCTTACAGATTCTTTCTAAAACCGCATATTGCTTGATTTCGTAAATGAACTAAAAATTGATTTTTAGGTAATACGTTAGCAAAGACATAGTTCTTAGTCCTGAATTCCATAAAAAAGTTGTGGAGTCATTTCACCTGTTAAATGTACGCTAATAAATGTTAATATGATTTTCCATCTGAATTGAAACTTGATAACATGGATAATTAGGACAATGTTTCAAAATCTTTATTAATTACAAATCAAGTACTTAATGTTATTTAGACGAGAGATTTTCTAAAAAAAAATTTTCAATTTTTTTTAAAGTTTAAATACATTTAGCAAGTAATTTTAGAATTTAGCTTTGTAACTGTTTTTGCTTTCACATTTAATTTTGTTTCTGCTATTTGAATGGAAAATTTTGAAAGCATTGATGAACTATTATTACATTTAAATATTGCTTTACATTTATGTTTATATTTAAATACAGCGTTACATTTATATATACGTTTGAGGTGCATTTGCGTTTATATTTCTTTTATTTATTCACACCAACTTGATTTAGTTAAATAAATTTATATTATTTATAATTAAAATATCAAAAATAATGATTTTATGATTTAGTAATAGATTATATTTGTGGTCTAAAAATTGAATATTTTCCAGGGTTGCAGATATTTGAATTTCCTTGTGATATTAAAGTTTACAGTTCAAATAACTGCACATTTTTATCGCAATGAAACACTAAGTGAAAGACATACATAGTTATTATTTCATGATCCTTAAACTAATAACATTTATTTTTTAAATTATATATCAAACTAATTTACTTTTGAAATTCACACAATCTTGTGTGAGTAAATGTACCGAATATTTAATTTTACCTAATGAGTTGAATATGAAAAAACATACATGCGACAATTTCTATAAAAATGAAATGTTTTTGTATTGGGATACACATTAATTAAGATACATCTACTATAATATATCTGCAAACTGGCGAGTTTGGCTTTATCTGTACATTAAGATTATTCATTCCATTTATTTTATTCTGACCTATTGTTCCTACGAAACTTTCGAGAAATAGGAAATAACAGTCCATTTCCAAATTTTTGTTCTGATAACGCTAACTCACCTATAGAAAAAAAACATTAATTTTGTATTACTGAAAGTAATGCACGAAACTTCAGAGCTGTAATTTCGCAAGACATAATTTGTTATCATTATATCTTTGAATGTTTTGTAATTAGAAAAGTAAATCGAACAATCATGTTCATCCAATGAAAAATTGTTGCGTGAGTATTTTTTGCGCATTCGCTCGTATTTCATTTTATGAAATGCTTGTTTAAACGTTATTTTGCAATGCTTAGAAATAAAACAAAACCAAGAATATTATTCTCTGTATTCTCAGTTAATCTGTTTTAATACTTTTCCTTTTCTTTGGCAATTTACCCTCCTTTTAATTCAATGATATCACATATTCCATAAAATTTTATGTTTAAAATGTGTCTCGTTTGAGGGAAAATTTTTGAAGTAAATGCATCCAGAAATAAAATGAACTTCTTTGAATACTAAATTTAAAAATATGACTTTATTATTACTGGTAGAAATAAATATGGAAAACCCTAATAATGAATTGTAATAAACTTTAATATATTGAATATACTTTTGTTTATATATTTATATAGTTGCTTTTAAATATTAAAGTTTTATAATTTGAGCTTAGATTACACTGTGCTGCTAGTTAAAAAGGTTAGTGCTCTGGTAATTAATTTAACAAGTTATGGGTTCAATTCCCAACTTGGAATTTTGGTATTGTTTCAGAGATTACATTTTGAAGAGTAGGTCCCAGTTTGATTTATCATTGGTTTCACACAAAAGACAGTTGTACTACAAACAAAGCTATTATTTGACATTAAAATGCAAATAATCTCACTATTACAAGAAGTGTTTAATATGTTACTTAATAATTTACTTTATTAATAAATAATGTATAGATTAATTTTCATCAATGATGACTTCAATTACAAGATAAAGAAAAACATTTCAGAGAACATAAATATATATGATAAAATTAAACATAAAAAAATTATGATAAAATCATCATTAAGTTTTAAAGATAAATTTAGAAACATAGTATGTATGGGTAGGATGATTAGAGAAAACTAAGTTCCCGTTTGTTTACAATGATCTTATTTTGAATGCAAAGTGCTTCTAAAGTGCTTATAAAAGGAAAACTCTGAAAACAAAATGCGCAAGACATTTTTTATTGTGTTAAATAATTAATAAAATATAAGTTTCCTTATATATTTTTCTGACATGAATTGTGTATATTTTAAATGTATTGTGATAGATTAGATTATCTGGACACATATCTATCTACCTGTTTTTGGTAATTTAAAACTTTAACTATATCCAATCATCTAAAATGTGAAATGCGTTTAAATGACGATGTTGCCAAATAAGTTGCTAACTTCGAAATCCCCAATGAAAAGTCCTTTAGGATTACTGACATTTGTTTACTAGCTATCTGATAAGACAAAAGCTCTTGCAAATTCTTTTTTGCCTGGTTGTTGCTGTGTAAGCAAGGCGCGTTCCATTTTCGATGAGAAGAACCAGAATAAAGGCACCAACTTTAACTATCTGAACACTTTAATAACAAATGGTACTACTTAAAAACTGCATATTTTAAACCTCCTTTATACATAATTGAAATGGACAAATCTTGTTAATATAGCTACCGCCTCAAAAAGTCTTCTTGGCAAAATCCACATGCCCTAAGGCGTGAAACATTTAAACACCCCTCTCATAATTGACCTTATACAAGGATTCTTTATAAGGAGTGCACCAGATTTATGTGCCACAAAAGAGGAAACCCAAAACTCTTAAGCACGTACCACAATAGATGTCCCATACATAATACAGAAGCAAAACATTTTCTAGTTGTACAACAGCGTCCACAATCTTTCACAATAAAGACTGCTATCGTACCCTTGTTGACGGAAAGTCCCGTTGCTTGAATTTGATGACGTAACAATAAAACACATGAGTAAGGCACTTTTAAATCTCCCTTCGATAACATTTTAATAAACGCCAATTTTTATTCAATGAATTATTATTTTAATGTAATACTAGGAAAGTGCTTCATTTTAATATATATTTTGTCACTTAGCATAAACTTCAATGACTTCATTAACCCGTAGATGTCATCAGTGGACAATAGAAGTGATCTGAAAGATGCTGGTGTTTCTCTCAGTTCAAGAACAATCAGGAGAAGATTAACAATTATTGGAATGAAAGGTAGAATTCCACGAAAAAAGCCTTATTTTAATTTTCAGGAACGAAAGAAAAGACTACAGTGAGTAAAGGAAAACATGAATTGGACAGATCAGTAGTCACAAGTTACACGGAGTGATGAAACTGAGCTATCGTTATTTAGTAGTGATGGGTGAAAATAAACTCCTCAAAATAATTAAAGGATATGTGAGTTTTACATAAAATAAAAATATAAGCAGATTTTTTTTTTGCTGAAACTGGAAGAAGGGAATCAAAAATGAAAACACTTCTGATTTTTTAAACTGTGGGCAATGCTAATTTTGAGTTTGACGTCAAAAATATCATTTCAGCGGCAGTGAATGAAATTTGGCTTTCAATTGAATAAAAGACAATGAATACAAGGATGATCGATATTCAGTGACTGCTTTGTTTCGATGAGTATCATATCTCAGCGAAGTCATTTAACCTATTCAGAAGCTTGGAGAGTTGTTGGTAGGTTAGAAGGGGGTCAAACTGAAGCCGGAGTAGCGCAAGCCATTGGAGTATCACAAAGTGTCATTTCCAGGATCTGGAACCGTTTTTTGGAGACTGCAAGTGCAGGCCTAAGACCAGAGAAAGGTCGTAGACGGACAGCAATGCCCAATGAAGATCGTTATTTAGTGTTAAAGGCACGGAGACACTGAAATATGAACGCTACTCTTATCCAACAACACCTTCACTCGGCTACTGACACCACGGTTTCAACTCACTGTCCGGAACCGGCTGCATGGTGTAGGTCTGTAAGCTCGCCGACCGATGGTATGTGTTAAACTAACATCAAGGCATCGTCGCAACCACAGGGAGTGGGCAACAGAGCATGTGAACTAGAGGCGAAATGAATGGAGCAATGTTCTTTTTTCTGACGAGTCCCGTTTTTCTGTTCATACTGATAATAGGCGCATTTTCATCTGGAGGGACCGTGGCAGTCATAATAATTAAGCATTCGTGCACAAAAGTGTCAGATTTGGTGGTGGGGTAGTGTTGGTGTATGGTGGCATCTCCATTGACGGGCGCACAGACCTTTATATCATTCGTGATGAACCTCTGATTGGTAACAGCTATATGGTTGAGATCTTCAGACTTATTGTAGTCCCTTACGCTGCAGTAATTGGAGATGACTTCATTTTAATGGAAGATAATTGCAGGCCACACCAAGCTAACCTGGTGCAGGATTTTATTTTCAAGGTAGGAATCGTAGGAATGGAATGGCCAGCATGTTCTCCAGACATGAAACCAATAGAGCACGTTTGATACACTCTAGGAAGACGAGTTGCTGGCAACAAACCACCAAAGACACTTTAAGAACTGGAAAGAGCTCTTTTGGAAGAGAGGGACAGAATACCCCAACTCGTGATTAATAGCCTCATTGACTCCATGCCTCAAAGGAGTTCAACGTTGCTGGCCGACCCAGGAAACCATACCCCCTACTGAAAATGACTTCCTTTGAAGACAACACATTTTTTTATTCTTTTTTTCTCATACGCACATATTGTGTTTTTTTTTTCTTTTGTACACGAATGCACAATAAGATGCATTTTTTTTCTGCCAAACATGTGTAATTTATTCTCATATAACCTACTACATACGAGTATCAATCAGCTAAAAAATTTCCCAACCACAAGATCCACCTAAATCCGTAATATATCCTTTAATTGTTTTGAGCAGTATATATATATATATATATATATATATATATACATAATGAACAAAAAACTTACATTTCTATAACTAAACATAAATAAACTGTAACTAAACAAACATAAATAAACATGAAAAAATAGCGGTAAACTTATAAATGAAAAATCTTAAATATTTGCATTTATAACTGAATCCACTTATATGTGTGCATATCCAAACTTTAATTGAAATCGCAAAATATTGTCGAATCAGCAGTCATATTCAATGACGGCAGTACCAACACATGAACCAATTTTTAAGACAAAAAAGTTCTCCACTGGAAAGGAATGTAGCAAATGGAGAAAAACACTATAATATCTGAAGGAAAATAGCAAATAAATAGAAGAAAAAAGAACAGCTTCGCGTCGTTTGTTCTCGGATTGAGCATTTATGGCTGCCAAGGGAAATCCGGAGAGCCCCCTTATACTGCACATTTTTCCAGCCTCTTATTTCCTTCCTAAGTAACTGTTGTAGCTCCTGATTTGGTTCCTGGAAAGAATATAGAAAAGGGAAGGTAGAGAAAATTCCGGAATATACTATTAAGGATATAAAAGAAAATAGCTGCTTGATAACTGACAGACTTGGTATTTTTAAATTTGATATGTAGAAAGAAACAGAAAGAATGCTACATTATAGACAGATTCCTTATATATGTGGACTAGTTTACCGCTTCCAGCATCAGGAAAAAGATATGTATTTAGGGTATTCTACTGAAAATAGTTTCCATTTCACATCTTATTTGAGTTTTGGGAGGACCATGAAAAGGAATCTAATTGCATCAACATGTCGTATACGAGGGTTCAAGTGCCATGTTCATTTCCTGTTGCAGAAACTTCTGAGCTGTGTAAAAATGTCTTGAAGGAGATTTGAATCATTCATATGCAATATAATAGCTAATGTTTGGCTTATACTCTTAAATTTTGAGAAAAGATTTTAGAAAGAATAAAAAAGGACCAGACTCCTTTCTAGTGAACTTTTGTTCATTTTTATTTAAAAAATTATTTTATTATAACTAATTTCTTGATAGGTTCAATATACATATGTATTACATTTATTACAGCATTATACAGCATATATATATATATATAAATAAATATATATATATATATAATAAATGTTGTGAAAAGGTCTTGATTGGCATTATCAAAGCAGTAACTAATCGTTACGTTGTACGTGCTAAAATTAAAAATTTCAGTGTAAAAAATTATTAGAATTTCATTTATAATTTGCTGAATGTCTTGCTTTAGTTTCTTATATTTGATTATAAAATAAAAATTATGAGGGTTCTTTTGCAATATTTTACAAAAAAGTATGATAAAAAACGTTAAAGATATCTATCTATTATTGAATAATTTTAATAACTTTTTCACGTAAAAAAGCAGTTAAAGGAAAGTTTTTCTACAACCTTTGTAGAATAAGTAAATGTTCAGGAACACACACGCCATATTTTACTAAAAAATCTTTACTCCACTTTTTGATCTATACAATTAAAAATTTCATGCATCATTGGGAATTAACTGTTGATATCTTACGAAATGTTTTAAAGATTCTGCATTAAGCATTCCATGGAACTTTTTCATAGATAATATGATTTATTACTTATCTCAAGGAAAGAGATTCAGATGACCAGTAAGGTACCCACTCTGATGACTGAGCATACCGAATGTTGAAATGCAATATTGTCCACAGTTGTTGAATTCAAAGTAGATCTCTTCCGTTACCATGTACGCGTTTTTATTTTTACGCCTTGTATTAAGATTTATTAAAATTGTTCAGGCTGAAATGGATAATTAATATTAAATGTCATTTTACAGCAAAAGCTCTTACAATCAGGTATGTCTTGATTCTTAGGCGATTTATTCCGCCAAGATGGGTGCGAATATGTGACTAACAAGATGGCCACTACACAAAAGCTATGCAAAGATACGATTACCAGATATTAAAGATTATGGCCTAAATGTATCGCCAAACTAAGTGGTACCGGATTCTACTCTGAACCTCATTCTACAGTCGAAAATTCAAATTCACATCGAAGATGCTAATTTTCCTTGGGGACCAAGAACTCCAGCCAGTCTCTTTCATAAGGAAAATGATGTCATTGAGATTTATTAGTATAAAGGATGGAAAAAAAACTCTTCGTAATTTTAGAACTGGCGTGGCTCAGAACTAGTGGTTTTAATTTAGACCTCTAGATTTTATGGTTAAATTTTCAAGTATCTTTTCATTAAACCGTTTTATATTAGTTTTAGTTGGATTCAAAGCAACTATAAATTTTTATGCTCTAAGTGGTATATGAATTCTATTTTTTGGACAAAAAGGCAGAACGTTAATCATTTCTGTCAGTTCGGTCTGATTATTCGAACAATTTTCTTTGGCAAATAGGACTGTTTCTATAAATATGACTAGTGTTTTGTAAATAGGACATTGAATGTTTTTTATGGTCGAGGGCTAGGTACTGTTTCATCAAAGCATCAGACATGTCAGACGTGATTTAATAATCACAGAAGTTGAAGTCAACAAAATAAGTATGTTGAAAAACTCAAAGCAAAAGACTCCCTCATAATTTCCTCAGTTTCAAACTAAGAAACTTAACTAATAAAAATTCATTCGATATTGCAATTACGCATCCTTTTCTTCAAAAGTATTGGATGAAAAATTAATTTAAGGAGCTGTGGACATGAAAATTTTTCCTCTATAAAGGTTTTACAGAGTAACAAAGACCTTGGAAATTGGGAATAATAGATTCATGGAAAACCTCAATTGATATTAACTGCAGAGATAAGGCCATTTAGCTAAGAATTCTTTAACAGTATCATTTAGTGAATCTGATTTGGTGTCAATATTAATTGAAAATCTTTTTCGAAGTGTCTAAAAAAGCATATAATTTAGAAAAGAAAGATTTTAAATGGAAGCATATTTGCAATATTTTATTTACTGCTCAGTTTTATTTAATACGTTGAAATTAAAATTAGAGAGTTATATTTCTTCTAAACATTCTTTTTCAATATAAGAATTGTTTGCACTTCGAATCAATATTTTTCCCAAAAATTATTTTTAGATATATATTTATAGATATATATTTTTAATATTTTTAGATTTTTACCCAAAAAGAACAAATATTATAGATATTGATGATTGTCACAGTCCTATTTCGTTTGTACATAAAAAGCGTGTCGCAAGTGTCAACATATGAATTAATAACAATTTTCGGAATCATTCTTATATCCGAAACCGAAGTTCTTAACAGCTAAAGTGATAAGCCATCAAACAATTTTTGTATACAATTGCAGCATATTTCCTTATTCATACTGGAAATAGGTTTTGAACGAAAATATTCAATATTTTAGTTTCTTTTCCTTTCTTCACTTTCAAATATGTTCTCTATTATACATATCAAATATTAATTATTTAGATCCTCAGAATGACGGACTCTTCGGTTAGTGCGAGTATCAAACCTACTAACTACCTGTAGAGAAAGTTAGGGCATTTTCTAACTGATGGACAGACGAAATGATTTCAGCCACACAAGTCAACTCATAAACAAATGAAGATAATTATGAAAGCTTCGTGTGAAGATCTATCAATGAATTAGGTAATGTGTGAATCCAATATCTTCAAACATGAAAGAGAAAGTTTTCTAGGCTACGCTACCATCTTCCCATTTCATCCTCCTTTGACTAAGCATTTTCATTCTGTATTTATAATGCATTATTTGTTTAAAATTTAATGTAGAAAAACTTTACGTAAATAAAAAATTTATTTTCTCTAAGTAAATGTTTTTTAAACTGTATTATTCATCAAAATACACTTTAAATATCAGATTAAAATATATTTACACATTTTGCTAATTGTTATAGTATGGATTAAATTTTCCATACTTACATCATCAAAACTCAAAAGAATTATCAAATACATATTTAAGTACTTATAGATTTTTTGTAAATAAAACAATTCAAGGAAAAAAGAGGAACCTTATGAATTAAAAACATATTTCTGCATTTAACTTCATTATTAGATTTCAGCTTCAACATTAGGTTTCATCATTCCAAAAATATTTTAAAAAGTGTAATTGAAAAATCATGTTTTAAGAGGAGCAATATAGGAAAATCCAGACGAAAGCAATAAAATTCAGTAAGAGTTTACTTCAAACTCATGAGTTTGAGATTTTAAATCATTAAATTTCTAAGAATGAGTGTAAAAAAATTCTCTGAAATTTTATCAGTGAATAAATTGTAAGAAATGTAACAGTGTAACCTGAAATCTTGTAAGATCTACCAAAAGACAAGGCCACTCTCTAAAGAGTTCTGCTGTTTGGACGTTTCTTAAGTGTCTGCCAATAAAAATCTCTCTTCCACGTTAAGAGGAGCTGCGTAGGATGTCTGTTTCAATGAATTTTATTTCCTTGAGGCTGAAAGCTCCTTTCATCCAATGTTGCCTTCAATTCAAATTCAGAAGCGAAAGCTTGGATTTCGCATAGTGAGTACCGCAGTTTTATCGTTCATATTTTATTTTGCTGCTCAGATGAAAACATATTTTCTTCCTGTTCACATCTTATTAAGAAAAATCAAGTACATCACAAATATGGTTTTGGAAAAACTTAAATATTTCCCTCAGTGATCAGGATATTTCCCTAAGTGTGCTTTGTGCTTCTATACTCTATTCTTTCTGAACATTCATATATATATATATATGTTTGTGTGTGTGTATGTATATATATATATATATATAATGAAATATAAAATTTATATTCATGAAACTATAAATTAATATTTCAATAAATATAAACTAATATTAATATGTATAATTCTTTTGTTTTAACATCCTTATGGTGATTATCATTTCACCGAGTTTATATTGCTCTGAAAGCCTTTCTCTTTAACATTAGTATTATTAATTATTTCTGAAGAATATATTTTAAATTTATAGAATGAAGCCTATAAATGATGTAGAAATCTATTTTTTACAGGCAAATGATTATTTGCAAAAGACTATCGAGGACTTGTTTTCTAATGAAGAAAACAACTGATTGTTAAATAGGGTGGGAGAAAAGAGAGTTTGCAAATGCTCGCTGATGTAAAGATTCTTCATCAGCGTCTAACAAATGTTGCGTATAAGAAAACATAATGACTGGATTACAGAAGAAGGCCATCGAAACTGGTGATTTAGAAGAGTCTTGTTTCATATTAACTATTCTAAATCAGCCAAAGTACGAAAGAGAAACAATGAAATATACTTCCCACATTCCCTTGTGTGTATTGGAGAAAATTTCAGAAAAAACGGAGTTATTAAGCAGGACGTGACTCATTAAAGACAGTATTTTTCCTGCAAATGAATCGGATTATCTTCTCGAATCCTCCACCTTCTTTTGAAGTACCTTTAAAAATATGTTTGAGCTGAAGGAGTGAAATGTTTTACTTAATCTTTTGGGTGAAATTAGAGGAGCGCAACACAGAAATAAGTACGTAATTTAAAAAAAGGGCAATTTATCGCTACTCTGCCCCATATTATGAATAAATATAGAATGTTAAATATAAATACATTGCTGCTAAAATTGAAAAAAAAATATTACAAATTTACAATAAATATTGCGTTTTACTTATTTGAAAATTTATTGAATAATTAAGTATAAACTAGTAATTAAGTTACATTCAATAAATAAAAATAATTAAAGTTTTTGAACACACACTCAAGTAAATTTATGAAATCCTACCCACATTTTTAAATCTTTAAATACTTTTTTTATGAATGTATATAGTACATGATGTAAAAATCATTTCACTGTTAATAATAAGATTAGTGCAAAATATTTTATTAAAATGCTGGAAAATTGTTTAAAATTAACTAAAAAACATTTATTAAAAAATTTCAATAATTTGCACTCTTGTTATAGTCCACTATTTTTTACAAATAAAATGAAATATATACATAATGATAATATAAAAGATTTACATACCCATTAAGAATATCATACGTATCTACGTAATTTTTTATAAAAATATATGTGTAACACAAAGCAAATGAAAGCTATTCATACCGAATTGACTGTTTACGTTTCCACGTTATATCCATTGTATGATTAATACTATAAATGTAATAGATAATACTAAACATCTGAGAGTAATTAGATTTTTTTTTCATATAATTACAATTTCTATATGCTTGCATAAGAAATATAAGACCATGATTGAAACTTACATCGTATTTCCATGCAATATAAATAGTTATGCAAACTATTTATTCCTAACATATAAGTTTAGAAATTTCATTTTAGTAATTTCAAACATTTAAATATTTTTTATATAACACTAAGTTTCATTTGTGACATCAATAATTGTTTTTTTCTTTTTCTCTTCGTTCACATACTATTTATAAGAAACTTCATATCAGAGATATTTTATTAGTGACAAAAATCTCACTTGTGACAATCTCGTGTAGAATAGAAAAACAAACAATAGATAAAAGACAATTTAAAATTTACCTAGCATATTTTTATATTTTCTCTAAGAAATTCTTATACCTGAAAGTGATTAATTAAAAAAAAACATTTGTTGTTTACATGGAATAGTATTTTTATTACTTATTTCCTAAAATAATGCAAGTTCTTTCTATGTATGTTATTAAATTCCGGATTTCTTAAATACTCCAAAATTTAATAGCAGTTATTTTTTACCAAACATGGAGGCCAGTTTAAAACTTTTTTTAAGGTATTTTCTAATGTGTATTTATCTACCGGAAGTGCTTTTCATTTCACACACACACACACACACACACACACACACACACACACACACACACACACACACACACACACACACACACACACACACACACACACACACACACACACACACACACACACACACACACACACACACACACACACACACACACACACACACACACACACACACACACACACACACACACACACACACACACACACACACACACACACACACACACACACACACACACACACACACACACACACACACACACACACACACACACACACACACACACACACACACACACACACACACACACACACACACACACACACACACACACACACACACACACACACACACACACACACACACACACACACACACACACACACACACACACACACACACACACACACACACACACACACACACACACACACACACACACACACACACACACACACACACACACACACACACACACACACACACACACACACACACACACACACACACACACACACACACACACACACACACACACACACACACACACACACACACACACACACACACACACACACACACACACACACAGACACAGACACAGACACACACACACACACACACAGACACACACACACACACACACACACACACACATTTCACCAAGCTATTGTCATAATATCACATTTTATTCATTTTCTCACTGGTTGCCTGAAATAATTGCATAATACTGAAAGTTGTATAGTGAGCAAAGAATTCTTTCCAATAGATAGACAGTGCTCTTTTCTGTGAAATTTGTGACTTAAAAATATTCGCACTATATTGCTTACCAATCATGTTCTCGAAATAGTGATAAGAAAAATTCTGAATTGTATACTAGGGTTAATAGTAATACTCATTCCATTTCATTATTAATTTATATAAATGTGCATGATGCCATTCTCTTTAAATCTTATCTCCGCATCATATAAGTGGTATTCTTCTTCCAAAACTAAAGTAACTAAGAACTTTCTTTCGAAGCTGAGAAATGCCATGAAAGGATTGGATGACATAAGAGTTCTCTACACATTTCCTAGCAATTTGCAAAAACATAAAGAAAGATTCATTTCTCTGCTCCTGATTATATTAAGAAACATTTAGGAGCAGGATATAATCATCTGATAGTTAGCACCATCCAGTTTCCGGCAGCTCACTTAATACTGACTTAGAAAGCTAATGCGGGGGAAAATAAAGAAACAGATGGAAAAAATCAATGCTGCAGAAGGGGAAAAAGGAGAATTTAAAACTAGGTAATCTTTTCAGATCTTCAAAGAGGAGTGAACTCTGAAAAAATCTCATTAGATGCTTCTCTTAAGTTGAATCACTTTTTGACCTTGGTTGTGCTTTTCACAGTTCGGTACTATTATCACGTCCTGGCACTTACAGCTGTTCGGAACTTACTTCCGAAAGTTGGGGAGAAAAGAATATTTTCGGTTTCTAAAATTTTATTTTTACTGTCGGGGAAGTTTTCACCTGAAGGTAAAGTTAAGGACTTTATCTTTTGAGTGCTTTCGACAGATTATTATCTCAGAAGTACAGAAAAAAAAAAGCTTTGAAAATTTTAGTATTGATTTTCAATTTTTAGTTCTGAAGATATTTTGATTATTTCAAAGATAAAAGAGATATTATGATAGATAATTCTGATAAAATTATGGGTAAGACAATTTTATAAATATAAAAAGAAAATGAAAGATTATATTTTCAAACATGAACATAATTATTTATTCAATTTCATTTTTATTTACTTAGTTACATTATAAATTAAAATGAAAGCAAGGGTTAGTACACACGAATTTCAGATAAAAAAAATTTATTTCAAAGGTTATTAACTTGATGGAAATAGTTTAGAAATTACATTAGATATAAAATATAATATAATTAGTTAGGGAATGTATATTCTTTATAAAATTTAAAATTTTAATTTGTTATATTCGATGATATTGATATATAATGAAATAATGCAGTATTTCACACATGATTTGAATAACTATTTTTGATATCACAAAGAATTGATGAGTTTTTCTCAATAAATGAATATATAAAATTTTAAAACTGTTAAACAAACTAAGAGATTTTTATTGTGACACAATTGCTATGCTTTAATGTGAAAAATACATACATATATTTTTAATAAATAAACTAATGAATACCTAATTAGTTATTAGTTTGTCTCTAAATTTTCAGCAAGCAACTTTTGTAAATTGTTTAAATCAGATTTTCCTTAAAAATACGAATTACAGTTCTATATCGAAATTTATTCCTTTTTCTACACGTAATTTTTTCCTAAAATCTAAGTTTCATCAAAATTTTATAATGAATCACCATACTAATTTATTAATTTTTATTTTAAAATTAAAGTATATACATTCAAAATTATCCATGCGATTTAAAAATAAAACGCAAATAAGACAATCAAGTCATGCATATTGTGGCATAATCAAACAAAGAAACATTATTAAATAAACATTACCAAGATATCATTTGACCGAGTGTGGCTTAAATCAGACAGTCACTATTGCTTTGGCCTTCAGTTTAGCAGTTCGAGTGTCCAATTTCCATATTGGTAATGGAAATTAGTTGTTTGGAGTCCTTTTTAAAATGTAGATCTTGGTTCAATTGGTGATCAATGGTATAGAGTAAAAACAAATAAACTGTACATACAAACAAACTAAACTGACGTCCATGCCTTGCAAGGTTATTTAACTTAATGGTATAAGTAATGAGTAAAGTGAGCTTGATACGAACATTCGTAATAACTGAGTATTTTACATTGTTAACAGTGAAAATGAAAGGCACTATGTGAAATATTGTGTTCATTCTTCTTCAACTTGCTAAAAAACGAGTATTGATCATAAAAATTAGACATTTATATTTCTAATATGTATGCATATTGGTAAGTAGGTAGGGTTACTCTATTTTCCAACAAACATTTGGACATCTATAATAAAAGAAATAAGCACAATTTATTCACATTCAATTGTTGGTAGATCCTTCACATGAGACAATTACAACCACATCCCGAAGGCTTGTACATCCTCACGTGAGTTTACACAAGTGTTTGGATAATGAACAGCGGTATTTCTTTACGCTTGGCTTGGAAAAGATGTGCAAATTTTTTCAGCGGTTTTGAACATTTTCAACCCGTCTTAATTCGGCTATCCAATTTTAATTAAGTTTCAGAAATTTTTTATAAGTTTCATACCTGAACTCTGAGCAGACCAGTTCAATTGGTTTACCCTATTATCTGCTTAATATTTCATGGTTGAAATCACCAAATCACAGTAGGATTGTCATCCTCGAAGAAACAATGGTTCAACCCGTAATACTACCAAAAAATTGGAAGCACATTTATGCCTAGAATTACAGAGTAGATGTCTGCGTTGAGTGTACTATAAATTGGGATGAAGGGTCCCTGTCTATACATCACCATGCTTAGTTAAGCATCCACCAAACATTATACTTAATTCATTGTTACAAAATGAGTATTCTAGGCAATATGATAATCCCATACATTGAAGAGCTTGACTTTGAATTTAGCACTCCAAAGAACTTGTTTTCTGTCTACTTTCGACGCGTTTTGCACCACCTCAAACGAGCACCCTGGTTGGATTTTAGAATCCAAAACTTTTGAGTGCCAGAACAACCCTAAAAACCAGATAAATGGACATGAGACTTATATTTCAAGAAAAATAATTCGAAATAACAACATTGTGAATACTTACTGGAACTGCTAGAATATATGCACCATTAGTGTTTTGCTGGCTTTTTGAACTTCTTTGGGAAGCGTTTGTTAGTTTTAATCTTTTGGTTTCCAAGGTCCATCAGGTGGAATCCAATTTTGAAAATCAACATTCACCTTCCTTAATAATAAAAACCACTTTATTTTGGAATATTTAACTCATTAGATACGACTCTAAAAAACGGCCATCTCTGTAATATCCAACAGCTGCCCCTTTTTCGAACTCAAACTGATCTGAATTTCGTGGAATGTTGTGTCGACTAATGCCGATGCTGCTTCTTGCATGATATTTAAGTACAGAAGGCGTGATGTAGGCCAGTACCTTAAATATCCTCATTTGCATGTATGTCCAAATAAATGCAAATGAGGATATTTACGGCACTGGTTTTGTCATTCGGTCAACACTTCATGGACCAAGTCCACTTTCGGCAAGGTTGTTTATTGTTGCGATATGGAGTTCATTTTATTACGTAAGTCCAGGTCTTGTTAGTCTTGATAGACAAAAAGTGACTTTTGATTGACAAATAAAACAAGTCGAATTATAAACATCTTTTCTTACGATCCTGTCAATTATAAGCTACCATAACTATATTTCATGGAAGATCTCACTTGGATTTGCAACGAATATCATTCATTGCGTTTCTGTTCTTCCTTTAATTGCGGTCTTAATTTTCATGCGAATCATACAAGTTTTGAGTGCGCTCATTTTACTGTTACATTATGTTCCTGACATTTGCATATGTCAGGAACATATGCAAATGTCAGGAACATTTGCATCTTGCATATGTAAGATTTACATCATGCATATGTAAGTTCAATCCAATGCTGTGGAAGACATCTGTAATATGTTGAAGACTTGGGCATTCTGAATCCCAAACTAGTCCTATGCTCACTGGAAGATAGAAAAAAAATGAAAAAATTATTTTAAGCGTTATTGATGAATATGTTTTTAAAGAGTTTAATATAAAAAATGTAAAAAAAAATTATTGAAATCTTTATAATTTTTATTATAAAACCTTACAAGTAAATTCTTTGTGAATAAAGTTCAGTAACTTTCCAAACAAAAAAAAAATGTTTTTCCAGAATTGGATTTTGGGAATCTTGAAAAATAAGAGTATCCAGCACCTTAACTATTTTTTCTTTACTCCTAATAGTTTTGCATAGATTATTACTTTGAAAGGAAAAAAAAGAGACACACGTTATATTTTTGTTCACAAAATATGAAGCGGTCTAGAGCGAACTGTTATATTGCTTATATTTATGACATCACCAATAATCAATTTAACAAGAAGTTTAAATCCACATTATCTGAGGTTTAAATTGATTAAACACTGTAGACAAAATTTTGAAATAAGAAAATAAATTAGGACGCAGATCATACTTCATTCACTGCATCCAATTTCTATTCAACTTCGTAGGAAGATTTAGTCAATAGATGTAAAAAGAAATTTATTTATAATTTTTTTCAGGTATTATTACTTGACTTAAATTTTATTTACTTGCGATTATAATCGTGAGTCATTTTCACTGGATACAATGTTCAATGTTACTGTTGTGTTAAATTGGTATTTTAGGAGGAATAAATAAAAATAAGACAAGAAAGATATAAGAAATGCTGTGATATAAATAAGAAAGGAAAAAAATAATAATGTAGTTAAACAAGAGATGAAATTCGAAATGTGATTCCAGTATATTACTAATTTTTTGAAGCATATCCCCTTCATATTTGCAAAATTGGATCATCACTTCATTCATGAATGTCTGCATTGTTAGTAACCACTCCATTCATTTATACTAAACGTATCGTTAAAAAATTAAATTATATCTTTATTTGAGCTATATTCTATGAGAAATACTTCATTTATGTATGCTGTGTTTATATATACATAAAGTTTAATGTGTGAAACTGAGCACATAATTATATATCTGAAATCATAATATAAATTCAAGGTTAAGATTTTTAAACATAAAACTTTACTTCCTAAAACCAATTCACTAAAATAAAGTTGAAAGCCATTCTGTTCGATTTTTATTCACTTAACTTGGTAGTTATAATCTTATCGGTATACATGAGAAAACCACTTAATTGATAAAATGTATCCTTAAATGTTCAGTAGTATTAAAATACTTCTACTCATTAAAGTGGAAAGTCTTTTTACATCAGGAGTTCATGTCACGTAAATCACCAATTTGTATCTCTAACGAAAGTGATTTCTTCAGGTGGGAAAAGGACAGGGATTTTCTTCAATGAATGCAAAGTTTTATGAACTCATACTTCAAAGCCATTTGGAAAGCTCCCACAAAGACATCACCAGACAAAAAGGACAGTGGTGAGAAGCCAAGGATGAGAGGTGGGGATGGATGGAAAATATTCCAAAACGTTTCCTGCGCAATCTCGCCATCGGAACGCAGACTATAAATCTCACTCTTTATTTTAAAAGATGAAGTTTTTCATGCAGTGGATGTTGTTGGGGAAAAGTTTTAATGGGCAGAGCAGAAATGGGTCTGAGCTTAAGGCATCATGTCTGTGACGTCTCCTGAGAGAGATTGGATCATAACTCCTCAGGTATGAAACGTTTTGATATGGGGGAAGTCTGAAGGACGCGCTTTCTTTCTTCCCCCTTTATTCCTTGTAGTGGTATCAAAACTGCCACGGAAGAAAAGTTCAAGTCTAAGTTTTAAGTTTCAACAAGAGATGCGTTCCTTGTTCAGTTTAGGATTAGGAGAAGACGACTGTACCATTTCGATATTTTTTTTTTCTTCCCGAAATTAAAATCCCTTTTTTGTTTTTCTCCTGAGCCATAATTGGACTATTCTTAATTAATTCATTTACTTTTATGTATGTTTAAAGCATTAATAAATTTTGGTTATAAATGTGCTAAATATTTTTAAATAATTGAAAGTAGCACAGATTATTTTCTACTGACAAAAAATTTGATCACTCTTGAATGTGTTATTCATTTGTAATCAGGAAAATTTTTGAAGTAAAAAAAATCTTTAAATTTTGAAAAAATGCAAAAGAATATTAATTTTTAAAAGATAATTTAAGTAAATCATATAAAGGGAACTTTCATTTAAATTTTGCTTTCTAGTTTGCAGAAAAATAGCCAGCACACATTTTTTAAAAGACTAAAAAGTAAAACAAATAATGTAAATGGAACAAATATTATGTGGTTATCTATTGCAAGAATACATTATTAAATATATTTTTGTTGTAATTAAAAGTTTACTTAACTGATCATTCGATTAATATTTGTTAATCAGTTATTTTTTGAAATAACTAAAATGTTTTATTATAGATTAAAATGATGAAATCTTTAAAGTAAGCTTTGTTGAATAAACACTATTGTATTTGTAAATGAGTGTCTAATTATGTCACTGGACATTTGAGAGAAAAACATATTTACCTAGCTTTGTTTCATAAAAATAAAAACAGTTTTTAATGAACACTTTATTGATCAAAGCTGTTTTAAAGTAAATGCACACACATGCATATATTACTAAATGGATTTTTTTCTTTTAATGGCTGACACTGGATGACTAACAGTCTATCGAAATTGCTACTCATTTATCGTTACCCGTTGGGTAGCGGGGTACAAAGTCACGAAGGCATGTATCATTACAGACGCCACTCCCTCACTAACTCATTTAGAGGGTGAGCCACATTCATTCATCTTGGCAGAAATTACAAAAAGAGAGAAAAAGTAGCATCCAAGCTTGAACCATAATTCCAACAAGAAAGATATAAACTTGTAGAGAACACTAAACACCATCGAGCGGCATATTACTTTGTGCAGTTCACAAGAACTATGGTACTTTTATTTAAAGTCCTTATGAAGCATACTGTATATACTATTGCTTATCATAAAAATAACATTTCTTATTTATAAAAAGTTTATAATTTTGTGTATCATATTATTCACAGTTTAGGAAAAAATGAATGTTAATATTCATGTTTTAATTCTTAAGAGCATAAAGAAAGATAGAATGTAATGCATGCAATCAAAGTAATATTGAAAATATATAAAATATATCAGAAATTTACCTAATATAATTGTATCCATTATTCTCGTATTAGTCTTATTAATATTGTTGTCAGTTGTTATTTCCTCAATAGTTAAGTATAAATACATGTTTCTATTTTTAAAAATATCTTAAAGTATAAATATTGTAGCAAACAAAAAACAGTTATATTGTAGCAAATAAATGTATTCGTGTACAAATTTCAATAAGTTAGAATTTATAAGGCTTAACTGATTTGAAAATTTTATTAACTGAAAGAGCTTAGGATATCACTTTAACTTATTGTAAGATCTTCAGTGCCCAAAGAGAAATACTTCATTGTTATATCCGAAAATTATGGATGTTGACAATAATGTACACAGGATTAAAAAAGAAAGTTTTATAAGACGTAATAAAAAGCTTATCCGCATTTACTAGAGTGGAAACTCTTTATTGCCATACCTGGAAAGAATAAGATTTCATACCGGCAAACTAGGAGACAAGAGAAATCTTTTGGAAGAGTAGCAAACTTTTTTAACAAGTGGTTTTTCTCAAACATCAAGAGTGATGATCACAAGTACGGGTTTATTCAATAGCAAACAACAAAAGAGGTTTTTTTTTTTTAAATTCAGCTTGCATAACAATCTGGTTGGATGCTAAGAGTTAAAAATTTTCATTGCTATGTGTCCATGAGATACACTGCTGGACAATTGCTAAGGGTGGAGAACACTATCATCCATACCAATCACAAAATGAAAGGAAGCAAAATGTCGAAAATTAGAATAAGTGCGGGATATAGTAAGAAGTATGCAATTTTTCTTTCCACGTCTGTTCATCACGTGATAGCGTTCATAAGAGCTTTAAAGGTTTTGACGCTTGTGGACAGTTGTTGTTTCAATTTAAAATTTTCAGGAAAAATTTAATAGACGAACTTGAAATTTTTGGCATGTCTTCCCGACATTACTTAGATGATTTTATCCGTGGCCGAATTATTGGAAAGATCGAAAAAGAGCGAAAAATAACAGATGTTGGCAGGGAGTTCGACACCACTCACTGAGTTGTTTCAAGGCTGTGGAAGTCATTTAAAACTACTGGAATGTATAGTAGGCGGCACGGAGGAGATCGTGTTAGAAGTACGACACCTGCAGAAGATAGCTATATCGTCCTATCAGGGAAAAAAAAGGCGCAACACAGCTCAGCAGGTGGTAAATCAGTTTCTTGCAGCCTCAGGAAAGTAGATCTCCCGAAAAACTGTTGCCAGACGTTTGAGAGGAGGAGGACTATGCGCCGGCAGACCTGTTGTGTGTGTCCCATTGACCAGACAGCAACGTACTGCCCGTTTGCAATGGAGTCCTGAGCATCGCAGTTGGACTGAACAGGACTGGGCATGCGTACTATTCTCAAATGAGCGTAGGTTCAGTTTGTCATCGGATTGTAGATGCCAACTGATCTGGTGTGAGAGTGGTACTGCTTATTATCCAGAAAATATCCAGGAAAGGCACTGATATCCGACATACAGTGTCATGGTGTTGGCCGGTATCATAATCAATGGCCGCACGCCCCTACCTGTGGTTGCGAATGGGAATATGACGGGCCAACGATACATTAATGAAGTTCTACTTCTTCATGTGCGTCTTTCCCGTGGTGCTGTCGGTGATAAATTTGTTTTTATGGACGACAACGCAACATTCCATCGAACACTCGCTGTTCAGGATTGTCTAGACAGCTAGGGTATTCAATGTGTATGGCCATCACGTTCTCCAGATGTAAACTCCATTGAAAATGTGTGGGATGGTTTGGGAAGGCAGGATTTTGGTTGAAACTATTCTCCGACAAACAAGATCACCTTCATCCGTGCACTGAGAGAGGAATGGGATAAATTGCCTCAACAGCTGCTGGATAATGTTGTGCATATGATACGACGTGTGGAATGTTGCATCATACTCCACAGTGGACATATCCCGTACTGATACCTTTCTTCAAAGTGTCTGCTGACTTTTAGATGCATTGTTCCATTTTTCCGTATGCAGCATCAAATGAACATTTTTTCTCAGATGTTTCACAGCTTTTGTACTTTACAAAACAATAAATATTCTTTATTCTAATATCTGAACAGTGGCAACTATATTTTATCCTATTATGCCTCATGTCTTGCTTAATGTTATGCTACATTGCAATTTGTGATCCATCCATAGCAATTGTCCAGCAGTGTACATTGCCAATCAAAAAAATTTTCAAGGGCTAAACACACTTTGGATGCTGCAAAATAACTAACACTAGAATTTAAGTTTTATTTATAGTATTATAAAATCACAATTATTAAAATTTTCCAAAAATTTTCAAGTAATAAATAAATGGGAATTATTTTTATTTATTTATTAAAATAATAGGAAACTTCTGGAAAGTAGAGTAGAATGTTGTACAAGAATACGTAGCAAGGTTTCAGTAGGTCATATTTCTTATCTGTTAAGTCTGAATTCATATAAGATTAGGTAAAAGATTAAAAATATATTTTAATAGTTTTTAAATACATTAAAACATTGTAAAAACATGGTTTTTAATAAAATGAAAACAGATTTAGATCCCTTTTTTGTTTTTGAAAGTTTGTTAATAAATGCCGAGTTAGAAAGTATGACAATAAAGTATAATAAAAGCTTAACAAGAATAAGGTAACTTGCACACTCATGAACTATATTTATATACGAGACTAAAAGCTATTTTGCTCAAACAAAGAGCTAATTTAGAAACATTTACTTTGGCAGTGAGATTTTTTCCTAAAACTACCTTTAATAAAAAGATTGAAAAGAAAACTAAGCAAAAGTTCCTCTTCGAAATCTAATTTTGAAGCATATTATGACTCAGATAACAAAATATTCGCCGCACGAAAGCTAATGTGACAGAAAGCAAGCACGATAAAAAAGATTAAAAAATAAAAAAAAATTGATAATGAAAAATTTAGTGAATGCACTTTAATTGTTTTTATACAAGACAAAACTTTTTGTTGCCTTGATAAATTCATAGTAATATCTCTTACCCAATTTTACCTTTTCCATAATTAATATCAATTTTTAAGCAATGAAATGGTACGATCGTTTATCGTGAGGAATCTTTTCCTTCTCGTGGGAGAAATAAACGGAAACACTCACCCCATAGCAAATAATCATTGCAATCTGGATGGGATTTTATCGATCGATAGTGACATTTAGTTTAAATAAGCGCGATTATAATTTTAGCTTCTTATAATATTTCCAAAAATGATGTACTAATTAAATTGTGATGTAGCAAATTTTGTTTTATGATGTAGCTTTGTGAAAATTTTCATTTTCACCTTTCAATCAAAAACATGAAGTTAAAATTGTTGCAAAAAAAGGTATTCAACATGGAGTCCATCATATTTTAGGCCTCAGTTAACAAAATTGTACTATTGATCTTCATGATAAAAAAAAATGAAGAACATTCGTTAGAATTCATTAAAATTATGACCACATTATACAATGATGATTCAAACTAATTAAATTGAACACTTAAAAAGATTTTTTTTAAATAATTCAGTAAATAAAATATTTTCTTAATTTTAATGAACAACGTTCGATAGTTGAATGATAATTCTACATTATTAAGATTTCTATATCTTAAGAAAATATGAAACATTTTCAAGTTATTCTCTAATAAAAATGAAGTGTTGCTACCTTATAAGTTAATTGTACTCATAATAATTATATTTTATTTGCTTGAAAAAACTCTTTGGAAATCTGTTAAAATACAATTTTGTATAAGCATGCATGCGTGTAGAGTATATATATATATATATATATATATATATATATATATATATATATATATATATATATATATATATATATATATATATATATATATATAGCTATTTTTGCATAATTTAGACTTCATTAACCACTAAGAAATAAAGTTTATTATTTGCCAATAACATTATTTATAATTCTGTAAAAATTTTTTAAACGAACTATGTTTCTTTTTTATTTTTACTTTACTCTGTTTTTCCAATATTGAAATTCCTATATTTTTGCTTGATCTGATAGAAATTTAAATCTTGGCGATTGACTTTTTAAACTATTTTGTGGAAATTAATAATAATGTATCTCAATTGATAAATTTTTAATTGTGAAACCAAGATTAGCTTTAAATTTTGGGCAACATTTAACTTAATAGCTTTAGCTTTAGTTTTTGAACCACCTTATTATCTTGTTCCTAAATATAATATGTATATTCAAAGTATGCTCACAGGCATGCTTCCCACTACCTAACTCAGAGTTTAACTCTACCAGTTGGTGGAAGTTTGCACAATTTGGAAAGAGGGATAAAGCAGATCACCCTTCCAATAATTGCCCTTCCACTCCAAGTGGTGTCCTATTACTTAGGGAACACAGCAACCTTTTATATTAACTTTTTGAATATTAACCGTCTTTAGTGAACACGACGGATCTTTCTTGCGTTATGTCAATACTTGAACTCCCTAATTTCCAGTAATAAGAAAAATAGCCTAAGGGAGTCATCGTAATCTCATAAAATTATGTAATAAATTTATTATTAGTAATAATAAAAACACAGAAAATATATCAAAACTAACATTTAAAAATTAGAAATGGGGACAATACACAGCGTAATTTTTTATTTCGTGCAGGTTTCTTGTACAATGTTATTTACAGGAAAACATAATTGATTTATCATCAAATAATTTGAATCCGAGAAAACAAAAAGAAGTGCAGTGCAGGCTGTTGGAAGGAAGATGAGTTTTTTTCAATGAATTTCAAACTTATTCAAGGAGCCAGGAAATGTTAGACGGGGACTGGACGTCAGTATTTGATACTAGATATCAAATAGTTTTAGAAGTAGCAGCACAAATTCTTAAGCCAAATTATCTGAAATAGTTTGGATATGGATAACCGTTGTGAACTTATATTCATAGTATATGTGCATGTATATCTTTGACTTCAAAATACCTAATTTTTCAAAAATATTGGCTCGCCAAAGAACATGATTTAACAAAATTATCTGAATCTCAAATGTTATTTTTTGGCAATTTCAGATTCACCTTGAAATGGGGCCTCAGATATTTTTGGGTGGAAGGAAAGGAAAATACCCTCAAAGTACCCATATAATTACAACAGAAATGATCGTATTGCAGACGAAAGAAGTTAATAACAGTGTTGGAATTAACATAGGTAAACAACGAATCTACAACTCATTCGGAATGTAATACATGGAATCATATATGGAATATGTTATTAGTGTGTTCTTTTAATATAATCTGGAAAAGTATACTTGTGACATACATGGGTGATGTTTTGCTGAAACAAGAACACATAGCACACAAGACATTTAACTGTATGAGATATATCGATGACATTTTTTAAGAAACGAAATTTCTTAAATCATATCAATATATATATATATATATATATATATATATATATATATATATATATATATATATATATATATATATATATATATATATATATATATATATATATATACCTACTTATAAATTTAGAAACTAGCTATATATATATATATATATATATAATTTCGGTAAATACTTCTACCATTATCCTTAATGACCTCCACGTTTTGAAGATTTCACTTCAGAACAATAGCAGTTCTTGCAGGTAGCGGCCAAATTCTGGAATAGCCGGATCTCAATTGAACATCAATCATTAATTCTGAAGAAACCCCTTCATACCTAAATGTGCAGAAACAAAGTTCAAGTGTCTTCACCTTTTATCTTGAAAATGATAAGCAAGCTTGTTATAAGTTGAACATGTGGCTTATTGGTAAGAAAAAAACTTGTTTTACTATGAAAATGTAGTAGACATTCAGATGTATACATGGATTTTTAAACATTTATTGATTTTATATGCATATGTGTATTTCGTACATATAAATATTTTTATACGTACATAGATATAAAATATATAAATTTACAAAACGTATGAAAATATACATGTTTGTAATTATCAAAGTTCTTCCTGCCCTGTTCATTCATTTCAAACTTTCGGTGTACAATTTTTTTTTAAATTTTTACCGGCAGTGTGAGTGATACATGGCAGTGATTGTCAGGTGAGTTAGCAGAGCGTGTTAAAGATTACTTTATTTAATTGATTTACAAGTTTCTTCATGCTTTGCTTTTCACAAAAGGCAATATCTAAATTTTTTCTTATATTGTATTATTCTTTAATTCATATAAATTGGTTGTAAACGAGTGGATGGCAAATTTATTTCACTGAAAAATACTTAAATTGAACTGAGCATAACCATACAAGATTAGTAATTTTAACTCGAAAATATTAGTATTCATCAAACTGAAACTTATTACAGCAGTAAATTTTTCGTAGGAAACAAACATTTTTCCTTTGCCTGTATTAATCCCTGAATCAACTAATTGTATAAAAATATATATAATGGCCTTCGAAAGATATTTCTACTAATATTGAAAAAAGTGAGTTTCAAAGTTATAACACAGAAAACTAAAAAAAAAGGTTCATGTAATATTTGTGTTTAAATCAGTAATTATTTTCTATATGGTTAGAAACTGTAAATAGATATTTACTCTATTAAAATTAATCAAGTACGTTTAAGTAACTTCATGGAAAACTTCTGGAAGATATCTGCTTATTAAGTCCTTTTAAATAACAGAGCAACAAACAAAACATATGTTGCTCTTGTAATCTCTCACACACATGTGTATAGCTCCAACATAAACAATATAAACTCCGCATCAAAAAAATGGAATGTTTCATTTTTGTTACTGATTATCCTCTAAAGATCTGACAACCTTCTTCTACAACTGATGAATGATCAGTTGCAGAAGGTTATTGACTTCTAAAAGGATATATAAATAGGGGATGGCATATTATGAGGCATTATTTTTATTGTATATAATTAGATTTCATATATATAAACTTCAGAAAATTTAATATGAAATGGATGTTACATAATAAAGTTAAAAATTTGAACGTTCAGAAGAGAGAGAGAGAAATCAGGATGCAACGTTATCACAAATCAGTAGTTTAAATAAAAAAATATTAACAAAAATATTTACATATAATTTTAAGTATGGTCTAGGATTATATTCATTAAAATTAAATCCTGGTTATAAAATATTGACATCATAAAAAAGAATAACGTTAAAACTAGTTTTAATATTCGAATGTGGTGGCGTTGGATTCAGTTTAATTTATGCAGTACAAGATTGTTTTGTTTTTTATCTAGGAAATCACCAACTTCGTAAAAGTGCGAATTTCATATATTTATTCTGCTAATAGCGATGCTATGAAAGGCTCGAAATACTTGAAGAAGGGTAAAGGTTTACCTTAAACCCTGTATCTACTCTCTGATCATAGTTCTGAAGATAACAAAGTTCAAACACTATAAAACACAAAAATCATGATATGAAAAACAAGTTTCAAAATTCCGACTCTGAAAATCAATATAATTTTGTTGCGCCAATTAAGTTGCGCCAAAACTATGATTTTTTTAACTGTATTAAAAAGCTGTGAATAATAATTAATAACCTATTTTAAAACCCAATTAACATTAAACAAAAGTATTTGCATATAATATGATTAAAGACTGTAAAAATAAAAAATATATACAATTGTAATAGTTTTTAAAGTATCAATTAAATGTAATGTAAGCAACTTATTGCTTTTAAAAAGGGAAATAGGTTCCTGTGAGGTGGATCCCTTAATAGAAATCATTCAAAGTTAAAATGTCGGTATTAAAAATTGTGTACGTTGGGGGTTGAAATCTGACATGAGATTAAAATATGATAGACTGAGTGAAGTTCATCACACATTTCACTTAAAAAAAATGTCTGTGTGTGAAACGTGTGAGCCCGATACGAAGGCGAGTCAATATAGTATCCGGTGAAACAGATAATGGGTGACAAAAAGTATTTTTATGTAATTTATTGACAACCATCATGTTCTATTCCTATTGTTACGCTTTTGTAGATTTGAAACATATCAGCAGATGTGTTTCATACATAATGGACCGTATTCACTCGTCAATACATTTAAGGCACAATCTTCATCCCAAAGCGCGATAAACTGTAGGAAAATCTTAACTTTCCAGTTGAACACAAGATTACAGTCTGAAAGTAAAAGACAGTTTGGGGTTCAACATGTATGCTAACATGTTTTGCATAAAATATTCTTAAAATTTATCATATAAAATGAAGCTTTGTTTTCAATATGATTGTAAAATCTTTATACCAAACTTGTTATTGTATGAACCAGCTTACCGATGAGTAAAAGGGATATTCCCAAGGACTAGTTTTGTATCTTTTATTGTCAGAGCGATGCCAGCTTTTGTTTTAGAAATTTTAGTAGCAACCTCAGCGCCGCCTTTACCATCAATGAACGCATAATAAGGAGTAGCCACATAAATATATATTTAAATAAAAACTTTTTCATAAGATTTTATTCCTTATAATTTATAGTATTTTTGCTATAACATTAAACATAATATGCAACATATTAATAAGATTAAAATAAATTAAGCGTTTTTATTTGACACGAACATTTAATTAGCCATCATAATAATTTAATTTTAAAATGCTGCTAATTAATTTGGATTTAGTTGATAAAATAATTATTTAAAATATACATGTATTACATAAAAGGTTAATTTTGCAAAATAATTTTTCTTAGTAAACACAAATTTATGAAACCTACAACTCGTTATAACTAACAATGTTATAAGCAAATTCATGTATCTCTATATTTATAAAAATGTTAATTATGTTCACGTTTAATCACTAATAATTAAATTAATAGTAAAAATGCTATACATTTGTTTAAATTTTCAAAATGAAAGACAGGCATTAATGAATTTCATTTAAAACTCCTTTGAATATGACAGTAAATATGACACACATTTTTCATTTTGCTAAACTCCAAACATTAACAGTGTTATACATAAGGGAACAGGGAGTAAGCATAAAGAAACAAGTCAATAATAAAATGAAAAACCTCATCTGAAAATGTCAGAAAATTAATTATGCCGAAAAATTAATGAGAAGTGGGTAACACATAAAATTTTGTTTTTACTGGCATAGCAGGAAATTAATTTTTTTAGTAGCACTAATGCAATGAAACAACTTTAAATTGCAACAAAAAACTTTCATGCAGAATGGTAATTTAACTATTGGAGAGAAATGAAAATAATAAGCTCACAGCATCACTGATATATGAAGTCAACCAATTAGGAATAGCAAGATTAAAAATTTTGCTATACAAATTTAAAGAAAAAAATGTGACATTTTAATTTATCATGCAAAAGATCATTAGGTAGTGTGATGCCTCCAAGCACCTGTCTCTTTTACACTGTGATATTCATACTTTTACCAAGCGTTGTCTTAAAATTAAGGTTTTTCTGTGAACGATCACCTGAGTAGCCTTATTTTCAACTGTTTACGATCGTGAAAAAAATAACATCTGCACAGAAAACTAAATAAAAAATCATTTGCCAACTACAGCCCCAGTTGTGGGTAAAGCTATCGTCATTGTTTTACGAAAATAAGATGAATTTGTATGAGTTTAAGTAATATTGATTGTATCTTTTTTTTTTAAAAAAATATCAAAATAAAAAATCTATTAATATTTTTTTCCTTTTTTCTGGTACAGTCATTCAATTTTAGAAGTCTTTTACATGATGCCTTTATTGAAAAATGCAACAATTTGTATGCATTATTTTAGGAATATTTTTAATTCTCGAAGTATTTCCATACTTCGTTTATTATGGTTTGCAGAGCATCTATATTTAAAAAGCTTGTATTTCATATTTGCATTTAAAAATGTTTTAATATTATCTATAAAATAAGAAATAAAGATTTTTTCCCTGTACATTAAAAGGAATCTTTTGTGTCTTCTTTGAATACAAAAATACAATTTATAATGTAATTCAAAAGTCCTGTTAACATCTGAAAAGTTAATATCAATATATTCGATCAATAAGTATGAATTATAGTGATAACATTTTATACATTCATATTTATGTATTTTTTAATCCTTAATAATACAAAAAGTGTATATAAAGAAATAATATGTAAATAAGAAAATAATTGGTAATATTTTTAGTTTGAAATATTTTTTAACATTAGAAACATAAATTTCTAAAATCCTTTTATTTGAATAGGAATTGGAACTTTATTTTGAAAATACATGGTCTTTATATTTTATCAATGCAATTTATTTATGGTAATATACATTTAAGAAAATTCATATTTGTAATTGCAATTTATTTGTGATATTACTAACAGCATTTGTAACTTCAGTGAAAACGAAATTCGAGTTAAATAGTTTCATTTAAGTATCACTGTTCAGAGTAAAAAATTATAAAGTAATTTATAACAGTTTTAAGTTATAAAGTAATTTATTTTGCAATTAATATATTATTCAATTACAAGTAAATTTACTCAAATACAAATTTTCATTTGAAATATTTAATATTGACTTTCTCATCAATTCTATGATAGATGATCAAAAATTTATAATAAGGTTATACTTATTACATTTATATTTAGTTAGAAAGTGTTAGAGTTTAAGCTAAATTAATTAAATTACAATTGTGTTCATTTTTAAATGTTAAGTAAAGGTATGACTTTCGAGATAATAATACTAGATGTTTTAGGAAATATATGCTACTAACAACCCTAATATTAATAATATTTCATCGTTGGAAATAAGTATATTAATCTTACCTGTCTCATATTTTATACATAAATATATCTTTAGCTGTTCTGTTTAGTAAACAAAAGTTACTGCAATATTCTTTTTTACATCTGTGTGTAAAACAAGTAATCATGTCAGATTTGTCCTTAATTATTTTCGAACTTAATTTTATACTTAGAACTAAAGAATAAAAAATGAGATTAAAGAGATTTTTATGAGTTTTTGAAAAATTTTGAACTTATTGGCGTATTTCAAAAAATCTTTGCATGCGTTCTCACCGTGTGTTTAATTGATAAACATGTCGAATTACATGCTCTCTATTGGCCTCATTTCTCTCTTTAGTGCTCTTATCTTAAATATTATGTACAATTCTCATTCAGATGAATGTGACCACCTGATAGAAGCAGAACAATTACCTAAAGCAGAGCGGACTTCTGCAAGATGCAGAGGAAGAAAGTCCATTAGCTTCCTGAAGGTGTTCACTGGAATGTTGAACCATGTCGACTCCAGTGTCGTGGCAAGCTGATCCAGATTACGTGGGTGCGGATTCATATCGCAAACAATCCTATCGAAAGGGTCCTGCAGATTCTCGATTGTCTTTAAGTCAGAGGAAAACGGTAAACTCATCCTAGTGTTCTTCAAACCACGTATATGCACTGTCACCTCTTTGGCACCTCCATTGCCCAGTTGGAAAATGTCATCATTCAGAGGAAAAGCAATGTGCATATAGGATTGGACATGGTCCGTAAGGACAGATGCGTACTGGTATCAAACCGTCGTGCCTTCCTCAATGATAAGTTAATCCAAAGAATGGCAGAAAAACATTCTCCAGACCATAATGCTCCCGCCTCCAGCCTGAATCAGTCCATGTTTGATTCAAAGGCTTCACGGCATATCATTTAGCGTTGATCTATACGCACAAAATACAATTTGCATTCAATGTACTGTATGTTGTGCAACTTATACCACTTTGGAACAATCGATAGAGTATTTTTTTCAGATATTTTTATTCATATTTTCAAAATTAAATTAATTTTGACAATTTTATACAGTAAATTACACACACACACACACACACACACATATATATGTGTGTGTGTGTGTTGTAAGGCCCGGTGGCTTAGTGGCAGCTCCCAAGGCACAGGTTCGAGGTTCGATCCTCGAGTTGGGAAAGGTTGACTCAGCCTTCTATCCCTGCAGTGGGTCAATAAACTGAGTACCAAGCATGCTTGGGTACTAAACACCGGGGATCGCAGGTTAGGCTGACCACCTAATTAGAACATATGCTTCGCACCCCAGGGCCCACGGTCACGAAAACAGTTATGGCCCACGGTCAAACTTGCCTCACATATGCTCGCGGAGTTTAGTATATAAATTACACAAGACAAATAGATTATCTTCATTGAAGGCAAAAATTATAACAAATAAAAATGCACACAAATGTTAATCAATCAACCCCTCAGTAAAAATAGATAAAAATGGAACTATCACAAAAACTCTATTAATGATAAAATGAAAATATTTAACTCTATACAAATGTGGAAAAATTATATAAGATGTGTTGAAATCAATATTCTTACGCGCAATGATTTCCCAGAAAATTTCATGCAGCCTGTGCATAAAAAAGTTAAGTAAAAAGCTTGGATATAAAATGTAAAACACTTAAATATTTCTTGAAGGTTTTAAAGAAGTTTGAAAATGCTATCTTAGTGGGCAAGCTCACCCCCTTAAATTAGACTTTTTAATTTTTAATTATCTCTGGTTACTTTTTTATATAAATGCATTAGTAGTTTACGTATGATTTTCATTTTTTTACTTGTTGTTTATTCAATTGTGTGCGTAAATGTGTGTTAATTATTTTTAATTCAAAACTATTATGTTTGAAATTTTAGTTAAAAATTGTTTCGATTTTGGTTGGTTTTCTTTATGGCAACAATATTTCTTATCAAATTTCTGTTCAACTGTCCCATCTGTGTTTATTTGATTACTTTTAAATTTCTTTTATCATGTATTTCTTTCATTTACAGTTTTATTGGATAAGCTTTCATTTATACATACAAATGAAAGCTTATCCTTAGTACAAACTTCACCAGAAAATTGTTTTCTTTGCTAGTATAATAAAATAACTGTAAATTTTCTGATGTGCATATACATATTTGTAAAATAAAGGATAAAAATTAAACCAGTCAAATAAACCAAATCTCTGTATCCTTAAAAATGCAAAAGATTGCTTTTTAGAAAATGTTTTGGAATTTGAGGGAACAAAATAAGCATTCGATTTCAAAAATGTGGGTACTTTCAGAGAGAATTGCTGACAGAATCAGATTTCATTTTTGTGAATCAAAACTTTTCATGATGGAAACTTTAATGCCAAATACATTTATGGGGGAGGTTGTTTGGCTGTGTGACTGCAAAAAGATTCGATTATACACTTCAAAATAAAGATTCTATCATTATGTTTCTACTGGAGCACAAAAATCATATGTAGTTTTTTATATTGTTTTTATTTCTTTGAATAGTATGCAAATATTAAAAAATGAACTGTATTTACCCGTGTTTTTAACAAAATACATTTGAAATGCCAATGAAATTAGGCACCAGTTTCACTTGATTCCGTTGCAGTGGTTTTCTATGACGCGGAACGAAAGTAGATTTAATACAGTTTTACAATGTACCGAATTTATTATCACTGAACTTTTTAAAATGATGGAAATGCTTACTATTATTACTGCGTATAACTAACAAAAATAATATCGCGCTATAAATGTATACTATATTGTATATATGTTAACTAATTAATTTATTAATAATGATTATTTAAGATTATTTCAGAGCTACATTCATGTTTATTTATGTCAATTCTCCTAAAATATAAATTTGAACCATGAGGGTTCTTATATTAGAATAATTGAAATTCCAAATATCAAAATATTTTGCAACATTTCCAATTTTGCATGAATTCTTTTGGTTATGTGATTGGCTTTATTTTCAATGTTCATTCAAATCAAAATGTATTTAAATCAAATTACTTAAGTAATTTAATGTAATTTCATACTTAAGTATAAAATTTTGCAGGATAGAGACAATATTTTCCTTATTAGGAGCTGCACTTTTTAAGCAATTTTGTCCATTAAATTATTTGCTCCAGAATTTAATTTTGCTTTAAACATAATAAAAGTGAAAACGTTATATTTATATTTTTGTGTTCTAAATTCTATGTTTAGCAATTTTTACTATAAATCTTAATGCATATATTTCCAATGTAATGCAATCGCGATGATTGGAAAATATTGCACGAAGAGTTTGTATATGTTTTAGAAATAATAACTATGCATAATTCATAGTTTTTACATTTTGTTGTGTGAAATTACCTGATTTTTTGTTCTAAGCTCTTAATTTCAAATGTCAAACTGTCTTGAAAAAGGAAGCGATATTTGAAAGGAAATATCTAGGACATTTTTTTTGCACATTTATAAAATAGGAAAATTTTATACTTTATATTTTGAGCACTTTAAAAGAAATTCCTTAAGTCTATCAAAATAATTTCTGAATGTTTATCTTATACTTTTAAATGCAGATACAGTTCGTAAAAACAATTGAAAAATAATCTTTTGCAAGTATTAGCGGAATTATTTCCATTTGACATAGGTTTGAAATAGGTAATTCTTTATGTTATATATATATATAATATATATAGCGCACGTATTTTGTTGGGGTATGTATGTATATATACATACTCCAACAAAATACGCTATTCGCATATACATTTAGAAAATGAATCTATCTGTAAATAGGATTTCAAAAGAAGGAAAAATCCATTCATTTCACGTAGTGTGGAAGGAAAAATATTCAATTACCCTTTCACATGCTACTGAGTTGAAAAGTGCTGAAAAAGGGGCTCCTATGGCACATAAAAACTAATAGACTAATAACTTATTTAAGACTCGACAAGTTACAAAATAGCATGTAAGCTCTGTAGCGTATTCTTTCATCTTTATAAGATTACTTAATATAATATTTTCTTTCATGGTAGTAAAAAAAATTTTTTTTCTTTGCCGTTTTATTTACGGTGATACTTTTTTAGATGTCTAAGTTATTGCCACCTGCGGAAAAGTTATCTTTCGAATTTTATTTTCAGTGATGTAAATTTTATTTTTATCTGAATACATTTCACTTTCTTTCTGATGTGGAGTATATATTTTTAACACTGTATTCCAAAAAGTACATTTTTAATCAAGTTTTTTATAAAGATAAAAGGAATAAATCTTTTAATGAGAAGTTAAGAATTATTTCTCATGAACTTTAAAACAAAGAATGCATCATTTTTAAAACTGATTAAAGGTAAAACGATTCAATTTTTTTTATAAAAGATATTATGATTCGATTGTCTTCGAAACAAAAGATAAACTGGTTTCCTATTTCACCACGTTTGTAATTTGATAAAGACTTTTAATTCATAAAATATATTGAATAAATAATTTTTCTTAAAAATGTCACTTAAATGTACTTATTTGAAGTTGCATCATCATTTATGGTATATCTCATTTTTTATTTCCATGTTTTTTTTGCATATATGTATTATTCAATTTTATACAATAAGTGCTCTCTATTATGTTTAAATTTTTAATTTTTTTGTTGGGAGATTTTAGATTAGTTACTTCAATTTTAACTTTATGATTGAACAGATTATGCCCTTTAAAGGCTTTTATTTACAAATTATTCACGTGTAAAGGTTCCTATTATGGCAGGAATTACTCACAAAAGACGTATAGAAATAACCCATAAAGAGTATCACAAAATAAAAACCTCAGTTTTCGAAATCAAGTAAATTATATATTTCAAAGCAGCCCAATGACAATTTCAATATTGTTTTCAATTAGGTCTTTCGATTACAAATAATTATAAAATAAGAATCGGTTGTTAATTATTTAAAATTTTTTGTATAACAATTCTGATAAAAATTCAATTTATTTTTGAAGCATCAAAATGACACTTAATACCACAATTAAGAGTAGCTTAAGAATTATAAACATTATTTCACATATTCATTGATAGAGTGATAACAATGAGTACAATTAATTACAAGTCTCTAAATGGGACATACGAAGAACTAACACATTAACTTAGCTATTCGTTGTGGGATTGATATCTCTAAAAACACAAGGCAGTGAATATCAAGTTTTAAATGAGAAATTATTGGTACATAAAAACATGCATGAATCTCTCTGCAACCGCACTCGAACGCTCTCTTTATAGCCGTATTCCATTTCTTTCTATAAGTGAGTAAAGACATGTGGCTCCAATAAAAACTTCAATTTTAAAAGGTATTCATTTTCGTTTCAAGATGACAGCACGCGCCTAAGATATTTTGAGTGAAAAACTTTGAAACTTGAAGATTTTAAAGCGTTTTAATGCTAGTATTTTATCGCACCCAGTGAAAAAATAAATGTGAAGCTGACTTAATGCAAAAAGACATAATGTTAATATTTTCACATATAGTTTTAACTCTTTTGATTATCAAATGTACACATGTTATCTCAAGGATATAAATAGCTAATTTCTTGCTCACAATAAGACATAATTATTTATTTCAGATTTAAACACTTCTCTTTTTATTAAATTGCATAAAAAATTTACCGAAGATTAATCACAGAAAATATTTATTGAATTAAACTGCTATTTGAAAAACTCTGTAAAAAATACTTCCTAAATTTTATAATTGTAATCTCACCAAAACTCAGAAACAGATTTTCATAAAAAAATACCAATACTAAAAGTAATCTTAATAAAGCAATATAAAAATTATTTGTCCGGACTCATGTTCTAAGTCAAAGGGCTAAAATATGCAAAAAGTTAAAAGATACAATAAAATTTTCAAATCAAAACAGAAAATTGCTCTATCTTGGAGTACAAAGAATTCTTCCAATTACACTCCTCAAAAAAAATAAATAAATAAATAAATAAAAATAAAAAAAAAAAATTTAAGGTAAAAAGAAAGAATTGCGTGTCATAATTGCCTGAAATTGTTGCTCTGTGTTTGATAGGAATTTATGGCACAAGCCTTGTTCAAAAACAGTTGAAATAGAATCTCTCATGAATTGCATTGTTATGTAAATGAAATCTATAATTTTTCTGGAACTACTCTAAAGATGTTGGAAATATTAAGTAAAAGGAAAAACTCAAATTGCACGAGAAATGTTTTTCCTCGCATAATTATTTTTCATTATTTGTAGCACGGAAGATTCTAACAAGTAAATGAGTAATCATTGAATTATATAATCTTGTTTCTTCACCTCTCATTAAATGCAACTTTCATTTTAAATCTGAGAATTATAATTTAAACACTAACAATGTCTCTCTCTCTTAAGTTTTTATAATGAATAATTTACTAAGATGAATATACACAGACCCGTCACATTAATGTGACCACTTGTCAAAAGCCAGAATAATCCCCTTTCGCAGACCAGATGGCTGCCAGACCTACAGGAAAAGAGTCATTTATAAGTTTCTGAAGGTGTTCGGTGGAATGTTGAGTAATGGCGACTCCAGTGCCTGGCCAGCTGCCCTAGATTACGAGGACGAGAATCCATGCCTCGAACAACCCGATCAAGTTTATCTCACAGATTCTAGATTGGATTTAAGTCGGTTGAGTTTGCTGGCCAGGGCAGAACGGTAAACACATCCACTCTATGGAATTGACTTATGTCTTTCTTGTTAATGCTAATATTAATTCGGAAGTAATTTTAAATCATAGATCTATGTTGAACCAACATTCATGAGCAAAACATGATGACAGAGAGAGAACAATGAACTAACCTGTCTGCAAAACTATCATTCACATGGTAAATATATCTTGCATAATAAAAAGATATGTTCTCTTGCTTTCGTGTTTTGGGACAAAATTTTCTTCTAATGATATTGAATTTGTAGATTGTACTAATTACTTTCAGATGCTTCTTACTTCATTGATTAATATTTCTAGAAAGAAATCATAATAAGTAACCCAATTGGAGTACCGTGATGATGCACCGGTATTTCACCTATACGTAGAAACAATTAACTTTTTGAACTGCTTGTGCATCTAGATGAAGAAATAGGGAACGTTAGATTAAACAAGATATACACACAACATTCTCATTCATTTTTGTTGAATAATCTCAATAGAGAATATAATTATATTTCGTAATGATACAACACAAAATTTAAAATACCCAATTGTATGTCCCTAATTTTAAACAACGATTCAAAACTAATTCCAATTTTAAAGACTAATTATTCATTTTAAGTTTTTTTACAATTATTAATCCTTTATTTTAATAATAGTTACAAATAATTTTAAATTATAATTTATAATTACTTATTTCGTTTTACAAATCCTAATACTAATAACATTCACAACTTAAGCAAACAAAATTAAGATTTGGAGATGATAAAATTCATTAAATTAATGCATAGAAATGTAATATTTTAATTCAAAACTATAATAAAAATATTTATCAAATTTTAAATGAAAAAATTTAAGATTTTCTACTTTATAATATTTAAGAGTTTTGCTTTTGCCATTTAAAATATATGTCTCATACAATTTATTAAAAATAAATGAATAAGAAAACAGTCATATCCAAAACAAAATATTTATTGATTATAAAATTTAGGAGCCTACTTCCCCATTCATCCGTTTTAAAATAACAATGTAAATACAAATAGCCAAGACAAGGCAATATGCAATAACAAGGCTCTGAAATGCTCCTATAATTCAATTTACAAAACCCCAGCTCAACTAATAGTTTGAAATTTCCTTTTTATTTCCTTTTTTTCAAAATGATTGCATAAAAATAAAATTAAGAAATTTAAAAGTGGATAAAATATCAGAGAACAAAATTAATATATTGAAAGAAAACCTCTCTTTATTTATAGACCAATAAGAATACTATTTATGCATCCGGGGAAGAGTTGTCACTGAGATCTTTACGGAAATTCTTCGATCGCTCCCTGCGGAAACGAAATCAATGAATCATATTTTTTCCAATAATTTTCATTGCCTCACGGAATGAAAAAGAGAGACAAAGGCACAATTTCCGGCAGAAAACCCCCTAACAATCAAGATCATTATATCTTATATCCTAATAGGTGGCCACTCTTTTTCTAAGAACGTATGAGCTGTGGAAGTATGTTCTCAAATGGAAAATAAATTGAGCTTTTAGCTCTGTTTATTTGGATTTTCTTCTTTTTCTACCATCTGCGCTTCATTTTTTATTATTTGAAGCTCCAATCGGTTTTCGATAATTATTCTCAAGCGAAAAGTTTTTCTCTATCCTCTTTTACTATTTCTTCTAAGGGCGAATAGGAATGTATACATTTATTTCAACCGAAGTGTACGAAAATAAAAGTAAATAAACGTCTTCTACAGCATAATCCGAAGAAGATGATGGCCACTGATGATGTGAGTGTTCTTCCCTCTCTGTATAGCAGTGTGGTGTCAATATGTGGCCGGGATAATGCGAAAGAACTATGTATGTAGAGGCAGAAAGAGAATAAGGTAGGGAAAAAAAAGATTGGGAGACTTAAGTGTGTATGCATATGACTGATCTGCTTATAGGAAACTGTGCTTTATGAGTGAGGATAACTTGCCTAATTCTTTCAAATGCACGCATACATATAAAAATACATAAAATACATGCATTCAAGAATGAATTTTTTTGTCAAGCTGCATTAACATGCAACCGAGAAATACTTATGGAAAAAATTATTTTCCATAAGAATTATATTCTTAATGTGTGTGTGTAAGCTAATTCGAAATTGGCTTTCTAACCATATCGAACACGCATTTTTAATTAGTAAAACCAGACAGCTTGAAATTTTATGTATTAATGAGAAATCATGAAATGATTTTTTTTATGTATATGTATGTGGACATGAGTTTATGTATGTAGCGTATAAACTTAAATTTGTAAATGAAATTCATAATTAACAAAAGTAATAATCTAAATACTTCATATGTACATTAGATAGGTACTAAATTATATAGTACTTATGTTTGTTACCCCTATTATGTAGACGTTTTTGGTATCTGTATAACATGTTTAATTTCTCATTTCCCATTGTGTATGGTGTGTAGGTATTTTATCTGTAGATATATATATATATAAGCATCTTGTGTGTAAAGTATTTTTAATATGCAGCATTTTATTTCATAATTTGCAAAAAAGATGAATATTTTGGGCTTAATTTATCATGGGTATCAATCCAAAAATAAAATTTTTATTTTTCTGATTTAATGTATTTAGAGATCATAACTTTTCATTTTTGGATAACGTAACCTGTCTTACAATGTTTAATGATTTTAATCGGATATTATACGAGTCCAGATATTTAATTCCCCCAAATGATGGCATTGTTCCGAAGAAACACTAACTGCATCTATTAAGCTGCAACATTTTACGATGCCATAGTTTAGTAGAAGACTGTTATTCCCTGAACATGGATATAGCTGAAATGTATTTAAATTTCCCTAACTGGAAATTATGTTCCCATTATGTTTACCCGAAGAAGCACCCTTCCCTAATATACCAATATAAATATATGCTCATGTACAGCAATTATGTTTAGAGGTACCCTCTTAATGGGAATCAAGCAGCCATTTCTGGTAATTTTTAGCGTGATTTCAATCCTAAAATACTTTATTTCCTTTCATCTAACTCGGAAACCTTTCTTTAAATGTTATTAGGCCCCAAGCGGAAAAGGCTCGTCAATGATTTCCTTATTACATGCCATTTCTCTAAATTACACGAAAAGAATTATACTGATGAATCCATTAGATCTGATTCATTTTTTCCCTTTCACTATACTATCCGCATCAGTATTAATGTGCAGAAAATATGTATTTTGATCCTTTTGCCGAAATGAAACAAATACTTTTTCGAACTCGCATTATAATTATATTTCAGTAATTTATCATAAGAAGAAATTCTTAAATTCTGGGAATGTATTTGCACTTATTTAAATTATAATTGTTGAACAAAAATAAAATAGTTACTGGAAAAAAGTACTTTATTTGAAATATTTTAACGCGAACCTTTAATTATTTCATATGATGATATTTTGAATATACTTTTCTTTGTTATCTATCCAAGGGATCTTGATGTCAGATGAAAATATTTTGCAGTTGAAAAGAAACTTAATACACTCATTTATCTAACAATATGACAAGGCAACATACAGCAGCAAATGATTTTAAATATTCATCAATAAGTTTTGGGTACAGCTGCTGCATAGACATTTTGGTATATTTTAAAACGTTTTAGTGTTAAAAAAGGTCGACAAGATGACGTAATTTTTACGTATGTAATCTCTTATTGTCAAAATAGAATATTATTGAATGTCTTTAAAATACTTTCTTTTCGACGCAATAAGAGGTCATCAGAAGAACAGTGAACACTCAAATTAATAATTCACCCAATTTAAAAATGAGGCAAAATAATTATACAGAATCTCTTCCAAATTTTACGATAGATTTTAATTTTATGAGAATTAAAATTGCATGTCTTTAGAATTTCCCGAACTCATATTTATATCATCCAGCCTATAATGAAATGCAATCCAATTATTAAACAGAGCAACTCTCATCAAAGTTCATCGAAGACATTTTAACTTGTTGACATCATGCACGTTCCTTTTGTCCTTACATCACTGTTTCTAACAGTGTTTTGAGAGTGCTAGTTTAAATGTTTTTCAAAAGGAGAACACGTCTTCTGCCAACACTGCTAATATTTCAACAAGTATTTGTAATATCTAAACTAGCTTATTATAGGTTATATATTTACAATTACCTGTTGCTCTGTCAGAGGAAGACTCGTAACACAGTCAACCAATTTGTAATATTAAACCATTTTTAAACTACGAAGATGGCTTTTGAGTTCTAGCATAATTCTCTCTTAGCAGCGATCCACCGTTTGAAGAACCTCGGACAGAAAGAAACTTTGACACGCACGTTGTTCTTAACATGCGCGCTTCTCAGATGAGTCTCGCTTCTGCTTCTTCAATGTTAATCGCCGCGTACGCGCGTGACGTCGACGTAGAGATAGATCCAATTCTTCAGCAATTGTGGAACGCTTCACCACGCGACTTACCGGCATTATATTTTGAAATTCCATTGAGTACGATACCAAGTCACCACTAATTAATCACAACGCTATGACATACATGCATAGGGGTGTAGGCAAGACCCTGACTGTGTGTGTGTGTACATTTAGGTTAAAGGATTTGGAATACTCTCCCATCACTAAATGCCTCGTCGTTTGGAACCACGATCAGATGACGAAATCATACCTGAGCTGGCACCCTCCTCTCCACATCCATGCCACACTAGTGGAAGGACTTTGTACATCATATATTAACATGGACACGTCCTCCCTCACGAAGCTCCTGCAACCCAGTGGAGGAGGGTAAGTGGCCACCCTCCCAATCACTGCCTTGGGAAAATGATGCTATATTTTGCTGATCTTAACGGGAAGCGGTGTGAAGCTATTGAGTCATTGGAACCTCACGGCGTTATGATATGCAGAACGTCACGTGGATGATATGCTGCCACCGGTAATATTCCTCTACCTTCTGGGCATGCCCAATGCTGTTTATCAGTAGAATAACGCCCGACTGCGCATTGCTGGCATCAACCAACATGCCCTGCAAGGTGTACAGCTGCTATCCCGGCCTTTTCTCGACAGATCTCACCAATCGAACACATTTGAGGTATGATAGGAAGCTATTTGCAGATTCGTCCATTGTGTGCCTCCTTCAGAAAACGCACTTTGGCAAATAGTTGGCCATTTCTCAGGAAACCATCCGTACTCTCATTGACTTAGTGCATAGATATGTTGCTTCGTGTATCGCCGTCGACGGTGGTCCTACAGCTTACTGACCAACCCTGTTCTAGCCTTGTATTATGCATATCATTTCGAAATACAGATCACTTATTGTTCGTTTCTTTTTTTCTTTCCTTCTGTTGTCTCAGTTTCGTTACTTTCTGGCAGCTCCTTTCTTGTGTTGCATTTTCATTGTCGGGCAATGTAGTTTGCAAGCGTACGAAAGCATAAATAATTATATATTAATTTAAAGATTGTAATTTTCGATATATTTAATATATATATATATATATATATATATATATATATATATATATATATATATATATATATATATATATATATATATATATATATATATATATATATATATATATATATATATATATATATATATATATATATATATATATATAAATACTTGAATGTTTAGTAATTGCTGATGCATTATACTTGCTTATTATTTTTTATTTTATGGTCAAAATGTATTAATATATTTTAACTGCTTGTTTTTATAGATTGAAATTCTTATAATTTTTTAAATTGATTTCATAAGCAATTAATCAGTTTCAGATATATTGAGAAATTTATGATCCCTAGTTTTTTTAATAATACATATTTACAAAAATGACTTGGAACATAATTTTTAATTTATAGTTAGATCATTTTTAATAATTGGATAATTCTATTGTGTGTGTGTGTGCGTGCGTGTGTGTGTGAAAAAAAATTTTATTCACACGTATTACAAATTAAACAAGTTATTTCATTTTCCATTCAATTACAATAAGAAAAGTAACGCCTTTTTATTTCCTTATTTTTGTTAAATAAATATGTTTCTATTTTTATCGAAAGTTAGATTCTTCAGAAGGTTAAGTGTTTGCAAATTCTGTCTGATAGAGATAGATATTAAGAAGAAAAGAAGAAGTTTGTTATAAGAGAAGGAATGAAGTGTGGAAAGTAGTCAACTAACCACAAAAACGTTTCACCAATAGCATTGATTTTTCAATCAGAGTGTTTTCCACAATTTACCAATATGCTTGAAACCTACCAAAAATAAATACGTATTGAAGGAGTTCTCTACTTTTACGAAACAAAATATCAGTATTCAAATATAGTTAATTTTTCTGATGGAATCACAACATATGTTGCAGTCACTACGGTAGGAGAAATAGAAAATTCTAACTTAGAACTCTTTTAACTATTTTACTTTTGATAAATACCGACAGAACTCATTCATCAAATACTTTGCGAATTTAATTTTAAAATAGTAGGAATGAATTTTAAAAAATGTCTTCTGTTTTTTATAATTCTAAAGGATTATCTTTGTTATTGGTATATATATATATATATATATATATATATATATATATATATATATATATATATATATATATATATATGCATAATGAAAATAGTGGCTCATAAATAAATGCTATGAAAAGAGTGATGTCGACTGACACTATGTATTTGTTTTGTTAAAATTATATAAGAAGTAATGTTGCTTGTGTTGTTATAAGACTTCTTCTCACACATCAAATTCATGCATAATGGCTGCATATCTCTGTGAAACAAAGGTTGGTTGAGAACACTAGACTTGTATCACGATATTCATTTTACCTAAAAAAAAAAAAAAAAAAAAAACCGGCTTCGTCACTGAACACTAGGTGTTGCCAATGTATTGGAATCTATACCACATGAAAACAGTAGGGCACCCTTATTTTTTAAATTAAGAGAAAAGACTTGAATTTTTACAAAATGATTTTATTACAACGCATAGTTATCTGATTGTAGATACGTTTTATATCTGTAACAGAAATAAAATACTTGTTCTTTATTGCAATTGCAATTAGTTTTAAAAACTACATGCTGTCTGAAAATAGTAGAAGAACAGTTCTAAATAATTAAAAGTCTTGTTAGTAAGGAATTCTTCTGCCATTTGCTTTAATTACTTCAAGGACTTTATATAGCACTGAATCCGATAAATCTTGAATTTCGGTTTGGCGAGCATTGTCTCAAGCAAAATTCAAAGCTTTTTGAAGTTTAATCCAAGATTTGTATCACTTGCCAGTGGTGTAAATACGCCGAACAATTACTAAACATATATTTTCAGCAATGTTGAGGTCTGGACTTCTAGCAAGCCATAGCAAAACCCGAACATATTCAAGCTAATTTTTAATGCCATTGGTTATATGAATTGATGCTCTATACTGTCGAAATATCCAATTTTTGTCTAGCTCAGTGCCATAGGGAAGAACTTCTGTATTTAAAATTTTACTGCGTGATTCAATCTTCCTTTCATTATTTATTACTATCATTCCATTTAAAAATATTTCTGTATCTCTATTTTAACTAAATATTCCAAAAAAAATTTTTTTTTGGAATTTGCAACAGAATTGTATTAAAATGAAAATCACTATTTTTAAGTAGAATCTATGATTTAAAGAAAAGTATTTAACAATGTTAGAACTACAAATAAACGTAGAAAATCTAAACTAGTTATTTCGTAACAGAGTGAGAATTTTCAGAGAAGTTATTGATGAAAAATTTTATAATTTCGCACACAAATCAAAACTTAGTTTTTAAAAGAACAAATCTGTATAATCAGAGTTTGTAAGAAACTTGTCGTAAAAAGATAGTATATTTCATATCAAACATATCCTATTCACTTTTTGAATTAGAAGATTAGAGCATAAAACTAAATCTGTCACTAATTTTTAAGAAATTTTCATCCAAATAAATTATTAACAATTTTTAACGAAATAAATGTAAATTTTTATCTGTGCTAGAAGACAAAATTATTTACCAAATTGGTTTGAAATTTCTGCGTAATAACTGCAAAAACATTTTAAAGGGTGTTGCCAAATATCTGACAGATTCGATACTGGCATCAACTTGCCTCACTCTTTATGAATGCTCGTTTGCAATACGTAATTCAGCTGAGGATTTGCTTACTTTTAAATATACAGTTTTAAAGAATTAAAATAACAATTAAATTAATTCTGTAATAAAGTTTAAATAAAAAATGAAGTATAAATCAAAATTATTTAAAAATTTACTAATTTTAACTGCGTACAATATGATCAACCACCGTTAAATTAGCTAGCCATGTTGGTACTTCGTTTCCTTTCACTCTGTTTCTGTTAAATTTTGAACTATATATTGAATATAAGTGCCATCTGTTTACTTTATTTCGTATTTTCACTTTATTGTTCTTCATGTGGCCTTTGAATAATTTTAGAAAAAATTTACGATTAATTATATATATGTATATATATTATATATAAATACATATTTAATTTAATTTAGTCATTATATTATATATTTTTTATACTGCACATATTTTTATAAGTACATGTATTTTATTATTTATAATGATTGCTTATCTGTGTAAATTTAAAATATATATTGCATCAATTTTTTATTCACACTAAATGAGAGAATGCAAGAAATGTAAATTTATGATATGCAAATAAGTTTCTAGTCGTAGTTAACAGCAATTTTTCAACATAAAACCAAAAATGACGTTAAAAAAGAGTTATAATCATTAATGAATTAATTTACATTTATTTTCAATTGAATATTTGACTTCTACCTAAATACATATTTAATTAGAAATCAAAATTATTTGCTTGCTCTACACAATCGTTACACTAAGTAGTAATATGGACTGAATTATAAACAGCAATTATTCATATACTTTATATAATTGCACTTTAGAAATTTTAATATTATAAGACACTAATTTATAAAAGATTAATTTTAAATTAAATTTAATAATAATGGTGCCATAATTAAGCATTCATTTCATCTCTGAAGGCACCAAAAACTTTAATTAATTTTCCAAACCATCCATCAAACTTGGCGCAGAAAGCTGTGACTGATGCCAATAAAAACGAAACTGTCATTTTTCATTTATGAGAATATTATTCGACATATCGATTTCTTTGTGACATTTTCCTAAATATGGTGAGTACACATATATATTTTTTCATATATACTTCTTGTTTTAATTGCAAGGAAGTTATATCGAATATTTATATTTTAAAACTCTTAATGATATATATAAAATGCGTAACTCTAGTTTATATACAATTATATATTTATAGTATTTATATTTTTTATTTTAAATTATTTAATTTTTCTCATTCATGCATTTCAGCACTCATTTTTTTGTGTTTATTCAATTGCTCTTTAATATAATATATCAACAAAGAATAAGTCATCTTCATTAAACAAAAGATACTAATTTTTATGTTAGATGGTGTAGTATTAGAATACTTCTCATTCTTGCCACGTGGGGGTGCTGTAGTCGTGAAGAGAGATTGTCTTTGACCAGTGAACGAGGAGGTTCAGCTGGCTCTCCTTGGGTGTTAGCTCTGTTGGCCGTGTAGGGCCATAACCAAATTACAATTAATTATAAAAAATCTTTTATATTATACTATTAATTATCAATTTTAATTTTTAAATAAATGTTTGTATTTGTTCGAGTTGCGTTTTCTTCTCCAGGACAGACACCACAGATGCTCAATAAAATTTTCTTAAATTTTATAATTTATATATTGAGTTTTTTCAAACAGTAATATATTAGATTTCTGTAGAATATAAAATTTCTGAAATATTCCGGATTAAGGAGAAGCGAAACATTTTGCGGAATATGAATGCAAGAAAAATATTAGTCATTAGAACATACAAGATATTTGATTGTAACAATTTATTGAATCATTTCCCATTCTCGGAAGAAAAGAAATCTTAGACTTTTAAGGATTTTAATGTATTCAAAATAATTATAATTTTATGATTTTAGTAATCGGGTATTTGTCTTCTAACAATACGTAAATAAAAAAATGTATGATTAAACATATATTTTACATGAACAAAAACTAATTTACTCTTTAAAAACATTTACAATATTAATCATTTAGATATAACTAATAGATGCTGCAAATTATCAAAACGAATAGGAAAATTTGTAATGATTTAACTGCGTATGTAAATAATTTATTTTCGAAGATATTTTTAACATTAATAACATATATTGAATTTAGTATTTTAATTTTTAAATTTAAATAAAATTATGAACTTAAAGAATATATGTTTGTAGAAAATGTATTTAATAATAGAACATTATACATCCTCAAATTTTCTAAAAAAAATATGCAAATAATTTATAGAGGAATCAATATGATTTCATAATCATTTTAAATTATATGAGCCGAAAAATTTCAACTTTTATTTAAAAAATTGAGAATGAAATAAATTCTTTTATGATAATTCTTGACAGACGTTCCGGTCAGTTTTCAGATAAAATTCCGGTATCTCGGATGATTTTCTTTATTTCACGATAGAAATTAAATTAGATTTTATATATGATCAAAAAAGTCTAAAAATAATTAACTGTGATGGATGTTTAGAATAATTTGTCATTTATTTCTGTAAGGTATGAAAAGTGAAAAACCATAGAAAATTGATGGTCTGCTAATAAGTAACAGTGTCACCATATCATCTTGTCTCTCCAATCATAGCCATGGGTGAAGGTATGTTTTTAAGGAGCATTTGCAATGAGAAAACAGGTGAAGCAAAAGTACCAAAAATACAATTATTTCAAGAGAAGAAGAAGAATGACTCAGGTAATTTAGTTACTTGAAGGCTAATCCCATAGCAGCTCCCAATCTGACCAAGATTGCAGAATACGGCTTCCACTTACCTGAGACATGAGCACCAGAAGAGAGTATATTTTATGAGCAATGAGAGTGGATTTATTCTAACTCTCCCTAAAGGATAGGGAGAGTTAGATTGTGAAGATTTTTACAGCAAAAGAGAGATTGAAATCAAAAAGGATGTTCTGAAAATAGTTCTGTCCTATGATAAGTGATACATCTAAATATATCTCAAATTTTTATTACTCGTTCAAAATGTTTCTTCTTACTTAAACTCTTTAATACTAATGTGTCAGAAATGAAATAAATAAATATAGGTCCATAATTTATTATTACCCTAGAATAGATTCCTATTCAGAAAACTTTTATTCATAGTACATAAACTAGCCTCTATAATTTTCGAAAAATTCACTAAGGGTTTGTGTCCTTGAATATTCACGAAGCTGGGAGTGGGAATGGTAATTATTTCGGTGCCCCATTTGAATAGTTTAGAAATCTGGCAATAATATTTATAGCTAATTTCATTAGTTGATACAAATGTATAATTTTTGTGAAAAAAAGCATTTATTACGAATTTCAGAATTACTCTTGCTTTTAAATGAAAACTGAACTGCGAAAGCATAATTCAACTAAAGCAAGCACAATTCTTTTTTCAGTGTGTATTATTACATATCTTTTTTTATTTATAGGCTAACTCAAAAACTCTCCATATGATCTGTGCAGAAAGAAATAAAAATATGGTAAGGTTTATTTGGTTTCGCTTATTTTTTTTATTTTAAAATACCAGAAACTTTGCAAACAAATCGAGTTTTGGATTCCCACACGAAATGTAAATATGTTTACGTAATGCACACTTTACACTCCATTAGATGAAAGGTAAACACGTAAAAAGGAAAAAAAAGTGTTTGGATGGGGAAGAGAATTCTTTAGCATCAACATTGATTTTTCAATCAGTTTTTTCCTATTTACCATTATGGAGTAAACTTATCAAATAGTTAGGCGACGGTTTTCATTCTGTGCAGTAGACAAGGAAAATGTCAGCTTAGACAAACTTTCTCTATCCAAATACGCAAATGTAACGCTTTACAGTCATAAAAAAATGAACAAAAACCATGAATCACTTGACAAGTTTTCCAAACTTTGTATTTTAAGAAAGAGAAAAGTTTTGAGACTCATAAAAGAAATGATTCATAAGGTTCAGTAAAGCTTTATTTTTATTGCATGCACTTGAAAGAATGCTATATATATGCATATATATATATATATATATATATATATATATATATATATATATATATATATATATATATATATATATATATATATATATATATATATATATATATTGCAATAAAATAGTATTACAAATCTAAACTAGTTGGCCTCTCATTTTCAAACAAATATGAAAGGAATTTTCAGGAAATTCTAAATTTTTTGTATAGCTGTTTTTAAAATTGCAGTTATTGTAATCTTCTATTTGAGAATGAATAACTTCCAGTTATTAAATGGTTATTCATGATAATTTTGATACGAGGATGAACTTTAAATTAAAATTAAATAAAAATTATGTGTATTAGTAATAAAAAATATTTTTCATCCTTTTAATAAATTTGAAAACTGATTGAATAAAAAAATTAAATAATATCAACATGACAATAGCAATAGAATATAATAAAAATGCAAATTTCACACTAAAATTATATTTGAAATTTGTGTGTATGAAATTGTGGATTAGACCTGATCAAAAGTGAATATATAAATAATAAATATTTTACTATTATAAAATTTAAAATAACCATATTTTAATAGCTATAAAATATTGAGTCTAATTCTTACTAAAAATAAAGAGTAAGAATTAGTTTTGCTTATATTCTTACCACATGTATTAAAGTAATTAATAAATTTGTTGGTTTTCGTGATACTGACCCGTTACACAATGACATAACCTGTAGATGCAAAAATACATGTAATTCAAGTACTTCCTTTGTAAACTTTTTATTTACCTTTACATTGAAGTATTAATAAAATATACACATATTTTATCTAAGTTTCAGCACATTTAAATTGCACTGATTGTATTTAAATAAATCAATTATTGTTTAAGTGAAAATATTTTTAAATTTTATCTACCTTGAGAATAAAAAATAAAGGGATCACTTGTGTTACCATTGCGGTGAAATTCTTTGAAAGTTATTCAAAGAAAAGCACAAAAAGTTTTCTATGGCTTTATTCCACTGAATAGTTTTAGAACATTTATTTTAAAATTTAATAAGAATTCCGCACGGAACAATAATAATTAAAAAAAGCTAAATAAGACATAAAATTTATTTTCCAGCAAGCTTAATGCAAATGCTGTCAGGTATCAAATTTTATATTCAAAACTAGCAAACATTTTGCGAAATATTTTAAACAAATAATTTGAACAACGCATTTATTTTTGTAAAATATTTCATATTAGAACTTACAATCCAGCTTAGACACATAATGCGTAAAATTTCATAGAATTTAGACAAGAGTTCATATATCTAACTATAAAATCAGCAAATAATAAAAATCTTCTCATGCATTCCTTTTTATTTTTCTCTCTTCTATACATATGTGAAAGTGTCTTCCGAGAAAAGCTTATCAATTGAAAAAAGCTTGTTAAGAAAAATAAAAAAGTAATACGTTTTCCTAAAATTACAACTGAAATATTGAAGATATATTTCTCGACAAGAAAGTAGCGCAATTCACTGTACTTTGAATTTGCCAACTATGAAATGGAAAAATGTTTCTTTTATTTCAAAAATGCAAATTCTCTAGTGAAATCTTAATCATTTAATATAATTGCATAAATTATTTACTTTTGTGAAAGGTTGCTTAAAGCGCATATTTTGCTTTGTCACAGATAGTACGTTACATTTTCATAATTCTAGAATGAATGTGTAAAGAAAGAGAGTATAAATTTTCTGAAAGGATAAATTTCACTTTTGCTTCTACGGAAACAGAAGTATCTTATTGAAGTTTAAAAATTATAAATAAAATCTCCTTCTGATGAAACGATTTCTCACATTTTAGTTCATTAGTCAAATTGGAAAGAACATTATTAGGCTTATATGCTTACCGTATTCTGTAAATTAAAAATATAAAGTTCGAATTATATAAGTGTTCAAGGCACTAAAAGCCATAATAAACTTTTAATTTAGTGAATTCCATCTAATTTACTGAAATGGTTGTATATTCCTATTAGTTTTTTCAGTTTTTTATTTTTCTATTTATGTAACTGAAGTTACAAAGGAAAAATGTCTTGCCTTGCCCGTTCTTGTTTTATGATAAAGTCAATTTGAAGAAGGTTGTTCATTTTAAAGTCATTCCTTCATCATAAAAGATTACCGTAGTCTTCTCTTATGTAATCGGCAGAAAAAGCACATAAAAGTAGCGAACATGCAATAAATTTTGTATTTTTTTAACATTAAAAAATAAATTTAATTAGAATTCATTAAGTTCTAACTAATTTCCATAATTTTTCCAATATATGAATGCTAGGAACAGACTTTTAAGTCAAAGTAAAACAAAATTTCATTTTAAACTGCTGATATATAGTAGATTCAATTAGTATTTTATTTTATAAAGCGTCTGGTTACAACATAAACTAAGGTTCAAATTTTAAGAAATGATTTTTTAAGACATTTAAGGAGGATGTAAATAATATGTATCATATTTTATCTCTGTAAAGAACTCAAATAAATCACACTTGCCAAATACAAAAGAAAGATTTTTATTTTTCTTTGTAGTTATGATGTTTGTAACCAATCATCAAAAAAATCGCTTTATAATACAAAATCAACAAACACATACGATATAATTAAATTTATATCGTAAAACTGAAATTCAAATTATGCTTTTTGAACAAATAATTCAAAAGTTTGATCTATTTTGAAGTGCCAGCAAATGAAAGACTATATATGTAAATAATATTATGACCATCAAGTGCAAATTTTTTCATAGGGATTTATTGGGAAATCTATTATTAAGTGTATAGTATTTGATTTTGAGTTTCAAAATGAACAAAAAATTAATAAAGTGAGAATTTTTAAAGTCATTTTCATTTGAATTGCTTATGGAGAAACATATTGAAGTAAATGAATTTAGACTTTATAAAAAAATTAAATTGTAATATTTAAACAAAGAAATATTGCCGGTTAAGCGTTATATTTTAAAATAGTTTTAAACTCTGGTAAAAATTTCGATTTTATATTTCTTCATGCATGATAAAACAAATGATTTGAAAATGTTATTTGTTGTTTATCATTTTCTAAATGGATATAAAGAATCAACAAGTAGATAGGGCATGGTCTCCGGTGCGCATACGTGTATTTCTGGGATGCGAAGAATACTTCTGTGTTGGATGATCAGCCTAGTGTGAAAAGTTTTTATTCCTAACCATATTTGTGGTACTCAGTTCATTGATCCACTAAAGGAATGAAAGTCTGGGTCGACTTTGCCTAGACTGAGACTTTGAACCTCGAAATATAAATATGGCATCGCGCGCCAATGTATATATATATATATATATATATATATATATATATATATATATATATAATATATATATATATATATATATATATATATATATATATATATATATATATATATATATATATATATATATATATATATATATATATATATATAATGCATTTATTAAAGTGAATATAAGGAGGAGGATAATAAAACATTTGAATATTTGGCAGAATTGTAAATAAAAATAAAAAGTGCTGTATCCATCGTGGAAAATGAATGAACAAACCAATCAAATTTCCCTAGATAGAGGGTGAATGAAATATCTTATTGAAATAAATTAAGGATAATGGAAGAAAATAAACTATTTATTATACCTAGAAAATAGTTTTTGTATTATACGTCACTTTAAAATTATATTGTAAGAAAAAGAGATTACGATCCATAAATCTTCTTTCTCATGGAACAGTAGGAACGTTCTCACCCATTCATCTTCTTTTCTGCGACAGATTGATGTATCGATAATCTTTTAAGATGTAAAAATTCTCCATTTTATTGAGGGGAGTTTTTTTTTCACTTTTCAAACCCAAGTGTCAATATTTTTATTGGTTTAGAAATTTAACATATTATTTCATTCGCAAACATAATATGCGTTCTTGAAGACTCTTTATGTATTTTCTCTAGAATACGAAATTATAAATTTTTTAACATTATAAAATAATGCATTCAATTAAACAATTTTATGCAAAAATATGTGCCCTTGCTATGAAAAAAATAATCAAATCTATTATTTTGAAATAAAGAGCCTAAAATTATTTTTCTAATATTTTTGAAAAGTTGAATCTATGAAAAATCTTTCAAAAATTTTATCTTGAGAGCAAACCTAACAAATATATCTGCATGTGTGTTTGTGTTCATTAGTTCTATTCAGCGAATAATCATGAAATAAGGTTACCTTTAAGAAATATTCCTTATAATTTGTGAAAAATTTATAAGTTTAAATTGAGAAATTTCTTGTTTTATATTGAATGGTGAAGTATGATATTAAGAGTTTGGCTACAAGAACAAATATTTTTATATTTTATTTTTCTCAGTTAAATGAAAAATATTTATTTACTAATACTAATGAGCTGTGCAAATTTGTCAAGTACTGAAAATTACTCAATTTTTTAAGATGAAATTTCAAACATTGGAAAGGGGTATCACTTCTTAAAATTTAATATTAAATTAATATTATCATAGCTTAAAATATGTTGATATCAAAGAATTATAACATTTATACATTCTGGAAAAACTATGTAATTAAAAAAGGATCAATGAATTATAATAATAAATGTATCAATAAATTATATTACAATTATATATGAAAATAAATGTGTTTAATAAATTACTTAAAATAAATTTATAATTTAATTTATCGATAACTGTTATATTTTCGAAAGATTTGACATAATATAAATTACAGTAATCTGTATTTTTGCAATATATATATATATATATATATATATATATATATATATATATATATATATATATATATATATATATATATATACATACATATATATATAACAGTTGTATTTAATACTTTTTCCTTTATTTTTAAAAAATTCTGATAATTTATGTTTGAACCTAAGGGGAGTGACACAACAATTTTTTAATCGTAATATATAATATATTGTATAGTAATGTATACAATATTTATATAATATATTGTATCGTATGTATAATATATTGTATCGTAATGTATAATATAATATATTTTTAATTGTAATGTATAATATATAATATTTGTCATATCTCTCCAAAATAATATCTATCTACAATATAGATTATAAATTAATTTTGCGTGATTTTTTCAACTTTGGTTGAAATTTAAATTAATAATTTTGCATGAAATTTATATTCTTATATAAATAATATAAATTTTATTCCCCATTTAATATCTTTCTACTATAGAAAATAATTCCTGAAAATGCTGAACTAACGTAGCTCCTTTCTCAAATATTGAAAATCACTAAATACCAGACATGTATATGAAAGTCTAATGTCCTGGTCATTGGACGCGTACATTTCATTTATTAAATTATCACACTGCCTATTAATCTTCCTTGAATTTCGTAAGTAATAACGCTTTTGCGATATTTGTAATTCCCTTTAATTATTCGTTGCAAGACAATTAGAGCATTGTAAAGGAAAAAAAAATTGACGGTAAAGGATCGATCAAGCTATTCAGTAAATATGAACGATGAAAATCAGTATATAAAATACAATAAAATATTTGGTGTTAACTTGCTACTTTTATAGCTGGAATTATAGGACTAATGAATTAATATTTTAATCAGGATATCATTGATTGTTATTTGTTCCTTAATGATGTAACAAAAGGTAGAATTTTAAATAAATAATTTTGCTAACAAATAAGCAGAGTTTTAATCATTCCTGTAATTAAACTTTAACGCATTTCGGAAACCTTGATAATTATAAAAAAAGCTTGGAATTGAATGTTCTTTATAACTGAAACATCAGCTTTATTTACATAGAAAATTATTTTCATTTAAAAAGTTTTGATCAGATTTATTCAAAGATAATTACTTATTGCAATACAATTAATTTCCAAAATAAATTTTTAACAATCACGAATTATGTAGAAATTTTGAAATACAATTAATGTAGAGAAATTTAAGAAATTATTACTATTAACACACACACAACTGATATGATTTGTCAAATATTTATAATTGTTCACATAGTAAAATGTAGATATTTTAAATGCAACCATAAAATCTGATCTTTATATTAGCACAATAATTGCCTTTTGCTTCTTTTCGAAATTTGTTGCAATAAAAACATTAATATTTTCAATTTAAGTTATTTCTGTGCATCATTTAGCATAGTTCAAGATATTTTATTAAAATTCGTCATTTACATGTCAAAGTTTTCATCGTTATTTCTAAAGTTGCTCTTACGAGCCTTTTTTTAAAACTAAATGAACTTTACAAAATAAATAAGAAACAATTTTTTATTTGCTAGCAATATTATTGTAAGGGTATAAATATAAAATCATTATTGTTAAGTGATATATTTTTAAATAGAAATAAAATAATGCTATTAAATTAAACTTCTTAATTACTAAATGTTTAAGCTTTTAAGGAGGTTTATCCAACTTTAAAATATAGCCCTCGAACTGAATCACCATTTTAACCAATATTGGTATTTTATTTTCAAAACTATAAAATGCTTAGCAGATTAATTTTATTGTCACAGAAATTCCGTTTATCATGTTTAAGAAATATCGGTAAATAAAAATATTTTGTGCTAGAAAAACTATTTTTTCCTATAATTTTTGAAATTGAAAATATTTAGTAGATCTAAAATGAATTACAATAAAAAGAAAGTGATGTATCAGCAAAATATTGATTCACCCAATGTACAGTTTTTTCATGCTTTTTATGAGTCCGGAAACGCTGAGAAATAAGTTCTTGAACAAAAAATATTACTTTGAAGTCAGGAAGAAAGAGTTTCCCGCAACAATACTGAAAGCTTAGAAGAAAGTTCATATTTTCAATAATAAAATAGTAGCTCTTGAAATCTGGTCCCTCCCGATATTGAAGTTTTGAAAACGTTGGGGAAACTACATGTAATGTACATACACATGTGTAATAACTTACAAGAGGACACTCTAGTTTCCCTGGAAAATTACTTATTTGAATTTAGCGTTACTTCACTTCACTTCAATTCATCGATAAATACACTGGTAAACTTTCTAAAAAGAAACAAAAATATTTTTTAAAAAATTGTGTAAATATAATATGATCCATTTCGTAATGTATTTAGAGAGTACGTAGTTAACGTATATATTTAATTTATAATTTTAAAATCTGTGCATATTGAAAAATTATTGTATTACTGTAGCATTAAACATATACCATCTTTTTTCAGATATACTTATGAATTTAAGATTATTATCTTATAATATCCTTTCTAAAAATGTAAGTTCTGTTATTTTTCATGAAATATTGAAATATAAAAAAATACAAAAACATTATTTGAGGAAATGTGAAAGTAGGTTTTCAAAAAATTAGTTTATATCTGTAAATGAGAAAAGTACTTAGAATATTAATTGGAAATTATTTTCCTAAAAAAATCTTTCTAATTTATATCGTTCAAGCATAATGTCAGTCACTTTTCAACCATTCAAAAATATAGTTTCAGAAATGTTTCTAATAAAGACGATATTTAACAGAATCAATTTTAAGTCGAAAAGTACTTTTTTAACAGCATTAAATGTATAACTATTTTATTCAAATAGATTGCTTTATTATACATCATCGAACAAGCGATATAATGTACTTCAGAGTAAAGCAGTATAATATACTTTTGCCTTGTAAATGGTTCCATCTCTACCATAATTTGTACTACTTAAAGTTAAAAATCTCACCAGCCGGACAGTAGAATGTACAGGTCTTCCTTATGCACTTATTGTAAAAGAATGTATAAATTTCTGTCGGCAAAAAACATCGTTCTTTGAAACAGCTAAAGATAAAATAAATTATATTTAGGAAAAAAGAAATATTCAATTCATATTATGTATTTAATTCTCTCTCTTTCTCTCTCTCTCTCTCTCCCCCTTTTTTTCTTCTTTTACGAAAATTATATCAACCGTTAAAAAATTACATAAATTAATTTGAAATGAAAAAATAAATAAGAAATTAAAATGAAAATGGTCGAAAATATGCAATGATTATATATATATATATATATATATATATATATATATATATATATATATATATATATATATATATATATATATATATATATATATATATATATATATATATATGCAAACATTACTAACAATATATTATGCTAATGGTAAAATAAAAAATAAAATACAAGACAAACCTAACAATACATAACACAGTATTCTCTCTTCTGAAAGGCTTTATTCAGAGACTTTTACACCTAAAACATTCTCTTCACTTAAATTATGAACGTAAATATCTTGTACCACCTCAAAATCCAATAAATTTGAAGTAATTTTGTTATAATCATGATCTGTATCAAAGTGTCAATAAAAGTAATATGGATCCTACTATTTTGAGTGTCTTGACTTACGAGGTGTTGAGTAGATACTATCCTGAACCAGAATGGCTCCGGATCTTTACTGATGGATCCCTCTTATCAAAAGGACCGAATACTGGTGCCGGAGTTTTCTCCGAAGTCTTTTCCTTTTTATGACCCGGTGGACCGGTGAGTTCTGCTTTTGATTGAGGGATCGCGGCAATTCGCTTGGTTCTATCTCAGCTACATTGCCACATAGATAAATTTACAAAACCTGTTGTCCTCTGTGATTCAAGAGCTGCTCTGATGGCCATTGTATCCTCTAATAATCCCTTAACACAGGACATTTTGAACTGCCGCAAACATATTGAGAACCTGACATCCCTTGAGAAGACCATTGTCCTCCAGTGAATCCCTGCCCATTGCGGAGTCACAGGTAATGAAAATGCAGATTACCTTGCAAAGAAGAGCGCTTTAATTATGCAGACTTCTACACACGCTATGTCCTTCTGTTCTATTAAGCATCTTGTCAAAAGAACTCTTGAAGTCCAGAACTCATGAAGAGCTTACTAACCGCATTACTCTTAAATGTTTAAAGAATGCCCTCCTAAATCTGCGCAATAGCCCAAGACATAGAGAGGTGGCTGAATATCGCCTAGCCACCAGGCACGATTGTCTCTGGAAACATCTAAATAGATTTGGTATCGTTCCTTATCCGGTCGGCACCCTTTGCAACGTTGGTGAAATCATGGACGTAGCGCATCTTCCTCGCTGCCCTGCACTTCGTAAGGCGTCTCTAACGGAGCGCTACTTGGAAGCTAGAGACATGTTAGATTAACAGATTCTGTTGCAGTATCTTTCTGTGTTATATTGTTCTATTCTTTTTATTTACTTTGCTGTACCTGTCTATAAACTGCCTTTGGAAATGAAAATAAAATTTTTTTTTGTTACAATTTACGAGTTTTTATCCAAACAAATCAACAATTAAATTAATTAAAAACAAAAATATATTTCAAACAACTATCAACTCATATTTCCGAATTTTTCAATAAAAAATTTGGTAGTACAGGAAATTTTAGTGATTTACAATCATCTTAAATGGAAGCTTTAAAATAGGAATTTAAATACAGAAAGAAAGAAGGAATAAATATATATTGGACCCAAATATTTATTTCTAAAGTAAATTAAAGTCATGTCATGGATTAATCCACCAACAAAAGGAAAAATCTAATATTGTATAGACTTTGTGAAAGATTTGAATAAATACAATATTTAATGCAATTTTCTACATCGAGAAAAGTGCCCTTTCGTGTTCAAAAAAAGTAGCGAGATAGTATCCATTTTTCACCGCTGTTTTTCTAAATTGTTTCTATAGAATCTTTTAGAATATGAGAAACCTATTTATTTTTACTTCGCTTTACTTAAGCCATATGAATTGCTTGCATTTGATAAAATACATTTTAATTCAAATAAACCTGATACAAAATCCAAAGAAAATAACAAGTTTGATAAATAGAGGTAAGAGTTTTATAATTTTTTCCTCGGAAATTTTTGTGCAGCAATTTTATCATTTCCACAACATTTAAGATTAAAAATAATATACTTTTTAATGTTGACGTGAGCAAGGCATTAAGATTTAAAAGTGACTGCTTACAAATTACTAATTAGGAATTCTCTCAACTAATGGAATTTTTTAAATTTTAAATTCTCCTTGTGTCAGTTTATACTAACTATAAAGTGGGTGTTCTGTCTTGTGTTGTCTTTTTCACATCGCTTTTTCTTCTGTTCGATTGTCAACGTATTAATGACTTGAATCAATGGATAATCGCTTCTCAAAACGATGCTTTGGTCTATATAAGATATCGTTTTATTAACAAAATGAACTTCGACTCTATTCGCAGACATTTGATGGTGAGTTTCTCCTTATTTACTGCCGATTTGATAGGCAGGATTTACCACGCCGTCTTAATATGATGTCATAATTAAATATGTGTGACGTAGATGAAACGTTAGCTGACGTTATGGGCATTTTAAGCAATGAAAATTATAATAAAATGGCTTAGTTATGATCTCAATTGGAACAAAAGAAACAACCACTTTATGGTTATTAAAAAGTAATTAAATGTCGTGAATGATTCAAATGTATCCTCGAAAATGGTGCACCTCATCACCATGTTAGAAAATATAATCAAAAGCAAATGGCTTAAAAATTTGGAAAATATAAACTGCTGACTATAAAAATTGCTACACTAAGAGAAGAAAATGTTGCACTTTTCAAGTTTACTTGACAAGAGGAAGGTGTGACTGTGACATGCAAATTGGATTTTGAATGCATTCCTGTGAAATTTATGGCTGTAGTGATAACAACAATGTGTTTCAAAAAAATTGTGCGGCAGGTTTCCCGTGGACAAAGTGCACTTGAACGTTGTTGCTAAGGGAAAAGTTGTTGTGATGTCACGAGTGTGAAAAAAATTCGTACCAATATTTCTCTTTAATAGAGATTGAGTTGTTTCTGAGGAAGATTACATTTGCTTGTATTGAAACTTGCATCGGTATAAATGCTTTGACTGTCTACAGAATCCTGAATCGATTATTTCAGGGAATAATGCAGAACTCTATGTTCAATATTAGCAGTTTCTTATCACTAACAATGCGCATAGTGTTACGTCTTGGAGCATAAGATTTGAGTTTATCTGCGAGACAACTAGTAACAGCACGATTAATTTGACAATGTTTGCTGTAACATGGAATTATATAACTATGACATCGACAAAACTTAAAACTGTGTCAAAAAAGGATAATTTTCAATGTTATATAATATGTTGAATTTGGATATTGTGTTTTCAATTTAATAGTGCTTTTTCTAAGATATCTTGATAGCCTCAACCCAGTTTGGTGACATCATGGGTATCACAATTTATTTGCGTTCATTGCAAATAACATGCTTCTCGCACTTCATTCATGTTGAAGAAACATGGAACAACAGCCTTATCATCTCAAATATTTCATTGACCTTGGCTATACCTAATACATGAATCTTATGAATCATTGCCTTTTATTTATGCACTTCACCATTGCGTTAAAAATATGAAAAAATACTAAAATGCATAATTTAAATGTGTCAAAACATTTTACAAAGTTTTTTAAGCATTATTTTTACTTTCCCCTATTATTAAGTATTATTTAAATTATGAAGAATCGAGTTTCAATGTATAAATTTAAAAAGAAGCTCTCCAATTCATAAAATAGGGATCTTTAAATAGAAATTTATTTCGATTTCATTTTTATATAAACATTTTCATTACAATTAAATTGTTTTCGAGGCTAAGCAAAGTTTAGAGCTATTTCGATGGAATTTTACATGTGTTTGTGTGTTATATTTGACTGGAAGCCAATGAAAAAGTTTCTTTTTTAATATCTAAATAAACAAAGCAGGCATTTTCATGTTTAAATTTCTTTTTAGTTTTAAAATATTATATTTTGATGATGAAGCACATTCTCAAAATCACATTCCAGAATATTATTTATACTCATTTTAATTCAGTTAAAGTAATTTTAGGCAGCTCGATATTCACGCGAGAACGATTCATTCACGAACAATTTATTTCAACACGAGAACAAAAGATGCAATTCATTTGAATAACGCTATTTTTGTCCAGAACAAGGAAACTGAGACTTAAAAGGAAAATATTCCCTTTTTCCCTATATTATGGCGTAATTTTTTCTTTGACACACATTTCTAAACGTTATGATTTTTCTTAACTATTTTAAAAGTGGCACAAATACCATGTAAACCTGGATGCCAAATTCTGAGTTTGGTGATGTTTTGGGCAGATTTTCGTATTTATTTGGTTTTTATTACGTCTTACAGACGAACACCAATGCCCCTCAGGGGGTTTACCTTCTTTAGGTAAACACGGGTGTCACAATCCCGAGGTACCCTAGTGATCTGTCCTCTTCTTTATTATCTTCTCTCCTCTACTCTTCTGCTTTTTCTTCCTTTTCTCCCTCAGTGTGGTTGCCTCGTAAGAGGTTGAGGGCTCCCCTTGAGTAGCTTTCGCCGCTCTGTTGCTATTAGCTACTCTTGAGGACTAAATCACCCACGTGTTTGCCGTGCGTGGAGACCCGTGTCCCTGGAAAGGAGGATCCTGGTAATTGAGGCCTCCTGAGACCAACACATTGCTTTGGCCTCTGCTTCAGGTAAACGGGAGGTGTGTTGTGGTCCTCAGCACATCAATCGGCTTTATGGATCAAGCGATCGGTACATCTACTGGGTGACTCGTTAAGGTGGAGTCCACTTCAGGGATGTACCGTGGATATAGAGACTGACTAGCACTGGTACAGTTAACCTGTATCCCCTCGTAGGAGCTCCGTGGTGGGTGGTGCCGTCTAGTCCTGAATTTTTAATTTCTATGCTGCATGGAACTATCTACTTTATCTTCACTCCCACGGGAGGAGCAATTGTCAATGTGTTCTGCAAAATTTTTTATCATTCAAAAAAAAGGGGAACTTTTCAGTTTGTATCCCCTTTTGTCATAGAAAAAAGCATTTCAGCTTTCCTTGGTAGTGAAATCACTAAAGAAATTAAGATCTGGCGATCTATTACTGGAAACAGCCTCTGAAAGGCAGTCTATACTGATGACGACTATGCGAACTCTGGGCGACATGGATGTGATTGTAACACCTCACGGGAATTTAAATTTTTTCTCGTGGTGTGATTACAGAGGATTTAGAATATACATCTACTGATGAGATACTTGAAAATCTTAAATCTCAGAAAGTATGCGCTGTAAAACGATTGACTATCAAAAGAGATGGCATTGTATTAAAAATGAATAACTTAGTTTTGACATTTGCCACTCCAGATTTACCGCAATACGGTAGAGGTGGTTATTTGCGGTGGTCTGTTAGACCATACTTTCCAAATCCTCTGAGATGTTTTCAATGCGCAACGCTTCGACATTCAAAATTAGCTTGCAGAGAAAACTTACTTGTGCCCGTTGTGCTAATGTCGGCCATGATAGTATTACCTGCAACGCTAAAGAGGCGTGTGTCAACTGCCAGGTGACCACCCCCTCCTACTCTCGCTCTTGTCCAGCCTGGCAGATTGAAAAGGAAATCACGGCAGTCAAAATAAAGAATAAAGTCTCTTGCAGAAGCTCGTAAAATAGTCTCATCACGTACTTTTCAATCTGGCAATAGTTACGCTGCAGCAGCTAAGAAGATCACCAGATCTTACGGTACTCAAACAGAAAATGAATCAGTTAACACAATAAGATTGCCTATTAAACAAAAAGTAAATGCTACAGTACTACCAATAATCGCCAGGATTCAACTTTGGCAAAATCAAAAGCCCTAAAAGCTAGAAAATTAAAAATTGCCAGGAAGGCCTAGAAAGTCTGTATCCAACAACAAAAAAAAGCTCTTCTCTGTCTGGATGCTGACACTGTAAAACTGCATCCATCAGATGATGACTTCAGTTCTGAGGATTCATCTGGAGATGACGATAAGCAACAGTGATAAAGGATAGAATATATTCCATTGATGGCTTCGCTTTGTTTCCTGGAATTGTCGTAGTTTCGGTCTCGCTTTGATGACATCAAATCCATCATCTCTCACTTTAACCCCGCATGTGTGGCTCTCCAGGGAGACATTCCTGAACCCCACTGTTGTCACCAAAATGCGTGGGTTTCAATGCTTTAGAAATGATTATGGTGGTGATGTTGCTGTGTCTGGTGGTGTTTGTATAATTACATCAAACAATTACCCCTCAGTACAGCACATCAGTTAAGAACTACACTCCAGGCCGTGGCTGTGAGAATCCACACCACATGTCTAATAACGGTATGTAGCCTTTATTTACCACCGACTGATGTCATCCAAGCAGAGGAACTGAATGACTTAGTTGATCGCTCCCAACTCCATTTTTATTGCTTGGTGATTTTAACGGACCAGTTCCTTGTGGGAGTAGTAGTGATACGAATTCTCGCGGTCGTCAGATAGAGCAGTTCATATCTGACAATTGCCTCTGTCTGCTGAATACCGACGAGAAAACTTATTTCCACGAACCTACACGGACATTTCACTCTCTTGACTTAGCTATTTGTTCTCCATCACTCCTGCCATTTGCTGAATTTTGCAGTCGGAAATGACCTCTACAATAGTGATCATTTCCCCTCTAATCGTGTCTCAGGCTGGAAATAATAGTGTGCGTCACAAACCACCTAATTATGTGTACAGTCGAGCCGATTGAACACTTTTCACGCAATTGGCTGTGATCAGTGAGACAAGAGTTAAGACAGATATGATAGATGATGCCGTTAAATATGTCACCGACACAATAATCAGAGCTGCGGATGTTGCTATCCTAAAATTCCATCATTCCACATAAACACAGGAAACCTTGGTGGAATGAAAAGTATCAACTCTCCTATAAGAAACAAAGGCAATGGAATATATTATTCCGAAGATACCCTACTACGGAGAATCTTGTTGCTTTTAAAAGCCAAAGCTGAAGCTCGCAGAGTTAGACGTCAGAGTCAAGAATCTTGGATTCGCTACGTGTCGTCAATCAGTTCATCGACAACAAGTCAACAATTATGGAGAAAGTTAAAGCAGCCAATGGTATTTATCAGGATTATTCCATTCCTGTATTAAAAACCGAGCTGCAATACACTCCTCAGCGGTAGATATTGCTAATGTCATCGGTGAAACCTTTGCTAGTGTTTCAGCTCTGATTCATATAATCCTACTTTTCTAAGGATTAAAAGAATCTCTGAGCAGGAAGCATCTAAACTTTCATGATCGACATATTCTACCCTATAATTGTGAGTTTGAACTATCAGAATTGAAGTCTGCTTTATCTAAAGCAAACGACACTAGCCCAGGACCAGATGGAATCTCGTATCAAATGCTCCGTCATTTAAATCATGATTCTTTATTAAACATACTTTCAATGTTTAATAGAATCTGGACTGAACATGCTTATCCTACTTTACATGGAAGAAGCGATAGTGATTCCAATATTGAAGCCTGGAAAAAGATTCATCTGAACCTCTGAGTTATCGTCCAATAGCTCTTACAGGTTGCTTATGCAAAACATTTGAGCGTATGGTCAATGCTAGACTCATTTACGTCTTAGAAGAATAATTGCATACATCTTCATCAAAGCGGATTTCGAAGAGGACGATCCACTACAGATAACATAGTAGATCTAGAATCCCGAATTCGAAATGCTTTCGTGAGAGAAACCATAACGTTGCAATTTTCTTCGACGTTGAGAAAGCATATGATCGTACATGGCGCTATGGTATTCTCCGTACTCTGCATAATCTTGACTTTAAGGGTAATCTTCCCCAATATTTATCCAAAATTTTCTGGCCTCACGCATGTTTAAAGTGCGTGTTGGAACTACAATTTCCAATAATTTTAGTCAAGCTGAGGGTGTCCCTCAAGGTAGCATTTTAAGCGTAACCCTTTTTAACCTTTTCATCAGTGACATACTCCATCAATTACCATCTTCTGTTCATGGCACTTTGTATGTTGATGACTTATAAATTTCATATCAGGGTTCAAACATGAATATAATTGAGAACAATTGCAAACAGCTGTAAAATAATTTAACCACTTGGTGTGAACGAACGGAATGGTCTTAGTATATCTCCTAGTAAGAGTTGCTGTGTCTAATACTGTAGGAAAACTAGCTACCATAATGATCCTGTGCTACACAAAAATAATAGACCCATACCTGTAGTCAGTGAGATAAAAATTCCTTGGCGTGATTTTTGACAAGAAGTTAACTTTCCTTCCGCATGTTTACATCTGCGGAAGAAATGTGAAACGACGCTTAACATCCTCAAAGTGCTTTCGAATACATCTTGGGGTGCAGATCGCACATCACTCTAAGAATTTATCAGTCTGGAATTTTATCTCGAATTGACTACGGCTGTGTTGCTTATGGATCAGCTAGACTCTCCATCTTACGCAGATTGGACACTGTTCACCATACTGCTTTAAGGATATGCTGTGGAGCTTTTCGCATCACCCGTCCAGAGTCTATATGTAATTTGCCACCAATTGCCATTAGACCTGCGGCAGATACAGCTATCTTAATTATTATTCAAAAATCATGTCCTCACCTCATCATCCCTTGCGTTCCACGATTCCAAGTGCTGCTCTTAGAGATTATATAATGCTAGACCATCAAGCATTCAACCTTTTCTCTCTCGTATAAATCTAATATTTTGCTTTCTGACCTATGTGATGTCGAATCAGTCTACCGAAACCTTTTCGCACATCCTCCTTGGTATAATCCACACATTATTGTGCTAAATCCCTTTGGTAAAGAATAAAAAATCAGACACAAGTACTGCTATTCTTCAACAGCTTTATTCATTCCATCGCTTTGTCAGTACACTATTTACCTCCAGTATTTACGGATGGATCCAAATGTCAGGATCAGTTGGCTGTGGAGTTTATCTTGATGATACCTCCTACAGTTATAGCCTTCACAAATCCTGCTCCATCTTCACCGCTGAGGCTACGGCTATATACCGAGCACTTCAGCTGCTACAAACTAAAAATGAACGTAAATTCTGTACACTGACAGTATGAGTGTATTAGAAGCTTTGAGGAATAACAACAATAATTGCCATCCAGTTGTGTCTAAAATATTCAAATTAATTGATTCAGTTACTAACAAGGGTTTGAGATACTGTTTTGTTGGATTCAAGCCACATAGGAATAGATGGCAATGAAAGCTGATGCTGCCGCTAAATCTGCAGCTACTTCCATTTTGCCTTCAATACCATCAATGGACATGAAAAAGGATTCAAACATTTCATATATTCTCTTTGGCAAGAATCCTGGGACCTGCAAGTCAGCAACAAACTCCATTCCATATTTTCATACATCATTCCATTATCTGTTTTTTATCTCCACGAAGCGCAGATGTCAGACTGACTCGCCTTTTCGAATTGGTCACACGCGTTTCACCCACAAACATTTGATCTTAAGTGATCTCCTACCGTGGTGTGAAAAGTGTGATGAACCATTACAGTATATCACATTTTAATTGTGTGTCCAGATTTTAACCATCAGCGTTTTAGATATTTTAATAGTAATATTTTAGCATTAGAAGATTTGGCAGAACCACCCCATCGCAATTTATTTGCGTTTTTAAAAGACATAGGATTTATGAATTTTATCTAATTTAGAAATATTTTATTTAAATACAAGTTTTTAATCTTATACATGTGTATATTGTATGTTTACATATTTTAATATATATTTTAACTATATTGCTATTTTATACTTTTTATGTACATTTAAACTATATTTCTATTTTATACTTTTTATGTACATTTTAACTATATTTCTATTTTATGCTTTTAATTAATGAAAAAAAACTTGTGTATAATATCTTGTGTTTGGCGCAGCTTGTCCTTACATGGACCTTGCGCCATAAAAACCAACCAACCAACCAACCAACCAACCAACCGAACACCAATGAGAATTATGAAGGAAATTATATCTTTACAACATTAATATTAAAAATTATGGTGAGACGTCACAATACGCGTCATCTGCGCAACATTTATTAATCCTTCAAAAAAATTCAGAATTTAGTATCCTGTATTATATGGCATCTGTGCGTTAAATTAAATGATGTTGTAGCGTATATTTGTTGGTAATGGCTGATTCATTACTATAGATTGATACTGCAATTAGCTTAAAAATTTTTCTTTAACTGATTACGCGTGTAGGCAGTTGGAGATATGTGCAAGGTGTGTATGCGTGCGGCGTTAGTGAATTTGGCTGTAACCCCATACGCATAATTTTAATAAAAGTGTAAACATAAATTTTAGAATTTTCCTTTGTTTGTAGTTTTCTAATTTTACTACAGAATAATACGAATAACTTAACAAGCAAGTAAGTAGTAGTTTAAGATTAATGATATGTTAATTTATTATAAGTAATAGTTAGATTATGAGAAGAGTTAAATCCGGAAATATACTGAAGAGTTTCACTTGAATATGTTAATTTTCGATAAATTTCAGTTAAAAAAAAGCTAAATTAACATTTTCAGTTATTTTTTTAATAAAAATTGCTACCTAAAAGTTTATACGCACCTAAAATTTGATAGGTATAACTTTAAAAACCTAGTTGTATCTCAAAAATTTCAGAATGAACCTCGTACTAAATGCCTCGAATATATTCAACGAAAACAATATCAAAAAGTTTCTTCAAAGAAGTACCCCAGATATCCACCCGGTTACTGAAATAAAAATCACATAAATCAAGTCACACACAGAGAATGAAAACCTGCAGCATCTTGTAATAGAAGTAGATAAGGCTACTGGGAATTTATATCTAAAACTAAGGTCTACACTTTGGCTTCCACCAGTCATACGTAGCACCATACATAAATATTAAAAGATGCTACAACTGTCATGCGTACGGCCATTTTAGTAAAGACTGTAAATACATCAGAACTTGCGGCAAGTGCAGCCACAGTCACAGAGAAGAGGAATGGCAAGAAAACTTCCAAGAGTACATAAATTGCTAACAGAGGTGGGGCTAGAATTAGAACAAACGATACAGCGTTCTCAACCGGATGCCCGGTGTACCGTGCCCAACTCCATTGAAGACAAGACCTACATCAAACGAAAGCGTCAGACAGAACAATGCACAAACAGAGGATGACCATAGAAAGAACTTGGGCACAACTATTGTACAGTTCAACCTAATGAGGTCGAGTGCTCCTACCGATCAGCTGCCAGTGAAGTAAACACCAGCAAAAGTCCCTGTACCTAACCCTGAAAGGGTTTTACCAGATTTGATGAACTCGCTGGAAAGAAAAGAAAACGCAACTTAGTACATACAAGACAATACAATTATGCTCTCAATCATATGGAGACACTGGAAATTATTCCTTTTACACAATAAAGAAGGTAGTAAAGTATACTATTTGACTTTTGGGTTGACAACTAAGTAATTGCGGATTTTTTTTAGAAATTCAAAGACAATTTTTTCATGGAACTAATAGCTTTATTCTTTATTCTGTAATGTATTGCCCATTCTGATCAATGAAATTTTGCCATCTTTCAAGCAGCATCCTAATCACATGTTCATAAAACTTCTGGCTTTCATTAGCAAAAAACTGAATCAAGTACTATTTGTGTGTGTTTGTGACATCATTATTATTGAAATTTTTATCATTCAAGGAGTTTTGTAAAGATCGAAACAAAAAGTAATCAGATGGTGCAAGGGCTGGACTATTTGTTGGATGTAGCAAAACATTCCAACCAAGCTCCAATAATTTTTGCCGAGTGACCAAGATATGTGTGGCCTTGCATTGTCATAATGAAATATAACACCTTTTTTGATTTGTCAATTCGGGCTGCTTTTCTTCAATTGCATTGTTTAATTTTGTTAGTTGTTCAATGAAGACATCAGAATTGATCATTCGGTTTTGTGGTAAGAGTTCAAAGTAGACAATTTCTTTATAATCCCACCAAACTGATAACAAAACCTTCTTTTGATGAATATCAGCTTGTGATGTTGTTTGAGTTGGCTCACCTGGCCTGCTCCACGATCTTTTCTGCTTGATATTGTTGTAAACAACCAATGTTTCATCGCCAGTTATCATTCGTTTGAAAAATGGATCATTTTCCTTACGTTTCTTTAGCAAATGCGTTGCATTAAATGCGTTTCTTTCAGTTAGTGAAGAACCCTTGTATCTAGATTTTGAACATAGCCAAGTTTTAAGTGATTTTCAATGAATGTATGTGATATATGAAACTTCTCTGCAATATCAAGTGTTGTACAGTGACGATCCGAATCGATTATTGCTTTGATTAGGTCGTCATCAACTTGAACTGGACGACCAGAGCGTTTTTTAACTTTGAGTGAAAAATCCCCAGAACGAAATTTGGCAAACCAATTTTGACACTGCCGTTCTCTTAAGCTTCGTCATCATAAACAGCACATAACTTTTTATGAGCTTGCGATGCATTTTTCCCTTTGCGGAAATAAAAAAGCAAATTGTGACGAAAATGTTACTTTTGATTTTCCATTTTTCAACGAACGCCAAACGAAAACTACGCAACCGTAAAACTTTTTTTACTGAGTGACAGCTGAATTGTGAACTATCAAATAACAAAATGTGTTTTACATTTGTACTACGTCTGCAAACTAAAAAATTCAACTGAAGCCATCTAAGAGTGAAATCCGCAATTACTTAGTTGCCAACCCAATATATATGTAAAATGTTTAGATAGGTTATACAAAATGCAGTAAACTAGGTCAATACAACATGATGACAATAATTGTGATTAATTAATTAAGTAAGAGCGCTGGAATGCTGTTGAGAAAATAGTAAACAAATAATAATTAACTATATACAAGGAGATGAAAAACAGGTGAAATGTTACAGGTAGAGAAGGAAATGTTTAAATGTAGAAGATGAGAGAGATGGAGTATGCGGATTTTACGGCTCATCTTCTTACAGGTGAAGTCTATCACCATTACGAGCATCATTATCCTCCTATTCCTGTGGATGTATTATGTCCCCATATTCAAGGTGAAAGTTTATAAGGTTAATAATTTTTATATTTGCAGTCTTGTTGATAGTGATGTTTTTGAGCCAGACATTTTTTAGATTGCCATTGGGGGTAGTAAATTGACAGGAGCTCGTGATGGGGCATGTTGTAGCGTAATGAATTGGGGTACCTTCTTCTCCAGATGCACAACTGTCAGTTGGTTGTACTCCTATTCTATGCAGGTATCTTCAATTATTGGAAGATGGGCCATGTCCCGTTACAAAAATCGTTATTTGTCATGGCCAGCACTGTTGGTTCATATTCACTTTTGGCAGGATGGAGTATACTGGGCATCCGGTGGTATTCTGATCCCACAAAATTTGCCAATCCTAAATTAATGCAATTTTCCTGATCCTTTTGAAGTGCGACAGAGTAAGAGGGCGTTAATATTTCGGTTAATCTGAAGAAGTAGCAGTTTTTGCTAGGCGGTCTTCCATTGCGTTGATCCGCAAGTCATTGCCAATTGCCAAAAAGTATGTTTATTCATCATACAGGAGCCACATATCAAAAAAAGCAGCAGAATTCTAGGCATTCCTAGTGCCTGGCACTACTGGTTATCCAAAAACGGCAAGGTCGGAATTATGGCAATTAATAGCATATATGCCGTTGTACTTGGCTAGCAAGAATCGAAAGTTGTAGTCAAGATTATGATCAACCAGAAACCATTAACCATAATTTCTGCCTATAGTCTACCGTTCAACCATAGACGAATATTAAGGCAGGAAACGCAAAGCACAATTGAAGATACCTTAAAGGACTTAGAGTATTTTTGAAGCAATTAGGAGACGAAAACTATCTTATCGGAGCAGACCTCAACGCACATCATATCCTGTGGGTCTACAGGAATAATGATAGTAATGGAGAAAAATTACTTGACCGCATCACTGCTAGCAATCTCCACCTACTAAACACCATGGGAACCCCAACCACTTACTTAACATCCACACACGAAAGCTGGCCAGACTTAACGCTAGCTTCTAACTCACAGCTAGCAATGAATTGTACCTGGGAGGTTCTGGACAATAATCCCTAATCGACCACCACTACATCCAGATCAAAAGGGGAAATTCGCCTGATAAACCAGAACTAACTATATTCAAAACTAAGTTCAGTAACCACCAGCGGCCAGTTGGGATCGGGCAGAAATAGGAAGGCTTGTATATGATGTTATACCGAAGGTCAGAAATAGAACATAATGCTGGCCAAGACAAATAACCCTGTTTATTACAGGGCACGGCTCCTTCCCGATTTATCGACACAGAATAGGTGGCCTCCCAAGTGAATACTGTGCTTTCGCGTACAAAGGAAATCTGATTCATTACGTAACTGACTGCCCAATCACGAGCTAATAGCATTTCACCAAGACCAGTACATATCTAACAGGGGAATGGACCAGAAACATAGTAAACAATGCCCATTCAAGAACCAAAGTGATTGCCTTAATAAACTTTTTAATTGATCACAGATATCTGTTTATTCCAGAAGACCAAAGAAAAGAGGATGACCAACAAGTAGAATTGGACCTCCTTGATAATGATGAACAAGTACAGAGTGCTAAAGCCTTGTAGCTCTGTGCAACGTAACATTTATTTTTCGAAATTTACTTACACTTTATTATTGTCTAGTCTGTACATAAGTTACTTTTCTTTTATTTTTTTATACAGTAGTTATTGTAGCTCATGACCAACCAATCTGCATTACTCTTGTTGAATTCTAAAGTATAATTTTAATCTGTATATAACTTTTTGTTGAAAGTAAATGTAAGTAATGTGTAATGTTAAGTTTAATGTAGACTTTCCCGAGTACCATATTATTTATATTTATATTAAACTAACCTAGGGAATAACAAGGAGAACTAACAACCTTGCTGAACCAAGTCTAGTCAACAACCTCCCTCTATTTCTTTTTCTAACTTTACTAACTTCTTATTTTTATTTTGCATTTGTGTTTGTTTAAGCTAAATTGAATACCCTGATGTTAAATTGTATATCTTGTAATTTCCAATGCGCCAATGTTATTGCAATGTACCTTGCTTTGATGTTCCATAAACTTGTCAATTGGGGACAGCCTGAGACAGCAGAGGGGTGCCCTCCAGATGTGTCAGGAGCTGTTGCGTACGAAGTTTGGAACTGTTGTGGGGGCGGTGTCCCCGGTGGTGCCACTCTCTTTTATTCTTACTAGCAACTCCCACCTAAACTGGTAGAACCTTCCTTGGGTTAGGTGCAGGGGAGTTGGCTGGTGTATACTTATACTACAAATAATTTTTTCAAAATAACCACAGAGGGAATTGTCATATTTTGAGAAAGGCTTTTGTTATCTTATTTTTAGTGTCTGGCACTCCAATAAATTAGAACACTTTCTCTTTTTTCACAAGTAACAAATTATTTAAAAATGGGAATTGGGATGATTCAAAAATAATTATTTTGATTGAAATACGTCTTTTCTTACAAGATGCTTATGCTTTGCTCGTATGCTCTTCTCTAATGGAAATTCATAGAATATTAAACTTATATAACCAAAACAACCAGATTGTTAGTTCTGTCAAATATGCATAGTAGGCCTAATTTTTTTGATAAGTACAGTTTAAAGTAAATATCTAAAGAGTTATAAGTGTCCAGATCACACAGATGAATTTTTAAACTTAAAACCGTCGATCTGAAGTTTAAAGAACTTAATATTCAGTTACAAATTCCCTTACTTTCCCCCTTCAGAAAATATATGTATAAGAAATTCTCAAGAATGCATTCTCACATGTTATAAAATGTACAAAAGTATTTATGGTTAAAATGCTTATTACAGCCCCAAAGGCTTAAATTCGAGAAATATATTTTATATATTTCTTGCTTGTTATAGTATTCATTTACTAACTTAAAATCATAAATCTCTTTAACATAATAGGCACTTTAGCATACTCAAGAATCATTTCCATGGAATAATTTTGGTTATTTACCTTTTGTGCTTAAAATAAATGCAATTAAATATTTTAAAAACTTTCTTAACTACACATTTTTAAAATTCTAAGTTTTCAAAAAAAAAAAAATGAAATTTCATTTTAAAACATAAAATTTGCGATGCAATAAAGAAAATACTAGCTTCATTGTTAATCAAAAAATAAAACTAAACACAATTCACATAAAAATAAGTAAATATATTTCAAGTTTTTTAGCAAAAAATTGTTCATTTTTTCTTGGAAAACTACCACAAATTCATGTTTGGTAGTGAAACAACCAAAGACACAAAAACATAAATGCATCTTTTCAGTAATTTAAGGGAAAAGAAAAGACGTTTTTATTGCTCTTAGCATAGTATACTAAGGGCTTTCATTTTAAATATGGGAAAATTAATGTACATAATAAATTTAATTTATATATTCTGCTGTTACATAATTTTTGTTGCTTAAGATTTTAAAAAAGTAAAAATTTAGAGATTCAAACGTATTTCCTCGTAAAAGCGCTGGCAACTAAAAATAAGAGTTTGAAATAGCTTAATCGCTTTTAAACATTGTAGTGTGTGTGTGTGATATAGTATTTTTAAGCTATTTTATTATAAATATTTTTATAGTGAAATTATTGTAACGTACACTTTACAACAATGGATTAAAATATTAGTTACCATCACAAGAAGCAATATGAAAAGTACTAAACACACAATACACTCAATTTCTATTATTAATAACTTTTGATAAATTAAGAGGAAGTAAAATAAAAAAAAATTCACACACACACAAAATAAACTATTAATGATTCCTTTTATATGGGGCAAGTAATACCATTCATATATTAGAAAATATTGTTATACTACCTCAGAATGCTCTTAAAATAAGGTAGGATTTTATCATCTTAGGCAAACAAATGTATGGAATTCATGTTCCATAAACAATTTATTCAAGCAATTTTTTATTTTTTCAGTTCAGACAGCTATTTTTATTATCCATGTGTATGTGATTAAATGTAAAGCATGTGTTCCAAAATTATCTAATAAAACTTGCATCATACACGGTAAATGTAAATTGCCAAAAACATTATTAATGATTTTAACTAAAAATGATAATTATTTTGTTTGTTTTGCATATTTTCTCAACGAACTTTTATTTTATACAACTAAATTCAGTCTACGATAAGTGTTAGTAAATCATAGTAATGATGTGCATCATGTTACTTCTTTTATTACCTTAAGAATCTGAAGAAGAAAAATCTTAAATAACTGAGAAAAATGCTGTTTTTTTAAAATTTTCATTGAAAAATTGAAAATTAGTTATTAAATAATCCTATCTTTTTAACATAAAGGTATTCTTAAAAAAATTTATTTCTCTATTCACCAAATTTTTAAAGAGAAAATTCGAAAGCATGAAGTTAAATTTAAATATATCTAATAAAAATATAACTAATAAATAATTCCCATTATTTATTTATTAGTTATTAGTTATTTATTAATTAATTTATTTATTTATTTATTTATAGTATTTATTTATTAGTTATTTATTTATTAATATTATTAAAAACATGAGTTTTTTTTCATGCAAATAATAATAATTCCCATTATTTATTTATTATTATTTGCATGAAAAAAAACTCATGTTTTTAATAATATTAAATAAGTTTCTAGGTATTTTTAAGCTTATTATAATATGTTCATAAACTCATTAAATATTGCAGTTCATTAAAATATATCCAGCGTATTTCTTCATTCAGTACTAACATCTGGAAACCGTTAAAAGTTCTTAACAACTAATGATTTAACTGTCGCTTAAAGTAAAAAAAAAATAGAATCTTGAAGAAAGAATGAAGAAAAATCCCGCAGAAAAGTTTGGGAGCAAATTTCGTTCCACCATTAAAAAGAAAATGTGTTTGAAGTCAGAGGGATGCTTGGTTAATGAATTCACCGTTAAGTCTTATCATTTCCCTCTTTTTAATTCAAGAAGTGTTATCATTAATAAATGTTATGAAGAAACAAACTACTTTTAATCAGCTGTATGAAGTAGGACTTTGAAATATGCACCTTAATTCAAGTGTTTAAAAATATTCTTTTGGTTTGCAAAGCAGTTTTATCAAATTTATATTACTTATAATGTCCAAAAACAAATATTATTTAAGATATTTTTTATTATTATTTTATTGATAATATATAAAGTGTTTGTCATTATAAATAATATGACATTTTACTATTATTATCATCAATCTCTCTATATAATGTTAATGAAAGTTATTGATAATTTAAATCATTATTGAATATTAGAAAATCAATAACTAATAAATAATTCCCATTATTATTTATTATTATTTGCATGAGAAAAACTCATGTTTTTATTAATATTAAATAAGTTTCCAAGTATTTTTTAGTTGACACCATTACACGATATAATTTCATAAAGTGTATCTCTATTTTAAAAGCTTTATTAAAAAATTGAGAATTTTAATCTTATGAATACTGAAATGAATAATTATAATATTTTCTAAATAATGATGAACACAAAAATATTTTACATTCAGAGGTGCTTAAAAATTTATAACGTATCTTTTCAGATTATAAAAAACACATTATTTGAAACCTCTTTGTATTCCATTTTGCAGATGTTTATAATAATAATCAAAATAAATAATTTATGACAATATTTCATAATCTATCAAGAATATTTTGCTTTGTAAATTATTCAATCTTTGATTGCATTATATTATTTATTATTCTAAGTTAAATTATTTATAATTTTCACTACTATGTTTTTCTATTTCTCTATATTAAACTGCACCACTTTTAATTTTTATGAAAATGTATGAATATATATATATATATATATATATATATATATATATATATATATATATATATATATATATATATATATATATTCACTTTCTTGCCTTCAGTAGGCCTGTTATCGGCATATATACAAGTTTATTTTATATCTCTTAGCTTTATTTCCTTCAGCTGGGTCTAATCATTTAAGCTACTTTCTGTGAATCCTTCACATTCAAGGGTGGCAAATGTTTCCAGACAGCTTTATATATAACATAAAACTATTCTGAGAAACAACTGAAATGCATTTTTATTCCATTATAAACTGGATAAATATTGAAAGCATATCTTTCCATCCTTTACAAAAGTATGAGAACAGAAAAAGTAGTTTGTCTCTAAAAACTAAAATATTTGGGTTTTACAAAATTTATGACATAAGCAAAGTTTAATTTAAATTGTTTTGAAGAAAAATATATTTGATGTTCAAAAAGCTACTGTCCACAATGCCAATTATTTTGAAAAGAAATGGTGAATGTAGTCAGCATATACTTAATATATATCGACAATACATCACATCCCAAAAATATTAACAAACTGATTCATCGTAACATAAGATATTCCATAAAGTAAAAAATGCTTATTAACATAAAATACTGAAACTAACTTTAATTCAATATTATTAACTGACTGCTTTTTTGTATATTTTACAGGTATTTTCGTCAAAAATACTTTGAATTTATCATCAGACACATTAAGTATAGAATTGGATAATAGTCTGCATATCATAAATGTTCTATCCACCTAAGATATGTTACCATCCATTGTAGATTTTATAATAATTCTTCAATTCTTGCATAGAATCACTATCGATAGGTACTAGAATTCTAAAACTCTTTAGAGTGTAGATTCGTATTTTATAATATATGTGATTAATATCACTCAAACTTTATACATTATTTTAAGATGTTTAAATCACTTCAATTGAATTAAACTGAATTTTCCAAGTATGAGATTTAATATAATATTTAATTGAAATTGAAATTTGACAGATCATAATTGAAATTTAATTTTTTATTCAAGCGTCAAATAATCATCGTAATTTGTTTTCCAAAATACGGGTAAAATGGAATAAACACATAAAATATTGTTCCTATGTGAAAAAATTACTAGTATTAATGATTTCTTAATTAAAGAATTTTAGAAAAAATTTATTACAAAAGAACACTGTGAACCAAATTTTAAATATACTTTTTATTGGATATTAGAAAAATTTTTGCTTTAAAAATAAGAGATATTAAAGACAAATTTTAAAAAAATATTTCCTTCAATAAAAATAAAACAATTCATTCATCAAAGCAAAAATATTTTAAAAAGTAGAAATTACAGTTTTAATTTACGTCTTCATTAAAATATATTGAATACTTTGAATCTTCTCAGTACCAACGTTTTTTAAATGAAATAATAATCATCAAGCATCGTTTTATTCAAAGCTGAATCGTTAAAAGTTAAATATATTCTTCTATCACAAAAACGCATCATCTTAGTATTATTGAATAATTCTTAAATATGTGTTTAAAATGTACAATATTTTTTATATTCTGAGATTGTTTACTTTGGAAGAATAATTATTCATGAACGCATAATTTTACTTCATTAAATCTGAAAATTGTGCTCATCCAAAATTTTTAACATTACCTTCAATTAAGGTTTGAGAAAACTGACGAAAGGTCTTCTTTATACGGTAACATTTTCGATTGTTTTACTGATATTTCTCAACCATAATTTAAATCATATTTCAAAGCAGAAAAAAATCAAAAAATAAATTATCCGATTATTAAAGTGGAATTGCTTCGTATTAAATTGCTAAAATAAAATACTAAATCTAATACAAAATTAAAATTTCTCATATATAACAATATAAACTTATTCTGTTTAATAGAAATACTGTTGAAAAATTATACATTTAAGCTAGCAAATACGGTATTTCATAGCAATAAGGTTATTGTAGAGTTTAAGTTAACGCATCAATCTAAATTACATTTTAATGACAAAAATATTATGTTGTCTATAATAAATGACCTATCAGTATTAGAAAAATGGAATTTTTTCTTCTTGAATATGATTTCCCAAATGATTCATTGAGTTATTTCCTGAATAATGCTATTAAGCATGATAATTTACAAATATTCTATTAGTAAACACAAACAATTTATAGTTTGGGTGAAGGACAAGAAACAAAGGTAAAATAGCCATCACTGAATCATGGTTTAAACGCTTTTCAAACTATAAACAAATATGATATTTTAGTTAAGACATTTATTTTAAGACATTAGTTAAGATAATGTCTTAAAATAAATGTCTATTAAACAAAGATGATACATTAATTAAGATATTTTGATTCATTGATTGTGAATTTGACAAAGAATTACTAATTTAACTATCATCTACTTTTGAAAATTATTCCTTATCGAAGCAAATATTGATCAATACACGAAACAAAACCACAAACTACAATCATCTACCCATGATTTTCTACTTAGGATTTGATAAATAACTTAATGTTTTTAATTAAAACTTTCGAAATATTAAAATTTTGTTGATAAGTAAATTCATAATATTCTTTTATGGTATTCTAAAATTCTATATTAATGAATAAAGTATAAATATAATATATCAAAGTTCAATGCAAAAAACTTTGTTAAAAGAGGGAAAAAAGGGAGAAAAAACATGAGAATCAAACTTTGCTAAGGACTTGAAAAGTGGGAAACCACCTGAAGAGTGAATTGATTTACTCCACTCATTTTGTTCCCGAATTTTTCTTTTTTCCTGCTAACTCCCACTCTATATTAAAAACGGAAAAGTTCACTATCATTGGTCCCCAAACTCACGCAAAGTGATTGTAGCGCCCCCTGAATCGCAGAAATATAAATCCGTTGACTTGAGTTGGCAGTCCTCGGAGCACTTGTGAAACGGAAAGTAACTTCTCAACTCCTCACCAGGCACATTAGCTTCTGAACTCAAACGTCCGGAAACAGAGGGCCACTGTCCCGGAGAAGGACTAACATGTGCAGATTTTCCCGGAGGAAAAATTGCACTTTCCCGGCACATCAGGGAAAAAGTGTCGATGAAAAATCGAAGGTATGTCGAAATTTAATCGTCATTTGTGTGATACTAATGCATCATTTTATTCATAAAAGCACAGTTGTAAATATTGATATAATTATGAAAAATAATAGTTTAAAAATAGTAATGATTGAGAAGAGAAACAATTCCACTCAAAATTTCTTTTATGACTATTTATTATAGAATATATGTATTAGATAAATTTTATTTACAAGGATGTATAATGTCTTCCCGAGAGGAGCTGGTAGCTGAATGGTTAGCGATATTGCCTTCGGTTTAACAGTTTGTGGGTTCGAATCCCACTTTGGGCAGGGATGTTTGTAGTGGTTCGGAATCCACTTTAAACCGTAGGTCCTGGTCTAATTGGCCCTTGTGTGCAAAAAATGACCTTTGAGCGACAAACAAACCAATCTTTTCTTTTATTTGCAATAATATTTTTGCATTGAGTCTATACTTTTCATGATTAAATTTTGTTTAAAATAACTGAAACACATCTTTTCTCTTGTTACTAATGCAAATGATATTACTTTAAACTGAAACATTCTTTCATTTCTCATTCAGCAATCAGCTAATAAATTAGATATAACAGGCTGTAACAATTCCAATTTCCAAAAAAGCGAAAATATAAAAAATAAATGAGTAAATGTATTAGATTTTGATATTGATATCATAGGTTTTGCTTTCATTTTTTATAAATCAAAATTAGATAATTATTTAGTAATGGACGTCATGACTTAATGAGAAATTAAAAATTATTGAAAAGGTGTAAAAGTGTTATACATCATTATTTTTCATATCAGCTTTTATTAAAAAACAATTGAGGTCTTCACCATAAAATTTTAGCTTAACTGAGAAAAACTGAAACAAAATAATTGAACAATGAGCGTAACAAATAATAATTAATCTGCTTCTCTAGTTTTTAAACTATATCGGTTTTAGCTCAAGAAATTTTAGGAGTGTTGAAAAAAAAGTTAATGTTGAAAACGTAAGAAACCCTGGAAAAAGCCAGAGCAATCAAATCACTTATTGAAGAATATCTTTGGCTCTTCTCACCATAAAGGTTTAAAATTTTCATTATGTATATATTAATATCTACTTTAAAATAATAGTAATTTTTTAATAGTAAATAGTTTAATTTTCCAGGATGCTTTTAATTTAAAAATGAAAAAAAAAAAAACACCTATTTTTTCAATTTACGACACCGAATATTTCCTTTTGATAAGATTTACATTCATAGAAATACAAATAGATATTTTTTCCCACAAATCAGTGCTGAAACTGAAAAATTTATAAAGATGCTTTGTAATTCGAAACAGCTGTACCAATGAAAATTGTATTTAAAATAACAACCTTATAACTGCATATTCTTATTGGATGTACTATAAATCCTGCGTATTTATCTTTGTTAAATAACAAATTAGCTGACATATATGAATTTGGACTCTTATTGTATTATTGAAAATCAATCAATAATATATACTTTTTACTTTTTATTGTATTCTTGAGGAGTTGGTAATATATAAACAATATTTATAGCAGATTAGTTACGGATAGAGTAATTTAAACATAACATATTTTATATTCATAAAAGTTTGTTCAAACATTTAATAAAAATTTTCATCATTTCCATGAAATAGATTAAGTAATTTTTTGTACAAGAATTCTATGCATACTCATCAGACAATCTAAAATTGTTAAATACGGATTTATTCGATATTTCTCAAGTATAAGGGTTCCTAAACAGAGAAAATTGTGTCTGTTGTTAATAAAAAATATCATGTTATATACTTCTTAAAAAGATTGTTTAATTATAACGGTTGAAGCATGTTATTATTAAAATAAATATTTCAGTATTAAGCAAATGAACAACTATTATATATCCTACAAGTACATGTATATATTGAACTTTTTGAACGAAATATACATCATGTTTAATTATATTTTTTAAGCATTGTTTGCTGATGTCGAAGTACATTTTAATACAGAATTTAATTAAACTTTTGAAACATTTTTTCATTTAGTGGATGTAGTTTATCTCAATAAAGATTAAATAATTTCATACATTGCTCAGGCACGTCAGTAATTTTTTTAACACCTAGGACTCGTATGTAAAACCAGTTTTGATGATTAGTTATTTCAGACAATTTTATTGAACATAAAATACAAAAACAACACTTTTATACACAAAAATATTTTGCAATCAATGAGGTGTTTTGAAATCTTTTATATAAATTAATATTTTAAAATATTTTCTGGTTTTATAAGAAGAAAAATATAATAAATGATTAATTATTTCTTTATGTCTTACATATTTAGCTTTAAATTTCAAATAACGATGTAAAACTTGTTACAAATTCGAATAAAGTAATTCAAAAATGAAAAAAACGTAAAAAAAAATATACATTATTCATTTTAATGTTTTATTATTCTTGAATTAATAATTTCTGAATGAAAAATTCTGATAATAAGTTACGATTTATATTTTCCTTATGCAACTGTTATTAGCTTATTGTTATTGTAGTCACTTGCATCGCAATAAAATAAAAATAAATTATATAATAACGGAATCGTTTTAATCCTACATTAAAGTGAAACATATTTTGAAAAATACATTAAAATTGTAATATACTTTTCTTCATCGGAACACACATTATTGAGGATATTTATCTTTCAGTTTTATTTTCCTGGACTGGAGGAAATTTCTCAGTTTCTTCAAATTCAGACAATTTATTTTGAACATAAAAACGCACGATATTTCTTAATTATAAAATTTCAAAAAGAAAGAAAATATTAAAATATTATTATTGCATTTGATGCGAAAATCTTGCCATCGAGAGAACTAATCATGAATCAAAACTCATTTATATTTTTATGTGGTTTGCATTTTAAACTATACATAGATTTAGAACTCTATGCGCCTTTTTCTATATTGTTTGTGGGTAAAAACTATATATATATATATGTATAATATATATATATATATATATGTATAATATATATATATATATATATATATATATATATATATATATATATATATATATATATATATATATATATATATATATATATATATATATATATATATATATATATATATATATATTATATATATATATATATCTTTGCAGGTGATGTGAATTATTTATTACTTCCATAGTTTTCTTCTTCATATTTTATATTCCTTATTTCTTCTATGTATACATTTAAATAAGAAATTTTACTACAAAAATGTATAAGAAATATAATTTGATCCACGTGGAAATATATCTCAAGCAGTTTTAAAAATTCTCTTTTAAAATTTGCCCGGTTATTACTATCATCTTGCAAATTAATACTTAAAGAGGAAAATTAACACAAAAAAAGAATACTTTTTTATGTTTTTGTATCTTCAAGTTTCATAATTGCTTTAGAGCAAAAAATACGTTGATAGACTTAAAATTAAAATATATTTTCAAATTTTTATATATTTTTATAAATTGTCTTACAGTGTTGAAATGATTATTTGATCCAAGAGTAATCACTAATAATCTAATTTATTTGAAAAATTATTACACTAAACATTTTAAAAATAATTATATCAAAAAATTTTAAAGTAATTACTTAAAAATATTGAATTCAATAACACACAAATTCAAAAAATAATTTAACTGATAATGCAATTATTTAAATGCAAGTATAAGCCATTTTTCGCCTGTTTATTTAGTATTGAGGCTTTGTTTGCTCAATCTCTATTGCGCGCAAGTAAGGCGATTAATGGAAATGTTTCCTGTAGTATCATGTTTATAAAAATAAAATCAATTCTTAATCGGAATGTTCTTCCAAAAAAACTGGAATTAGTAAAACAATAAAAGTAAATGAAAACTAGTATAAGAATAATCAAATTGTAAGGAAAGTAACAACTCCAGCTGATAGCTAAGAAGTTGTTGTGATATAGAATCATTATGAATATTTATCTTATTTGATTTCCCAGACATGCAAAAATTATTCAAATTTTCAGTTTACTGACCAATTATATTTTTGTGTTTGTTAATCTATGAGTTGCTTAAAACGGGTATTGTAAAAAATTGTCAGAGCTTAGTTTGGTTGAAAGTCATCCTTACTATTATTCTTCGCGTTCATCTAATGAAGGATAAGTTCAAATGTATGGAAATTGTATGATCCATGAACTGCAAAGTCAAGTAGCTCTCTAATTCTTATTACGACATTTCATACTTCAAACTCTGAACTCGAGCGCAGTTACTTGAAGCTATCCGGTACCCACTTCAAAGTTTTAGATCCCAGTCCACACAACCAATCTTAAGTTGCGAAAAGTGATAATAGCTCGAAAAACCAAACAAGCTTCCAGAACTGAATATTTGCAGTAAGATTTGTTTTTAACTGAACTATCCTTTCTAACAAATTCAAATAAATAAAATCAAATCTTATCAAAATAGTCACTTCTTCCTTAATAAATCATGAACCATATTGAATTCTTAATATTGTTAAAAAATAGAGATTGAAACTTATATGCATGACTTATTTTTCAACGTAAAGTTCTATACATTATTTGATAATTACTTGGCGTTTGTGCATTGAGTCAAGTTCTTATCAAAAATTGGATTTTAAAGTTAGTTGAAATACTACAAAAGAAAATTTTCTAAAAATGCGAAATAATTTTCCTCATAGGAACAATTCGGTCTTTCAAGCTGAAATATATGCTATTAACAAAGCACTAACATGGATTCAGGAAAAAAACCCATTAACAACGCAAGTACAAATGGACAGTCTCCCAAGTCTGTAAGCTTTAGAAAAACACAAACAGAGGAAAAAATTCATACAAAAGACACAACAGCTGTTTTTAGAAATAACAAAAGTACACACAATTAAACTAAAATGGGTACCATTACACACAGTTATAATAGAAAATGAAGAGGCCGATCAAACAACAAAAAGGACGACACCAATGCCACAGGAGAACTTAATTAAGCTACCACAGTCGTACTTAAATGTCTTAAATGAAATCTTAAATCGGTGACAAGAATAGTCGGATATTGCAGACACAGGCAGGTACACACATACCTTCTTCCCGAAAGTGTCCACAAAGCGGCTAGTGGGCCATCAACAATTAGCCCAATATTTCACAGGACATGGTCAATTCCCAACTTTTATTCACAGGCTGGGTAAGGCCACGACAGAGGATTGGGTATATGGGAAAGAAGGAAACTCACACAGCACTACGCATTCGATTGCCCGCTAACATCAGCGGTTTACCTAAATAGGCCAACTCACGCAAACTTGCCTGCGTGGAATGACAATATTAAATAATAAAACCGTGCAAAATAAATTAATTCAAATTATAAAGAAACTAGAAATTATCAAACCGGTGGCGGTAGACGCGATTAATGACTAATATTCCCTGTGCACTACACACACATCAACAGACACAAACAACAAGGCAGGCTTCACCTTATTGAGGATTACAGGGTGAACACACAAACATTTCAAAATGGTAGCCCTCACCATCTTGAGGAAAAGGCACACCTCAACTTCTTGAGGAGCATATCCAGCAAGCAGTGGACCAAATGACCTAACACCGGACGTGACTAGGCTAAGGAGACCAATCGACCGGGTAACCAACACCATATAGAATCAATAACCGGAACGGTTGTGGACTCTCAGGCACCTAATCAACATAAAGACAACATCAATAATGTCTGGAGGCTAGCAGAGGTCACGGATGTGTCTCCACAAACTTTAGTGTAGTGCAAACCAAGGTTTATGTGAGTTTCCAGAGACATTTCTAACACAGAAATGAAAAGTTGACATTGATTGGCCACATCAATGGTTTCTCAGACAATTAATGTTCAACAGAAAGTGACAACAACCAGCAAGTGTATGCACGCGTTAATTTTTATAAAAGATCTTTTGTTCTAGAGGAAAGCTGCATCAGTCGCTGGAACACAGGGTAAGTGAGAATGACAACTGCTAATGTCGGTACGAACTTTTCTACTGCATTGCAAGGTAAGTCCAATCACGACCGCCGACCCATGACACAGAGACTAATGAAGAAGTCGTCGATTTGAACTTTTATTCTGGTGACTACTCCAATCCACATATATCAAGACCATCGTCAATAGGGCATGCTGCAGCTCTTCCTGTAACCAGCAGCAGAGTTGCAAGTCAAATCGGGGTGGATTCTTGAGGTTTTCATGGTTTCCCTTTAGACTTGCATAAATACGGCCAATCTTCCCACATGAGGGAATTCCCTCCACAGCTCGCACATGTAAACGTGACGTCCACTGTGTAGGCCTCACCTGGCGTTCGGGATTTGTCATGTCAATGAAAAGCTAAATAAACGTGGGAAGTGACGCATACGCGTAGGGTTGGTGGACTGGCTTGTATGGTTTGTCCCGGTATCGACCCACAAGACTCTAGATGGTTGACCAGAACATCGGTCAGGCAGAGAGATAACCCGGCTACTAGAATGGCTCTCTTTTCCGACAAGGTCTCATTGCTTCTCTGTGACGGGTATACTATGCAGCGGACACCAACAGCCTTACACTCGCTACGCGAATAGGCTGTCCACCTGCGGCGTAGAAATAATTTTCCTTTAAAGTTGGTTCCATAATTTTTAAAGCATTTGATAGTTCTTCTAATAATTCTTTAAATCTTGCTATTATATCATTGTTGATTCAAAATCGATCATGAGTAACTCTTGATATGCACGTTTTTTTATATTCTTATTCCCAAATTTAATATACATGCAGTATTATTTATAATTATATTCCCACTGAAACAAATTAGAAGTAACATATTAGAAGAAGATATTAATTACTAATGAAATTTGCATTAGAGGTATATAAAAAGCTTCTGTAATTAATTCTTAGTTCAATTAATTTTTAATATTTTTCCAAAAATATAAAACCATATGCCAATTTAAAAATATATTTTAATACACCATGATATTTAATAACAATCTTTCTGAAAATGTGCAAAGCTACAGTACTTAGAAGGAAAACAATATATTTTTCATGTTTATTTAATTATATGCAAATTTTGTAGAAGTCATTTAAATATGAGCTGAAAAATCTGATAATCATATTTATTCTGCACTTAAAATTCACCACAATTATCATCCTTAAGATACTTTAAAAGTTGAAAAATTCCAAAATGAACAAATTAATAAATTATTCAGGAAGTGAAACACATTACAAATATCTAAATGCGTTCAAAACTTTAAAAATATTTACGTAATTCCTATGTAACTTCTAATTTTTTTCATTATAATATTCTTCAAAACTTTAAAATTTATAATTCTCAAGTGTTTTATGAGAAAAGATAGAAATTGGTCTGTTCTCCATATGTAAAGTAATTAAAATTTTATATAAACTTAATTAAAATTAAAAAAATAAAACCATTGACAGCCAATTTAATATTTCTTTCATTTTGAGGGAGTATTTTTAAAAAATATATTTAGTTTTTTTTTAAATACGTAAATGTGAAGAATAAAAGAATTTGATCTTTTTTTCGGGAAAGAAGTTTATCAATTAAATCAGTAATTATCATATTGAGTAACAAAATAGGAATAAATTAATTAGAAAGCGAGTGCCTTTGGATAATATAGTTCAGAGTTAATGGAGCTTAAAACCTCACGTTTGTAATTTGATATTGGTTCTAAAATTCAAAACAGAATCTCTAGATAAGTTTATAAGATAATTAAATTTGCTGATATTTTGTGCCTCATGCTGTCTGAAATGAAATTTTTTAATGTTAATATTCTTGTTTATTTAAATTCTACTTCCTGGTTTCTTCAACGAAGTTATGAAGTCAATCTCTTAAAATTAAAAGATATCAGCTATTGGTACCTCCAGTGTGACACCATATATAAGCATCACAAAAATGGAAACTCATAAAAAAATCTTTATACAATCAAGTTTACAATCACATATTTCTTGATATTTTGTACATTATTTTGACGCCAAGATGTGACTAACAAGATGGCCACTACACAAATGTTATGCAAAGAAAAGGTTGCCAAGATTACCAGAAATTAAAGCTAATCCGCCAAACCAATAAAGCCCAATTTTTCACCGAAAACAGATTTTTATTTACCAAACGAAAATACAATTCTTGTTTCTAAACAGTGAAGAGGGTTGAATTTTCTAAAAGACGAGTTCTACTGTTGCCTTATGGTAGCCATTGTTGGAAGCATCTAGGTTGTCTTAAGAATGAGTAAAGTAAAAGCATTATTCAGATTATAAAAATTATTGGATTATTGGATTGTTGGAGTCATTACTAAACGGAGATACTGACTTCATCTGTATGAAGATATTTCATTCCTTAATCACACATGTTCATCATTTCAATGACATATAAAACAATCAAGAATTGTAATCAATCTGGTGGTAAGTTTCACTTTTGGTAGACTCTGCCAATGACAGCAATTTCACGCTCGTAAGTTTGACATAGATTTAAGCTAATCCAATTACTATCCTATATGGGTAAAATGTGCTAATATCGTAAATACCATAAGTCATTGATTCAGTTCACTTCTTAAAACAAAAATAGAATGGCATCATAATTTTCAAAATCGAACAAAACAATTAATGGCATCTAGAAAACTAATTTAGTAAGGTTCATTTGTACTTAAATATTAAGATCGTTCTCTCTTTTCATTATTTTATTTGCAATTTGCTTTTTAACATCATATTAGAGCTAAGCAACAATTCATTGATAAATGCGAGATAAATCTCTACAGTAATGAAAGGATTATCAATGCTAAAAACAAAATTAAGTATCTCAATAGCCCCGTAAAGCCAAGGCCTACACGGCCCATATCTGTTTCCTTGGCAAAGGCATTGATGTGCGGAGCATATATATATATGTCCCACTTAGGTAATCAACTTAACATGAAATTCCCAATACTTAGCTCCCAAGAATGCTTGGTCTCAGTTTTATTGACACACTGAAAGGTTAAAAAAGGTTGAGTCGATCTTGCATGACCTCAGACTTGTGCCCAAGGAATATGAAATGTATCATATCAGGCTTATTGTTAATTTTACAGAACGGAAAGCTTGGAATATAATAAAGCATATTTTAAAAGTATTTCGACAAGCCAATGTTCGATCCAAGCATTTCTGTAATTGAATCCTATGATATATAAGTACCAAAAAAAAGTAAATAATATTTCAGACAAAATAAGTAAGTAAGCAAAGATTAAACAGCAATAGTTTCTTGATTTCATAATTTGATAATTGCATTAGAAATTCCTAAAGTTCGCAAAACATAAATTTACATAAGAAGCTTACTGAATTAAGTCAGTAGAATGTTTAAATGTATTTCTTCTATAAAAATATAAATTTTGTTATATATATTCGTAGATAAATAACCAAAAAGAAAGGAAGTCAAAATATCATTATTCTACTAGGCAACTACAAGTTTTCATATATTTTATATTTTTCATTAATTTCTTCTTCCAACTTTAAAGCCATTTGTCAAGTTAAAACTTTCTTCTAAGTGATTTCAAAGGAACTGTTATCTCTTAATGACTTATAAAATCTCCAAAAAATCACCAATTAGACTGAGTTTACGGGAAACTTTTATGCTGTCCACCACAATCATTATTTTTAAAATTTCAACTTGAAGATTTTAAAGTCTTAATTGATTCCAGACAGTTGTAACTCCATGTTGAATAATTACTGTGTTCTTAAAATTATTTACTGTTACTGCATGTTATGGGACAAGAAGATCAGTACTAGACTTCTCGGTAACATTTAAAATCTCAAAAAGTAAAGTAAATTGCTCTTGCTAAGGTAAGTTTTATTTACAGTATTTTATTTTATCTGGATGGTTTTAATTAGTTAAGTGCTTTCATACTATCGCAATTCTAACCGTAATATTAATTATTTACGAAGAGAGCTTTGCTCACTTCTATTAAAAACTATTGCAGCGTATATCTTTTAGTTTTTTTAACTTTTAAAAATGTTGAACATTCAACAATGTTAAATTTAGGCAAAGTTTAGTTATGTTTACATTCAAAATATTTATTTTCATCTACCGGATTTTTATTCATTTAATATTTAATGTAATAATTTTCTTTCTCTCTCAAACACTTGCTATAAATGCTCGAATTATTATAGTTAGTCCAAAAAAGTAGTTTTAACCCCTTGAATGACGAATTAAATGGAATTCGATGCGACAAAAAAAAAACTATTTAATTTCGCTTAATTGAACTACACCATCAATTTACACCATCATCCCCACTTTCATATAATGCATCCGGCTTATACATGTTACGGGGATTATTTATAATCTTTACTAAACTCAAATATTGGCTAGTATAACATTCACCGTGCGAGACTTCTGCTAAACTGAACTCTTACTTTCAGTGTGCTTTTTTAAATGAGAATCGTCGAACGAGTGAAGCAACTATGTAATCTAATTGTAACTTGCACGGCGTCCGCCGAAAGAAGCGCTTGACGAGTCTGACTCGTCAAAGTCTGTGATGGCCCAGGAAATCAATGACGAGTCAGACTCGTCAAAGTCAGTCAAGGGGTTAAGTACTTATAAAGAATTACCACAATTGAAAATATCTGAACTAAGTTATCGCAATTCATAATTTTTTATCTGATTTCCAAACTGTATGTTTATAGTGGTTCGGAATTTACTTTAAATTGTTGATTTTGTTGTCTTTTCTCCTCGTGCCTGAAAATAAGCTTTAAGCAACAAGAAGCCGAAGTGTTATTTCTATAAGCAGCTTAAAAGTGACTATATGAATTGTTTTTAAGTTCTGAATAAATCATTATATATATATTTAGCTACTTTAAAGAGCAAAATAATTAAGAATTGTAAATTTGTATACCCAAAAGTATGCTAAGTTTACTTAAAAATTTGTAATTTATGAAATCATTCTCAGACTTTGGTAAATCCATGATGTGAATGGAACAAGAGACCTGGCATTTCTATAATCCAAGATAAATTTTTCTTCTAGATTATATTTTCTAGAAAACTAATCTTAGGTATTACAAGTGAGTAAAACATTTTTAAATTGTCCACCTTTAGTAAATTTTACAGGCGTAATTTACTTTTGTAATAGCGAGTTTTTTATTTATTTATTTTTTTAATCATTGACAGTGAAAGCTGTGCCTTACATGTTGCCTAAAAGTTATAATAAATGATATGATAGTGATTAATTTATTTAATTGAATGATTATTTTTAAATTGAAATAATTAGTTTTTTATTTTTCTCATCAGCTTTGAAAGAATATTCATGTTTTAGTGAAATACATATTTACAAATTTTTCAGAGACTGTATATTTCCCATTCTATACGTAATCGACCCTCTTGTGTCAAGAAACAGAAAATATGATATGAAATACGTATTTCATTTTTACGAAGAATAGTACGGAATACCAGATCAAATGTTTCTTTAATAGCAGTTATTTTGCATGCAAGGTACTGTATCTCAGTTTTGGGGATAAGTAAAACTGATTACGTTAAGCAAATATTTCTCGCATAATTAGTAAATAAGACTGTTGATGGACATATCGCGTGCTGACGGATGAGTCCCGTCCAACTCTGATGGAAATATGAACACGTGGTAAGACAGTTAAAATATTTCGCCCCATGAGTTGTTTGAATACTTAATTATGTTCAATGCTTGCTTATCTATCATTTCACTCCGTTTGTTAATTGTTCGACTTTCAAAAAGGCCATTAATTGTTTTATAATTATTGTTGCTTAAAATTAAATTACCATCATTGATTATCTGTCTATGAATAAATAGCTCAATAAGATTATTATTTTCTTTACAAAAACAAGCTAAAAAAATTATATAAATTTTATTTATGCAAAGCAGTTGTTTTTCAATATTTGTAACACTTTTTTAAAGTTCACTACATTGCTTTTGTAAGTATAGTTTTTTCTCAAGACTTAAAATTCTACGTGATATTTCATAATACGCAGCTTGTAATTGTGCTTAAAAAGGAAATGAGAATGAAGAGTTTATTTATTAGGATAATACTAAGTTATCTACCAGTTGTTAAGCAACGGGACTTGATTGATTCGTTTCTGCTTTTTGTGCAAGACTTCTCGTGCTGAATATTTGAGCGGTAATACAAATCGAAATCTACGAAAAATCCAACAAAAAGTAGTGCATAATTTCTGTTAAAATTTTTAACGAAAGATTGTTGCGGTTAAAACATTTTTACAGCCATCACTTTGTCAAAGTAATCACATGTCTTGCTTATTTCCAGAGATGTTTCACCGTTTTTCCTCTCACAATAAGCATACTAAAGAAAACGCTATGGATATTTAGGGTTATGTATAGAATTAGGCACCACTTGGTTTGACGATACCATTTGGTGATAAACTTTAATTTCTTGATAGTCCTAGTAACCCAATCTTTGAAGAGCTTTTATATAGTTGTTAATTTCATATAAGACAATTCAAAATCCGAAGACTGAAATACTGATGAAATTAGACTGCAATTATGTACTTCACATATTATTGCCTTTAGGTATGTGTTTCCATCGATTATACTTCACATTCAAATGACGTGAAATAAGACATGTCAAGAAAATTCACAAGTATCATTCAAACAAATATTTTACATAAAACAGAAATTACCTTCTTAAATTTTTAAGCAATGGTTGACATTGAACTTCAAGCTTACCACTTTAAAGAGCACCTGAATCATGTGCATATCATAAATAAAGAATTAACATGTTTTAAAGTATAAACTAAAACAAATTTTGACTTTAATAAAAGTGTTATGAGGAAATTAAAGAATCCTTTAAATTTTAATTAATTTCTGGGAGGTCACTCTGGGTGCATGCATAACAGCTAACAAGAGCCGAATGAAAGCTTAGTGATTCCGAATTAATGTACGCAACGATGCACGAAACAAGACATTATCACGGGTACTTCTAATTTGTGGTGACCGCGGTAACCTAGTGGTTAGGTTTGATTCTCAATGCCACCAAAGACCCAGCAAGTACATGCGATATACGCACTTATTAAATCAATGAAATCAAAAATCTTGTGGTCAGTCGTAGAGCAGTTATCATAGGTCAAACGATCTGGAGAAATCTTCCTCACCCTCCAAATCAAAGTTAAAATTAAGCGAATAAATCCTCAGAGGTGTCATCAATTGGATAATTCTTAGAGTAAAATCGTACTTTTATCCTTGTGTTGCTCTTTCTTAAACGAAAGACCCGCCCTTCTGACTCAATTTCGCATAGCTGTGGGCTAGCGAACCTGACTTTTCCAAGAGCTTTTATCTACGTAACAACAGCTTTTGTTTTGTAGATTATGAAGATGATCAATCATCGTCAGAGAATGTAACAATAAAATTCACTATTGTATGATTACATCAAATTTAAATTTTATTTCTTTAAGTAAATTATAATATTAAGGAAATTTGTATCCTATATTTATTCATTATATATCCTCAGCATATTTGACTTCGTTCAGACATTGTGTAGGAATTAGGTATATACATGTCAATGGCTTTAAAATATACTTTTATAAATAATTTTACATATTAGTCTATGAATAAAGCTAAATTATCTTTTTTCTAGTTGTGAATAAATAAATTCCAATGTTTATTTTTATACGATGCATAAACCATCTGACTTAAAGATTTTATATTTGGTATGTATAATTTTTATTCACAAATAAACCCCTAAAACGGTTTTTATAGAGCCACATAATTTTCTTTGGTTTCTTAATGTTTGAGAAAACATCTACCAGGATAGAATATTATTTCAAGGCGCAGATGTTTTTAAAAATCTCCTGAAAATTTGTATTCAGCTTAAAGGAAAAAGGCCTCACAGAAATGATGGGCTTTAAAATTACGCACTTTAAGATGCTTACTAGCGCTGCATAGCAAAGAAGCTATATATTGCCCTTTAAAAGAGACTTTGCCAGAACGGCCCGCTTTCTGAAATCCTGAGGTTGTGTGAGGCCTTTTCTTCTCGCCGCTCTCAATAACCTCACACCAACTTAATAGCCTTAATAATGCTTAAAACCGAAAACATTTATTCTGGGATTTAAAAGAGTGGTTAATAGCTTCCCAAGCTTAAATGAAGCGACTACTTGTGAAAAATACTAGCGGCAAGAATAGCTGCTCCGGAAATATAGAAGGTGGCGCAATATTTATTAACCAAGATGAAAAATTTTCTCTTCCTACCCCTCCTCCGCCAGCTTTGCAAGGAATTTGCCTTTTTAGCTTTTATTGAAAAGAATTTTTCAGCTTTCCTTTTTTTCCCTGGAAAACTAGCATTTTCGCTTGTAACTTGCCTTTTACGTAAAGTAAATGTGTTTAAGTGAATGCTTTTCGAGATTATGCTGTTTCCTAATAGTATGTTTTCACGGCGGATAATCTTCAATAGCATTAATGTCTTTTCGTAGAAATGAAATAATAGCTGCTGCTCATAAATTTAAATTAAAAATATGTAATCAATGGACTTTCGTATACCGTTAACACTAATGAGGTAATTTTACTACGTTTTTGATATAATAAATAATATTGTTTATGGTTAAGTTTATGAATAGAATTAAAATGAGATAATTTCTAAAATAATATTAAAAGTTATATTTATATATACTTCACAACTACATATTCATAAGCAATATTAATTAAATTGTTAGACAAACGATGACGCGTGTGAATCTCAAATAAGTTGTATAAATTATATTAATATCTGAATTCTTTCCAGTATTAAAAGTGAGAAAAATAGAAATGTTATAAAGTTTTTCTTGGTTTATTGTCCATAACTTCGTTAAAGTTATGATTTCAAATCAATTTCGCAATCAATGATATTTGCGTATCCTAATGAATTTCGCATAGAAATTCTATTTTAAGTCTTCGTTTTCGTGGGATTTTATTGTAAAAGTGAAACTATACGATATACTTAATGAATTTTCTAAGTTTATTACTATTTCGTAAGGAAAGTTTTATTAACTCAAAAATGTATCTACTTATATCTTTGCCACGTATGAGTATTATATAAAATGTAATCGATTCATTTTAAAAGATCATACGTTCCTTAATAAGAAACCAAAATAAAAGAGTCTCAGTATTTCACAAAGAAAAATAAATATATACGAATTAATTCCAGAATACCAACAGTTTTTCTGTTCCTTTCCGTTTGATGAGTTAACTATTTAATAACGTTTGTTTTATAAATATTATCTCATGCTCTTATAAATATAATATTACATATGTGTACTTAATCACTTTTAAAACTAATATAGTTATTTCATTAAAGTAGTATGCTTAATGGAAACAAATAATGAATGCTTAACAATTTGCCTATCCATATGAGAGTTTCCGTCTTAACAAAATTTTAATTTTGAATTTCCTACTGAAAACAAATTACGTCGCCAATATGACATAGCATCCAATCACAACACATGTTTGAAGTTATGACCTCACAGCTTTCCTTGACATAAATATGACTGGTTCCAGAGAGCACACAAACACAAATGGACGGTGCTCAATTCAAGCTCATTTGACCAGAAGTTGGATTTGGGAATTTTCTGCAATAACATTAAGCAAAATTACTTGCATTCAGGCTGGCTTCAAACTCTAGATCTTCTGACATAGGAAATTTTATTAGAAGATGGTGATCAAAAATTTTATTCCACGTTGAGGACATAACCTTCCCTCTCCTCCCTCTCTATGGGTATTGAAGAACTTTAATTCTTTGTGGAGTTAAGTTGTATTTAAAGATCGCTTGTGTGGAGGTAGTGATAAATAATTAAGGAAGGGGAATAATTTCAACAAAGGGAAAAACGAGGGTATGTAAGTATATATCTGTCAAGAAATAATTGAGAGATGGATTGACAAGATTTCTCCTACCACTCAATCGCCACGTGAAGGCGACCATATATTAGAATTACTGAATAGATCTTAAAAAATTATGACCTTAGCTTGGAATTAATAATTTATCTTTTCAATGTGTTTAGTGTTTGAGAAGTAAGTAATAGAAACTCTTAATAATAGGTCAGCATTTTAATTATTATTAAATTGAAAAAAACAAAGAAAATTGTTTCGTAAAAAATAAAAAAATTATAAAAAACCTATTAAAAACGTAATTTCTATTTATATGCTTTCAGTTAAAGTTCCAAATATTTTACAAATCTAAGTGTGCGCTATAATCATTGTTTTAACATATAATTTTATAAATAGTGTTATTTATCAAATAATTTATTTTTGAATACATTCCTGATTTATATTATACTTTTCAATATATTAAAAACATGTCATCAAATTTTATTTCGTTTAAATGTGCAAATCAGCATTCTCAAGTTAAAATAATCGAAATCACATTACTCTATATATTTATTACTGTAAGGCGCAATCTTTTCAAATTTCAAAAATGAAACGCTTGATCTGTATATCCATGTGTTATTAGATATACTTTCTAATGTTTAAGAAAAGCTAATTACTTTATACATATTTATTGCTTTTAACTCGATACCTAACTATGCAGCGCTACATTTTCACAGAAATATTACTAACCTATATATACATCGCTTAAACTTATAGCTCTTAAGATTAATATTATATATTATCTATTGTGCTTTAAAATAAAATATTAGAATCAAATATTATTGTAGCATAGTAAATATATATATATCTTTTAAAATAATAAGTAAAAATGTTTTCTTCATTTATATTATACAAGACAATAAAAATAATTAAATAAGGTATGTTAATTTTAGATAAAGTAACATGTTAAAAAAATCATATGATAGTTTTCTTCTACAGTGATGGTTAACATCATTTAACATCGATTTCGGAAATAATTATTGAAGTGAATAATTACTTCAGAAATTGCAGGTTAATTTGAGAAAGAACAAAGGTTTAAAATACATTCAAACCATTGAAAAATTGATCTACTTTGTCCTCGAGCGCAAAAAGTGACTTTTAAGCTATAAACAAATCAATAAACCAAACGAGCCAAAATCCATACCAATATTCAATACCCCATCATGAACTACTGAACTGAAGTGAAATGCAATGAACATTTAACTACTTACATTGTTAAAAAGAAATGAAACAGTTGTCATTTATAATACGTACATTGAAGATTTTCAAGCATAAATAATTAATTATAGCAGACATATGCACGTAATATTTCAATATATCCAGCAATAATTAGGAACTACTCTCTTTTTTACTATAAAAATATGTATTTATTTGATGAGCAAATAAAATGGAATTTTAAATTTCTCTACGGAATATTTACATATCGAAATGAAAAATATCTACTGAGCTTTTACATGATAGGTAAAAAAACACCCTTAGAAAATATTTTCAACCTAAATAAAATTTCACATGAATTTAAACATAAGATCTATAATTAAATTGATTTTTTGTAAAAATATGTTGCAATTGAATTCTTAATTATAACGGGATATTTGAAAAAGTTTTATATTATAGATGCACACAATTAAAATATTTATGAATGAAAATGAATATATTCCATTCATTGTCTTCAGAAGGAAGTAAGGAGTTGATTAGCTTATACCATATATATATATATATATATATATATATATATATATATATATATATATATATATATATATATATATATATATATATATATATATATATATATATAATTTAAAATAATGTTAAATGACGTTTAAACATCGGAGAAGATATCTTTTGCCTTGGGCTAGTATCGATCCCATTTCCTTCGGAGGACGAAAAAATGACTCTTCCTATTATCTTACAATTTCTACAACTCTCTCTTGGCACCATTTAAAAGCAAAGTTCAGACTATTTTAGAAGGAATTATGTTGGAAAAAGTAAGAGAAAATATAATATAGCAACACTCAATATAGGTTTAATAACTTCTATATGGTATATGTTCTTTCACATAATTAATATACCAATAAAACAAAGAAATTCCATTTGTATTCTATAAAGCTTAAAAGTACAATAAAAATTCTAAATTGATATTACGAAAAGTACATGAGAGTAAATCTAAGAACACAAACTAAAGTGTTATTTCCTTATAAATTCCAAAAATTTATCTTGGAATTGAACCATAATAAAACAAATGAATGTAATAAGAAAGACGTACAATGATGAGAAATTTTATTATTTGATTAATTACTGCCAAAATTAACTAATTTCATCGTAATTCCCAGAACCAGAAAAATGCACTTTTTGATTAACTACGGAGAAGTATGAATTTTAACCACCAGTTGAGTCTTCGAAAGAATTGGAAAAGCAAAACATACATATAAAATGTAATTCAATTGAATTGCAGAAACTCCGGAAGAAGAAAATGGAGGAACTTAATTTGATCTAAATGTATGACTACTTCCTCCTTTCCTGAACTCAATTTTATGTTCTTCTTTTCTCTCTCAGTTTGATTCCCCCGACGATTCATTAGAATCAGTTTTGAATCCAATCAAGACAGGTGCATTGGATTTAATTGCAGCCAAGAAATCTCGTGAAACGTAATTATTCCTAAGACTCGTTTTAATAACTCTCGGAACTAGTTTGATGACGATTGCTTTGTTTAATTTTGTGAGACCTTACCCACAGCAGAAATTATATTCATTTAGGGAAATCGTATAATTTCTCTAAATTTTATTCCGCTTCCGTCTTTGAACAATAGAATAATGGCTCTATACAGAATAACATTAGAGAGAGAGATGATTCAGCATAATCGGCTATGGAAATCTTTACCTAACACACATATAGGGTCCATGTGCTTAAAGTTAGTATTTTTTCTCTCTCTTTCCTTGACGTTAATGACTCTCTCTGCTACACAGGTCTTTAATTTTTATTATAAGTACATATTTTCTAAAACAAACCATTGTTTCAAATTACTTAAAATTTTAGGAAATTTAACTAATTAAATAAGCTAAATGTGATTTTAAATATTTAATTTTGATTTTGCAATGTTTTTCTTTCTTCACAAATAATAGATAGGAAGTTAAACATTGGAATTAGAAACAAAAATATTTCTTATGCTTAAAAATGCTTTGTAAAATGTTTGTATTTTGTTCTTCTTACTTATCGCCCTGGTGTAGGATAGCCTACTCCGGGTCCAAAATGCCCCGATGAACTAGATCCCCATACAACAGATTCCGCTCATCCCATCGCTACCTCCAGGAGGCACAAAGGCAATTAAAGCAGCTAGGCAAGATTGGCAGAGAGGAAACAGGAAAAAAAGGGAAAATCCTCTACCCATTCAAGAACCTCATACATTTTATGTGGCCACTTCTAATCTCGCCATGGCCGATTAAAGAGGCCGGAGGCCACTGCATGACAGGGACAGACCAGGACTGTTGGCAGCGCACCAATGGTTAACCGGTGCAAGATATCATGCAGAGAGCAATTCAGTGAACGGATTTGCAAGGATTTTGTGCAATTGGCAGAATTATGATTTACATATAAATCGTGAGATATAAATTTAAGTATCTTCAGAGAAGAAAAAAAGTTAAAAGTACACATTTATCCCCTCTCAGAGTATATATAAAACTATAACTCAAAATGTTTGCTAAACTGTGACTTGGTCTAAATCTAAAACTTTCTTCATATGATATAATTTTTTTAATAGGTGATAAGATAAATTATTTAAAACTTCAAGGAAGAGATTTAATTTGGCATATGTCCCGTCAAACATTAACATTACATTTTATATTTCCAATTTTACACATAGCCTTCGACTAAACATGTATTAAGGTTTTTTTTTTTTTTTTTTTTACCTTATATACTTAGATGATTGTACTGATATTGGATATAATTTTAAATCCTTGTTGAATTGTCAATTATGTGCAAAGAGTCACCGTTTAGAAAAAAAATTTAAGTAAAATATGGCATATTCATTTTACGATCAAATTTACGTCTAACAAAGAAGAAAATTCGTTTTTATCATAAATTTTTATCATAAAAGGTATAAGGAATTTTATAACAAGTTTGATTTATCTATAGTGTTAAGATAAGCATTTGATAATATGATAACCATAAGTCAAGTTTTTCTTTCTTTGGACTCCTATTTTATATTATTCTATTTTCATTTTTTATCATAAGTCATTCATAAATATCGAAGTGTAAATTAATGCCATAAAATTAGTCTTCTTCTGAATTTAGTTTTCCATATCCTGTCTGATTTTGCTACACATATTCTATACTTTTATTTTAATAGCTTTTCTTAATAAATAAGTATTGAAATTTACGAAAATAAGAGCAATTCTAATGAATTAATTTCATAAGTTAACCCATAATAGTTTATCTAAATTCGAAGATTATTTTTAAGATTTTTCTAAATTGAAATATCAGCTTTATATACATAAGATAGATTCTTTATTTTGAAAACTTCTTTGTTACTTATGTTTGGGGCTAAAAAAATTTAAATACGGCTTGAAATTCTTATAAATACCAAATAGTTAATTATTTTTAATGTTAATTATTTTACTTCTAAATTTTACAGTTTTTAAACTCGATAAATGAATAAAGACTTAAGTATTAAAATTCCAAATTATTCAAAATGAGTATATATCTAAAGAATGGTATTAAACATATACACTTAACTTTTGGTGAATTCATTAAATTATTTTCAAATTATATGACACTTTTATTTTTGTAATTTCTTTCACTAAAATTTAAATTCAAAGTTTTTGAGAAATTCCTGTTAAGGTGTAAGTTATAGAATTTCAGATTAAATATATAACTTATTTCATAGAAATAAAAAAACAATTACTGATTATTGAATAATCTGTTTTCATGATACTTTTGCAATAACATCGTGAATAATTCATCCAATTTAAATATTTCCAAAGTTAACAGAGCTAGAAATATTTCAATATTTAAATTCAAGGTATTCTATTTAAATATTTGCTTTAGATTAACTATAAAACTGTTTTATAAAGCCTTTAAAATTCTTTTCTATTAGTGTTTTGCTTCAAATGCCTAAACCAGGAATGGCGAACCAATGGCACGCGTGCCACAGGTGGTACGTCTGAAAAATGTGATGGCAAGCACAAAAACAAAGTTATTTTTAAAAATTATCTTTTTTGTCAGAAACAAATTAAAAATGATTAATCTCTCCTTAATATATGATTTATGATATAAATTTGTAGTACTGAATACCTATCTTAGTATGTTAACTAGAACCATCTAATTGTATATTTTATTATTGAAATATCGCATGAATTCTTTAGAAGTATATAAAGATTCGCATTAGATAAAATTTTTTACGTATACAGTTTTGCCTTCAAATGCTTATTGCATGTCATTACCATCGCAGCGCTGGAATCAGAAGACAGACTGCATTAGTCATTTTTAGTAAACCGTTGTCTTTGAAACTTCACACACACACACACAGTGACTTGTTAAAAAATATATAACCGCGTTTATTGTAAGTAGATATAAGATTTATTTTTAGGTAAATATTTTCAAAAATAACTTCATGTTTTCCATTCTGCATTCGTTTGCAAGAACACATTGCATCTCGACTGAAGTTTTAACCTGTAACAAACTTCAGATATTAAAAGTTATTAACCTTATAATTTATTTTACTTATTTATTAACAATAAAATACTTTAATATTATTAGAAATTATTTTATCCTTAAATCAGTGGAAAATATAGAAATAATTATTAGAAATAACTTGAATTAACATATTATTTACTATTTTCTTGTGTTGGTAATATTCTTAGTACTTTAATATGTGACGACATATGTTCTTGCAAACGAATGAAGAATAAATTATTTATTTCATAACAATATTATTAAAAAATATATTTTTTAGAATTTCTTATTATGGCTAGTTCAATGAAGAAATCGAAATTATCCGAAACATGAAGTAGAAGAGGATTTCAAGCTTGATGGACCGATAAATACGGTATGATTGAAAAGGATAGTAAAGCAATTTGTATTTTATGTTCTAAAACTGTAGTCTGTAGAACAACTTCACTAAAGCGGCATTATGAAACCAACCATAAATTTCTTCTCAATCGAAGTGTATAAGAGCAATATGAGAATATATATCACGTGCCCTAGAAAATACAATTGCTTAAACTTCTTCTTTAATGAAATATATTGAAACTCAATCAAACACCACTCCTGCTAGCTATCAAGTTTCAAAAACTATATTGCTCAATATGCGAAACCTTTAAAAAGGCGAATTTTTAAAGCATGCTTGGTTGCAATGTGCTTCCTACTTATTCGATGATTTCAAAAACAAAGAAAAAACTATCCAAAGAATTAAAGACATGCCGATCGCTAGGAATACATTGAAAGAGAGAATTTTGGGTATGAAAGAAAATATGAACTTTCAATAAAAAAATTCATATAAAGTCTTGTGATTTTATATGTATTTGCCTTGACGAGTCTGCCGAAGTAACAGGTTCTGATCGCTTAGCAATTTCTGTACGTTATTTTCTTCAAGACATTATTAAAGAAGAGTTAATAAGTTTATCAACATTAACAACAACAACAGACAGACAACGAAAAGGAGAGCCCCTATATATCTATAGGTTATCAAGTTTAACCAATGATCTATACCTATAGGTTATCAAGTTTAACCCCTTCTTCATATCGAAAGAAATGGGCAAGAAGTACAACGTGCCGTGATCTCCCTTGGAAACGCAACCGGCTGTTAATCAATTGAATATTTGATTACAAAGTTGGAACTTTAAGGCCTACAGTGATCTACAAAGTAGTCCACCGAATCACAGTTTTGGTACAAACCTGAAGTTGAAACTTATTATAAATACGTTATTATAAATAAATAAGTTAAATAAGTAATAGTGAGTAAAAATGGATAAAATTGAGATGTTGATTAGGAAATATTTTTTTTTGTGAGTGATCAAAGAGCTCTTAAGTTCACAAATTTATCTCCAGTTGTTTAAGAGTTCAGAGAGTTCAATATTAGTTTTTGGATGAGTTATTGGATTCGCATGTTTTTAGAGTATGTGTGTCGGAGTCATATTCTTCTGGTTGTGATGAGTGGCTTCTTTAAGCCGGTTTATGGGATCTTTGCACAGCTGAGTGTCCTTTTCATGGAAGAACTCATCAACTGTATTACTCTTTTTACTCTGAAGGAGTCTGTGATGCATCACCTAATAAATTGTACCTCTGTCTGCCATGTAGATTTTAAAAGATGAAATTCCCTTGTCAGCAAGCGTGATGTTAAGTAATGTACGAAAGTACCATTCTGTCCACAAATGCAAAGGTTGGAACTTGCTTTGCCAATTCATTTGAAGTAGTTAGAGCATGGACCATGATTGGTCAGAACACAGTTTAGGTGGGTGTTAGAGAATATAATATTAGTTGTAACTTTGGATAGCAATTCCTTGGAATGGTGACCTGTTTTGAAATCATCCCATGTTGTTTGCCATTTTCGTAGAAGGTTGTTTTTAATTTTAGCTTTAAGACTGACTCTGGATCATTTGATGTTATTTGGATGTCCTGATGTAGTGCTGCTTGCTTTGCTGAAAGGCCAACTATTTGATTGCCTGTTACACCTGTATGAGCCTTGATCCAACTGGTTGAATTAGATATTTTTTTGATGTTGTAGAGCAGACTTAGGATTGATTTGATTATGGGTGATTTATGGTTGGGATTGTTTATTGCCATAAAGGTAGAGAGGCTGTCGGACCAAATGGTTATTGTGTCTTGAAGATTGTTGTTTGAATAGATGATGGATTCTTTTATGGGTAGAGCTTCTGCTATGAAGACGGAGTTTTCTTGCAGAAGTTTAATTAAAGACAACAACAACAAAAGAATTGGACATTTGTAATGCAGTTTTAGATGCATTGGAAAAAAAGATAAATATGTCTTAAGAATACCTTAAGAAATATGTTATAATAAAGAGGGAAATTATGTCAATTATAACTGATGATGCCCGCAGCTTAACCGGATAGTTAAGCTGTGGGATTTATAAATGTATTTACAAAACGTATTAGTTACACAATTCTTGATTTTCATAGCAATATTCACCAACAAGCTTTATGTGTCAAAATATGTTTAAAAATGTTTGATTATATTTTGAGTTTTGTAACAAAATTAGTCAATTTTATATCAGTACGCATACTAAATCAAAGAAAATGCCAAGAATTGTTAAACAAGGTAAACTCGTCGGACAATAGTTTACTTTTTATACAATAATGTGCATTGGTTAAGTTGCGGAAATGTTTTGCAAAGATTTGTAGATTGTTTGAAAGAAATAAGATTACTTCTATAAATAATGAGAACATTATTGACCAATACCATCAATTATTGGATGTAGAATGGCTAGCAAAGTTATATTTTTTTCACTGATTTATTTGCTCTCACTTAAATGAATTAAATATGAAACTACAAGGTGTGAATAAAACAGTCGTTATAATGTTTGACTTAGTCAAAGCGTTCGAAGTCAAATTACAGATTTTTAATCGCGATATTCTTTCAAGTTCATATAAATTTTTTCCGAATACAAAAAATAATTGTTCTGAAAGTGAATGTCATTAAAAGCCAATTAAAGAGTCATTGATGAAAGAATTATAACGGTAATTCAATCCGAGATTCAGAAATTTTCTGCAAGATTTATGCAGTTTAAAGAATTTGAAGAAACTTTGAAGTTTATTTTACATCCTGATACAATGTCATTTGAAAAATTAAATTTAAAAATACTTGTGGGTTAAATTTTAAGTAATTAGAAATGGAATTAGTTGAATTTCAGTCAAATACCATATAGAACTAAAAATTTGTCGATTTAAGAAATGATTTAGAATTTATTGAAAGTTATCGATTATTGAATAAAATAAATAAAATTGCAGAAGAGGAAATTCTAACTACATGGAATTCAATTCCTGACACGATTAATTGTTTAAAATATTAGTGAAGGCAATTTTATTAATATTTTCATCAACGTAGACATGTGAATCTCCATTTTTCGATATTAAATTTTATAAAAATTAAATATAGGAGTAGAATGACGGATGAGTCAAGCTCAGCATGCGTACTGTTGAAATTAACTAAATATGAAACAGATATTAAATCTTGTGTACAGCCGAACAAAAATGGCATTAAAAGAAATTGTTTTTAACGTGAGTTTTGTTTCTAGAATATTGCTTTTTGTAATACACTGATCAATAATAAATTGTTTAAGGAAGAATTGCTTTTATTTTTTTATTTAATTATATTTACGTATAGTTTCACAACGCTATAACATTTCGAATGAAATTTTATTGTAGCACGTTATTTATTTAAAAAAAGAATTTTTATGACTTTGTGGCATGGACATCAAGAAAGTTTCGTTATCCCTGGCCTTCACGAATCCTTTTCATAAAAGCAATTATTTAAAACGATGCTTACTAAGCAGTTACAATGTCAAAATGACTTTTTTTATAATTCATAGATTATATATATATTTTATTTACTTATTCATACTACCGTTTGTGGATTACTTATTCATACATTCAAAGAAATGTAACAGTTTGCGAAAAGTATTCTCTCATTCTATTTTTTATATTAAAAATTAAATTTTCTCCAAAAGAGTTGGGTTGAGCAAATTGCTGTTGGTTAAGCTTTTTGAATTTCAATTATTCAATTATATTTTAATCGTGAGTAAGTTGTTCAAATACCGCTATAAGCTACTTCTTCTGATCAACTTAGGACTTGTTCATAAAAAGGAACTGCATAGAAACAACAAAATCTAAAACCCATGACAATTATTTCAACACCATATCTCTTTTCAGATTACACTTATTTTTTAACATATGAATCTTCTCAATAGTGTTAAAATGTTAAGATGAACAAAAATAATTTATAAGCCTTGAGTAGAATAAGTTAGAAATCCATAATGCAAAGCTCTATCTTTAATGGTTTTAATTTTATTTATTAATAATAAATGAAATATTTTATTTTTTCACAGACTGGTATATATCTTAGTTGAAACTGTTTTAATGTATTTGTTATTTTATTTCAAATTTAAATAGTCTATTATAAATTTCTCATTACCATAAAATGATTCCAGTAATTATTTTTTTTTCTATAATGTTTTTGCTCTTGCACATAACTTCTAATCTGTCCGGTACCAACAACTTTAATTATAGTATATTGTGTTATATTTTATAATACTTTAAGCTTTCACATTCAGTATGAACCCTGGATCCACAGTTTCAGTTATGATGCAATATTTTATAAAAAGTAACACAAAATTATACTTATTTTATTTTAGGAAAACATTTTAATTTTCTAACTAATATTAATACAATTCTTCGTTTTGTTAACATGAATGTAAATGTAATGTTGGAAACATGTTTACTGTAAAAATACAAATACAGAAATCAAATTCATGCTCTATTTTAGCTCTGACGTAAATGATCATACATCATTTCAAAATATTTTATTTAATTTATTTGACGAAAACTTGCGATCGTATTACGCAAAATAATTTTAATATGAATATGATAATATAAAATTTTTTAAAATAATATTTACTGAATTTATTTCTGATATTTAAAATGTTCGTTTTAAATTCATTCTTACTTTTTATACATTTTTAACAAAATATATCTTGGTAATTAACTCTAAAATATTTTTTTTTATTTTCATTTGAAATGAAAATTAAAAATTTATTTTAGAGTTATACGTTAAGAGAAATTCAATAAGAAAACATTTTCTGTTTTGTAAATATTTTCAAATTTTGTAACATTGTTATCAATCTAATGGAGTCACATTTTGTGCTTGTGACAAAAGCAATGACTTCTTATCCACGATTGAATAATAAAGTATTTAACTACAAAGCACATATATTCAATATGCATTAAAAATATTCTCTGGATTCTAATATTTGAAGGATGCAAAATGTCAAAGTTATTCTTATTGGAAAATTCCATTACACATTTTATACAAGGGAATCCAATCACATTCTTATTTATATTTTTTGTTTTTTTCATATTCCTCTCACCAGATGTACCACTTTGCGCTTAAGAGGGGAAAAACTTCTACTTTATCAATGGCTATTACTTTCTCCGGATTATGGTAACAGATATTTACTTACTTTTATTTTGGTTGAAATAAATATGCACACACACACTCCTCCCGTCAAAAATGCTAAAGAAAAAAAAAAAAAAAAAACCAGAAAGATTCTTCCTTTTATGGGCGATTATCGAAAAGCGATTGAAGATGTGGACAGTAATAAAAAATGAAGAATAGTTGAAAGAAAATGGGGAGAAATAGTGCAGACCAAAAAGTTCAGTTTGTTCTCTACTACAGAGTTTTAACGAATTGCTTATACACTCGTGGCCAAAAAGGATCCATTGAGGGAACTGCATAGCAGATATAAATAATAATGATCGTGATTGTTGGGAAGCTTTCTGGCAGAAAGAGCGCTGTTTTTTCGTTTGATTTTTCTGTTTGACAAAGAATGCATATTATTGGAAAAAATTGGAATTGATCCGTTTCTATAGACTACAATCGAAGTAGTTTCGTAGAAAACTGAGCAACAGCTTCCCCAGATGTATAAATATTCTTTTCATCGGCAATAAATAAAAGAGATTTATTTTCAATATCTGTTTTGCGTCCTCATAATTTATCCACTTTTACATTATTTTTTTTACTTTTGCGTTACATTTTCAAACAGAAAAAAAATTAAATGCTGAGTTGAGCTGGGGCTATTGTAAATTGAGTTACGGCGGCATTTCAGTGCATTGTTATGACCAATAAATCATCTTGCTTCAGTTTCAACATTTTATTTATTTATTAAGTTTCGGGACGAATAAAAGTAGAAGTATCTGCCAATATTTTAAAATAAATGAATAGCTTGACTTGCTCAAGTACATTTTTAATTCATTTTGTTTTCAATCTATTCCTTGTCATAAATAATTATTTTTAAGTAAAGGTAAGGTAAAGGTAGGAAAACATCTCAAATAGGAGATAAGGAATTTTAAATTTTATTACACAAATCTAGGTTTTTTCTTCCATTGCATGCCAAAAAGGCGTAATAATAATAATATATTTAGTATTATCAAGATATAAAAAGATAAAACTATATACAAATTAAGCATTATATCTTAAATAAAAAATATAAAAAACTTTTTTTAAGATTTTTATTTCATGTTTTCAATAATATAATATTATACACTATTTAAAACATAAAATTGGAAGTCATAACAATTTGTATTTATTTATTTAAGTATAATGTTATTGCTTACACATCTAAATGAAGTAATCAGGCACTTTTATAGGCTTTTTATTTTATATTTTTCATAGTACAATGTAACTCTATTTGAAAACATGAAATGAGATTTTTCTTTGAAATACAGTGTTATTACTTATGCATCTAAAAAAAGTATTCAGGTTTTTGCCATTTTACTAAATATTAAATGTTAAGTTAATCTCAATCTCTTTTTTGTTTATTGTTCATTTAAATTGTTAAATTATTTAAATAATATTAATGTTCATTTAAATTATATATATATATATATATATATATGCACACAGACTAACGGGAAGGTTTGTTTATTGGAAGCAAACACTTTAAGTTTTCTGATCTGATATTTCAGGCGTATAACTAACTCTTTGCTTCATTTTCATTTAAATCACTGAGGTCAATATTTATGTGTCCTGAGTATAGGCCTTAGAAGTTTCCAGAAAATTCTTTTAGTAAGCCTGTTTTTTTTCTTTTACTTTTTTTTTTTTACTCGTCTGTATTATTAATATTAAAGTTATTATTTCATTTGTTCCAATTGAGATCATGATTAAGCATTTTACTACAAATCTCATTGGTTTAAAATATCCATGACCACAGATAACGCGTATCATCTTCATTACAAATCTTATTGAGACATGGTCTTAAATCTGACTTGAAGAATGTACTATTTCCCTTCAAATGACATTCTTCAAGCGGCCGCAAACAATGCGAAGTTCACCATCGAATATCTGAGTTGTCAGAGCGATAAGAAAATATCCATTTATGATTTTTACCAATAATTTTAGAAGATAATATAAGATATAATACAATAATAAAGAAGCATTTTTTAATTAGAATTTTTCCGTCTGTAAAAATTTTCAAAATCAATAAAAATACCTGTTTTTCTAAAACATTAGTTTTAATATTTTCAAATCTTTAGCGTTTTTACTTCTAAAATTGAAAGTAGAACAGAAGAAAAAGCAAAATGCAAAATGCAAGACAAAAGATTCACTTTATGTTTAATTTAAATAGGCAAGGAGAATTAAAATTTTAGTTTTACATTGATTCTTTTCTATCTCTTCTTCTATTTCTATTGATTTGAAACTTGAAAATGTTTATTTATATTTTTTGCCAAAAATTTTGCCATACTCTGAATGTCTGTTTTAGATTTTAAAAACGTATTTCTCAATTCTCTGACGTAGGGAAGCACTGCATTGGCTCTTTGCAAAGAATTAATAGCGATCAATGAACCATCGCTGAAAAATATTGTTAACTACAATGTTAAATAGGCAATCTTTGCCGTTAAATCTCTATAAAGCCCAGGGCGTGATGGAATTATGCCAATCATGATCCAAAAGCAAGAGGAGGTTATCATACCAGTACAAACTAGAATTTACAGAGCTAGCTTAGCAATGGGTTATATACCAAAGATATGTCAAAAAACCCCAGGATTGTTTTCATTCCTAAACCTGCAAGGACACCTATGACCAGGCCATGTCTTACAGGCCTATCAGCCTTTTTTCATTCTTTCTTATAATTAGGGAGAAAATCATTGATCGGCATATTAGAGATTACTTGGGTAGTAACAGTGTCTTGCATGCTCTTCAATTTGCCTATCAATCCGGCAAATCTACTGAAACTGCTTTACATCAGCTAGTTTCTGAGACTGAAACCACTCTAGATAAAAAAAAAATTACCTTGGAAACTTTCCTTGACATCCAAGGTTTCTTTGATTACACTTCCCATTTATCCATCTTCAATGCACTTAGAGGGACAGGGATTAATCAGACCCTCTGTACTTGTATTGTGGCCTTGAATTCGGATAGATGTATACAAATGAGCATCGTTGGTGAATCATTTGAAAAAAAGACTACTAGAGGTTGTCCTCAATGAGGTGTTCTCTCACCATTACTTTGGAACCTAGTTGTAAACAGCCTTATAAAATATCTAAATAATAGGGGCTACTATACGTAAGGATATGCTGATGACATTGTCATCCTTGTACCTCTTACACGCAAAAGGAAACGGGAGGGTTTTTTCATACCAATACTTTTTGATGTTGAAATCAATGTGGCATCAGAGATGAAGTATCTGGGCATTTATTTAGACCAAAAACCCACCTGGGATAAATACATTGATGTTAGAATTAACCAAGCAAAGAAAAACATTATGATTTGCAGGCGAATGCTTGGTAAAAACTGGGGTTTACATCCAAAACTGATGTTTTTGGTGGACACAGCTATTGTCAGGCCCATTTTCACATATGCCTATGTGATCTGGGGGCGTAAGGTGGAACTAAGGTCTGTGATTAACAGACTAGGAAGTCTACAAAGACTGGCCTGTCTCTGCATCACAGGAGTAATGTCCACCGCGGCAACCAGAGCATTGGAAGTTATGTTGGATCTGACTCCCTTAGACATATTCATCTGTAGCACTGCCAGAATTACTGACTACAGAATGAAGTTACAAAACCAATGGTACGACCAGCCTGTTGCCAAAGGGCACAGGATTATTATCGGAAAATTTCAAGTTCATACTTTCCTGATGCCCTCGGACATCTTGGAAAATTCATTATGTTTAATAGGACATTTGAAATAGTTTTTCTAACTAGAGATGAATGGGACAACAACATGTTCGAAATTAAAACAGGAGATCTAATTTGGTACACATATAGATCACTAAAAAACAGCCTCTCAGGACTGGGAGTATTTGGCATGCCACCTAGGACGAGCTTATCTGTAAGCCTTGAGCGATACGCCAAGGTCTTTCAGGCGGAAGTTTCGGCCATTATCCACTGTCTGCGACTAAAGAAGAGGAAGGGCTACCACGGTAAGAGGATTCTCATTTTTAGTGACAGTCAAGCCGCTTTAAAAGCGCTCAATTCTTTTGAAATCAAATCTAAAGTGATTTTGGAATGCAGAAACTTTCGTACACAACTGGCAACTAGAAACAAGGTGATCATTGTCTGGGTTCCAGGGCACAAAGGTATCGAAGGTAATGAAAGAGCTGGTGAACTTGCTAAACAAGGATCATCTCTTGTTCCCATCGGTGCAGAACCTTTTTGTGGGATCAATTTGAAGACAGCAAAAACCAATGTTCTTAGATGAGAAAAACAGAAGATGTATGAAGCTTGGCTCAACACTCCTGGTCAAACCCACACTAAAAGTATTATCTGTAGATCATCAGCGAGGATTGAATCTGAAATTCTAAGATGCTCTAGGCAGAAGATACGTTTAATCATAGACTTCATAACTGGGCACTACTATTTTAGAAAATACCTCCTTAAAATGGGACTCTATCTGCAGCAAATGTCATATGCAAGAGGAAACGGCCAAGCATATCATTTACGAATGCGAGGTTCTTGCCCTCACTAAATTAACTTCGTTAGGCATCATTCATATTAGAGAGCTACACTAAGGGTTACACTTCATTAAAGGATTATCTGACTTTATTAATATATAGGTGACCCGAGAAATTGAAATTAGTAAACATTGGGTTTGGGGTTAACAGTACAAAATGCTGATAAAAGCAGAGGTACCCAATGACGTATAAACCCAATTTTAAGAAAAGAAGAAGGAAGTTTAATTTATTTCTTGAAATTAAAATCTATGTTTTGTATTAAGCATAATAAACAATCATTGATACTTCGTTAACTAATTTCAAAATTAAATATATCTCATTACGTTAATATGATTTTTCTATGAACTCCTTTTTTTTTCATCTTTAAATCTTCGTGAAAGATTTATGATCATATGCTTACTTAAATTTTTTTCAATAATAATTTTGTTAACAGTGAAAGGAAACTTGTACTTTGTTGTATCTGCCAAAAAAAGATAAAGAATACAACGTTTTCGTTGTTTACATAACGAATTCAGAAATGCAACATGGCGAATATAGTTAATTGTTCTATGCGAATCATATATTTCAATAGAAGATGAAAGTTGAAAATCTTATTACTTTTTTGCAACAAATAGGAATTAACTTAAAACTCTTTTTTTCCATTTGAGGCAAATACATAATTTTGCAAATTTGTGAATTAAATTATTTAAAATAATGTTCATTTTGAGTTTATATTTTTTTACCAATGGCAGATTGTAGACAGTTACAACTGCAACAGAGTCTAATTTTAAGTTTATATTGTGAATTAAAAATTTAAAAATTGTTTATTCAAATTTAGTTTATGACAAGCTGAGCAATGAAATGAATATTTTCAATATTTTATTCCTTTTTGTAACGTTTAACAATCAAAACAAAAATTAGTTAGTAATGTATATTTTACATAATTTTGTTAAGCAGAAAGAATTTATATATGTATATATATATATATATATAATATATATATATATATATATATATATATATAATATATATATATATATATATATATATGTTTGTGTGTGTGTGTGTGTACGTGTGTGTGTGTAAAATTTTGGAATACACAGTAAATGTATTCAAACTTCTTCTACAAGAAATGTATAAATTTGAATATATATTTTAGCTATTGTGTAACGATTTACTGATTGAGAAAAGTTTAAATCCTTCCACAAAATATTAAATCATACAACTTTATCAAGAGAAAAAAAAAGATATTTTGCAAGAGTTTCTTCTTAGTGTTTTCTGTATAATTTAAGTCATTTTATAGGAATTATGCCGAAACATGTTAGTTTAATTGTTAGCACCCTGATCTTTAGTTGAACAGGTTGTGTGCTTGACACCCACTAAAGAAAAGTGAAACTTGGGTATTTTTTAATTAACATGTGTAAGTCTTGATTGTATTATTCCTCGTGTACAAGAAGTGACAGGGGAACAATAAACAAAAAGACCCATGGAATTTTAGGCACATACACAGTACAAAATTAAAATAAGGTCCCTATATAAACCTTGTGTTAGTACTGAATAAACTTACGATATTAATATAAATTTAAATAAATCTGTAACATTGTCATTCTATGTAACATTAAAGTAACTGAAAGTAAAATTTAAAATAAGATTTAATAAAAACAGACGTAGAAATTAAATGACGAAAAAATCATTTATTTCCGGAGATAGTGAAGAAACTTACGAAATGAGAACTGGTATACGGGATAGTCTCAAAAATTCTGTAATATCAAGGAAGAGATTGTAAGGTTTCTTAAGTGTCGTCGAAATATTAGCATAAGCGTCTTAGTTGAAAAAAAGAAGGAACATTTCTAAATCCCTTAAGAACCTCCAAGTTTTTTTTTAAAGAAATACCTTTCTTTTCAAGACGTTTTTTGCCGATTTTAGCCCATAAAATTTCTTCAAATAAGTATATAAAGAAACTACAATGTGAAAAACATTTCTTCAAAATATTCAAATTAAAACGAAGTACATATGCTCCGTTGGGATACAAATGTGGAATGGGGAAAAACGAATTCCGTTTAATAGACTGATCATGAAAATTCATTGTTTGTAATTTAGGGAAATGACACAGTAATGAGAAAATATCTGACTAAAATCCCTTTCTCTCTCTCTCTCTCCCCCTTTTGCCACCCAGATACAGAAGAAAGGAATGTGGGTAAATGAAATAAAATATTTCTCGTTAGGGGTCATGAAAACAATTACCAGAAATGGCAACATAATTACATATATTTGTATTACTTTTTTTGGAAATAACCATTTTGTGGAGAAAAACAATGAAAATATAATTTTTCCAATTCAGGGACTTTCCAATAGATTAGAAAACAATCCGTTGCTGATAATGCGTCGTAAAATTTTGTGTCTTAATAGCTACAATTACAGTTTGAGACACTGTGAAACAATATCGACCGTTTTGAGAACTATTGATAACAAAAGAGTATTTCATATTTGAAGCGATTAGGCTTAAGATTTATTCATATGTTTGGTCCAATAATAAAACATAATTCAAACAAAAGAATTTAAATATTATAAAGGATGAAAGATAATTTTTTTGGTAATTTATGTATTTGATATTTTTTGGTATTTTTAAGTCCAGTTATTATATTTAAGGAACATCTTAATTTAATTGGAAAGTTCTACGTATTCTTGAACCATAAGAAAATAATTAATCATTGTTATAATTTTCTGATGAATTTATTAGTGAAAAATGTTTATTAACCATTTTAATTTCATCATAACAATAAACCCATTAATATGAAAAAATATTGAAGTTTATTTAAACTACTTCTTATTTAACTTCATAATTGCAATAAAAAAATTTCAGAATGTACTAAGGTACTGACAATTTTGTGAATATTTTAAAAGAGAGAATTTAAATTTGCAGCTATCTTTACTTCATATAAGCATCTAACACATAGGAACACACATAAAATAAAACACAACAGACTTAAAGTAAAATAATGACAATATCTTTGCAATTTTAATACAAGCAGTTCAGGGCAAATTATAAAATGGACACTATGGTTTGAACCACCTGTTCGAAGTTTTCAACCATATCAGCTTAGAGACATTAAACCTAAGACTATTTATTACGTTTAATGCTCCCCCAGCACAATTATCCGATTTAATGAGAATATAATGAGATGAAAAATGAAAAGAACGTTCTTTTCAAATATTATTCACAGAACAAAATAATGAAGTGCTAAAGACTGACAGTCTACAAAATAAGCAAATGAATGGTTAATAAAACTGAGCTACTTTTTTTCGGAAAAAGAAAGAAATGCAAACTCTTTCCTACAGCAAAAAACGTGAACATATAGCCTTTAAACAGGAAAAAGTGATAACTCCGCCCAACTTTATATTAATAAGAATTGTTTTTAATATGGAAAGATATTTGGCACATATTTGTTATAATACCTGAGAAATAATTTTGCTTATAAGCATTTATTTATAGAGAGCAGTTAAAAAACTTAGATTTAAAGATTTAACAACGATTTTTTTTAATTTTTGAACTTTCGGTTTTAATAACTATTTGACCGATCGCTATGAGCTCATAAAATGGTGCATCAACTGTAAAAAGAACAAAGCCCAATCAATAGAGAAAAAAAGAGTGTTGAGCCAAAAAGTCTCATTTGAAAGCTTCGCTCGCGTTTAACACTCTCTTAACTATAAAAGAGTTGAAAAGCGAGGAGAGACAGAGTAATGAAAAAATGCAACATAATAATCTTGTTTATCATGAGTTTATCTGGCGGAAATTGCGCTTTTGTGTGGATATATTTTTGTTAAATACGAAATACATGTTATTGGAAAAACTATGATTCACTAATTTTATTTCCAAAGACCACAATCGAAACATTTTTCGTTCAAAACCAAGCGATTATTTCCTCGGATGTATCAATATCGTTCTGATTAGGCAGTAAATAAAAGGCTTTCCTTTTAATGTATTTTGATCTGATATTTTATCTACTTTCAAAGCCATTTTTTTATTTCTATATTTAGCTTCAAATAAAAATAGATGAAAAAAACAGAATTTTGATTTCTGAATTCAGCTGGTTTTTAGTAAATTGAATTATGCTGGCGTTCCAGAACATTGTTATTACTTATAAGGAAACAGTCCTGTGTAGGTTTCGATCTTTGGATTTTTACTTATTTATCTACTTTTAAGATTCACAGGGGCAATGGAGTTATGCCAAAATTTTTTCCCTTCCTGAATATTTCGCTTTAATTATGCACATTTTTTCTTCACTTTTGAATTACATTTTTATGTAATTCTTAGCAAACAAGATTATTTTTAAATAAAATTATACGAAAACCTTAAAAATTAGAATGATCTATTGCTTGTGAAATCTAAAACACTCTTTAAGGAGGACTGTATATAAAATAATAAATTTATAGAAATGATTTCTATACTAAGCAAATGTGATAATTATTCAAATTTACTGATGAAAAGTCAAGCACGCTATGCGAATTTAAGTGACTAAAGTGCTTCTTTCGTTTTACCAGATCACTACAAAAGTGAATGTGCGACTTGGTTCTAAGCCCCTCACATAGATAGCACCACCAGAGGAACCATTTCTTCAAATTTGACAATGATATGAAGGGGGTAGAAATTTTCTTCAGACTATTACACTCACGGTAATTGCAATACAAATGGTGACATACCAATTCTATTAAATCTGAAGTAGTTTGAAAACGTTAACATTTTTTTCAAAAAAATTGCATTCCAATGATTTATTTTAAAATGTTATATCAGTTCCTACCAAACAGAAGAATATCGGCATCTTGATGGGCTGATATCAGCAGTGGCGGGTATTAATCGGCATTGGGGCAAGCTGATTTCATAATGATAATGGTTCTATATCGGAAAACCACATCACAATTTTGTACTTTAACGTTATCGGAAGCTAGTATTGGTACTAATGCGGCTAATTGCCGAAAATTGAGAATGTCGTCTGCCTATACAGGTCAGATACATGCGTTCCGATTCTGCGCAGAAAATACGCAATATTGGTCCAATTTACGGAATTCTTAAAGTTAGTATCACCAGCAACTTTTCTCTGAATTCAAGACCTCGTTGTTACAAATGCAACAATGGTAAAAGAAAGTAAAATTTAAAGTTATTAAAATTATTTGATATATGTGAGCTCTTTGTCATAATATTGCATTTAAATTTCATACTGATTACAGATAAAATTATTTTATTTCTGTGAAATAGTTATTTAATGAAAAAACATCTAAATAATTTATATTTGTTTTTCAAAAAACACAAATATTTTGAATACTAAGAACATTGTTCAATATAAATAATAAATTTACGATCTATTGAACAATTACATTAAGGAAACTTATTTCTCAAATATAAAAAATGTACCTAGTGGTTCGGACAACGATCTCTTGTCCGGAAGGGTGGAGGTTTGAATCCTAATACCACCAAAGACCCAATGAGTACATGCGATATAAGTGCTCATTAAATCTGTGGAATCGAAAATTCTGTGGTTGGTCGTTGAGCATTTATTATTGGTGTAAAGGCCTGGAGAAAATTTCCTCCCTTTTCAGATCAATGTCAAAATTGAGAGAGTGGATCCTCTGGTGGTGCCATCTATCGAAGGATTTAAAGAGCAAAGATGTACTCGCACCTTCGAGGTGCTCTGATAAAACGAAAGACGCACCCTTCTGACCTAAATTTGCAAGGTTTAGGCATAGCGAGCCGTTGTGTTATAAGTAACAACAAAAAGTATCTTAAATATACATTTTGGTTAGATTAAAAATATTTTTGAGGTTTTGAGGTTGATTAACATAAGTAAATCCAACAGCTTTCTCATATATATATATATATATATATATATATATATATATATATATATATATATATATATATATATATATATATATACATATACATTTTGTAGTTGTTAAAATTTTGATTTAAATTAAATAGAAATATAATCATCCAACATATTTGAAATACTTATTTTATGAATATTACAGTTAATATTTAATAACCATTACAAATTTTCTCTTTCAAATTGCTAATGATATTAAGGCAGTAAGTGAAACCTTTTTCGAGGATTTTTTCTGTAATATACGAGGTAGCTATTTTAAACGAAATCTTAAATGCAACATGGATAAACAGCGTAAATATTGCAATTTGAACAAAATTTTTATCAAACAAATATTACAATAAAAAAAAAATCTTGAATTAAAAAAAATATATATATATATATATATATATATATACATATATACATATATATATATATATATATATATATATATATATATATATATATATATATATATATATATATATATATATATATATAGTGTGTTGCGGTTGGTCATTTAATGTTTGCCGACACTGGGCCATTTATCGGAAGCATTTGATTCACTTATTGATTGGCATCGGTAAAATATCTGGCAAGTGGTCGTATCGGCTTTGTCGACACCCTTCCTAGGCAGTGCCATACTTTGTGCCCCAATTTGCCCCGAGCGGACATGTTTTGACGTGTAGTGGTACCGCTTGCCGATGTCGCTCCATTACCACTCGTATCGGCATGCCGATTTAGGCCCTTAGTGTAACCGGTATTACTGTGTTTTCTGGGTGTGTGGCTACTGGGATTTTTATTTTTTACAAGGGATGGAAGTGCTCGCATCTTAGATAGAGAGGCGTTTGTGGATGTGCCATCGTAGCCCTTAAAGTGCGTCTTCGTAATTTAGAAGAGACCAAGCATAAGTACTCAAGACTTAAGCCTACCACCCCCCAACAGATATCATTTCAAATAGAGGACATTAAAACCACTACATATTTAATGTGTCCGAGTCACCATTAACATCGGTGGCAGGTCTTTGATTAAGTTGGGATTCCAATTCACTATTTTCTGGTAAAAAATTAACGTCTAAAAAAGCAATACACATCAGTCAAGAGTTTAATTTATTTTACTTGCATTAATTTTAAAATATTTTTAAGCCCTTAGCAGTTTCTCATATTTTGTCCATTTTTTTACACAATGAGTCAATTTTCAATAATAAGTAGAAAATTTGAACAGTATTTCTAATTTTTTTAAATTTTAAATTATAACTCTGATATTATAAAGAAAAAGTATTAAAGTTTGACACACATTTTTATTATTATTTTTGCTATAAATAATTAAAACTAATCATTCACCAAAATAACATTTTGCTTATTTGAACTGTTTTCTTTACTAAGTATTTCAAGAGCTTTTTGAGAAAAATTAAGGATTTAATTCAAAAAACAGAAGACAAGAAGAAAGAAAACACTGATTTCAATTTTACTTTGTCATAAGCTTTTGGAATACCATTTCTTATCAAAAGTGAATCAAAAGATGTCCTCTAATTGCCGCACACATGATAATTCTATTTATTCTCAAGTTTCCTTTCTCCTATCTAGAGATTCAATTAGAAACTGTTTTTTACTCTCTGAGACAGAGAAACTTTCCTTTCTGATTCAATTAATATCTTATTCTTTCTAAGTTTTTATTCCCATAAAACTTACGACTTTGCTATTTTTAATGTTTTTTTATTAATTAAGGCCACCTTTAGAGTTTCTTATTCTTTTGTTAAGAATTATCTATGATTTTTGAGATATTAAAAGCAAAGAGTTGCAAGCTTTTTCTCATACTTTTATTTCTTAAATGACAACAAATGTAATGTAAAATATTTTTTATTATTAATTAACTTTTTGAGTAATTTTAAGTAGTTTAAAAATTTCTTTTTGCACTGGATTTTTTTTAATTGTATCTTATTTTTGGAGTAACAATTGATTATATTTTTCTTTGTTAAAACAAAGGCAAATCAACTGTTTTTAAAGAATTAATGTTTAGATAGTGTACATATGAAGAAAATTTTGTAAATAGTAATAAAATAAAATACCATGTTCACAATCTGTTTTCAATGTAGTAAAGTAGTTCAAGTATTATTCATTTAAAAAAAATGTTTAAATATTTTCTAATATTTTTGTATTAATTTATTTTAATGTAATTACTTTATTACTGATTTAAATTTGCAAAAAAAAAATAAAAAAAAAATAAGCAATTTAAAATTTTTTTGTAAAACTGAAATGATAGGTACAGAAAAATAAGGATGTAAATTATTTATTAATATAAAAGAATATAACATTTTGTTTGTAAAAGATAACTTTCATTTCATCGTTCAAACAGACTTAGAAACAAAAGCCAGTGTTCCGAAATATTTACAAGAATTCCAATCAAATCAAAGTTAATTTCCGATAAATTATAAATAAATATATTACTCTTAAATTCCTTTTATTTTTTTAGTTGTCTTTTAAAAAAGTAATGAAATAATACTATAAAATATACAGCATAGAAAAGAATACGTAAATTTATAAAGGAGTTTTATAGATGATAAAGCGTTGAACGTAGCTGCATTCAGGATGAAAATGTTGAAGGGAGAAACTCCACATGAATAAAAATCACCTACTCGACAGGTGTCTCGGTAAGATCTTAATCCAATGAATGTACAAGAACAGATTTCTCGTAAATTGTCAACAAGCTCGAAGCTTTTCTTTTTTTTTTTTCAGAAAACCCCTTTAGATTTAGTTTCAACTCTTCAAATTTAGAGTGGAAATAATTACTTTTAGGGAAATTTCAGATATTTATTGTACGAGAAAGTAAAACTTCATTATGAGTAACTTATTTTTAAAGTATCTTAGAATAAATTAATTTTGAATAATGAGAATTATAGACGATAAATATAATTATTCCTAAGGGTAGGATGAAGTTTGCTTTACACGGATTTTGGTAGGAAATTAAAATTTACTTAAATTGCTAAAATTGTGTTATTAAAAACCATGTATAGTTATAGAATCATTTGATTTTTGTGGAAAATGTTAATACAACTGGGAATGTAGCTGACCGATGATGTTTTGTATATTTATTAACCATGAAATGATTGTTTGACTTTTCAAAAACGGCTTAGTGCCTATATCACTTTATTCTGTTTCTAACCATTATTATGTTATTAAAATTTTCTACTAATGTAAAAAATGCTTCAAAATATACTTTTAGTTCACTTATTATTTATGTTATTAATGTTTGGAATTCATATTCTAAAAACTTCAAAGATGTTGCTTTGAAATTTTCTCTCCTTTAAAGTCTAGTTTGTTTTTAAGTCAAGTCATTTTGTTTGCTATTTTCTTGCCAGGCTTAATAATTTTTCAAATATTATTTCCTGTTCACTTGAGATTCTTAATCGTTTTCATGTGATACAAAGAATAAGTCATTCACGAGCAAACGAAATTTGACTGATGAAGAAAAAAGTGAATCCAAGAAATGATGACAAAGGAAAAAGAAAAAAATAGCCTTGGGGTTCTAATCCATCGAATAAAGCTTCGAGAACAAAACAGCATCGTGAATTTCGAAAGGAGAAAAATTTAAATTAATGATTAACTAAGATTCGATGCTCGGGTCAACCTTTTTCATCCCTTCAAAGAGTCAATAAACTCAATACCTAGTGTGTTTATGAACTAAATACTGGCAGTTTCGCGTTAGGTTGACTGTCTAACCAGGAAATATGTGCTTCATACCTCAGTTACTCTCGATCAAGAAGACAGATATAGGCATTGTAGGCCTAAGCCCACATTTGAGCTGTTATGCTATTAGTTTTGCTCAGTTTTTTTAATTATAAAAATTATTCTACTGTCTTTGAACTGTGATTTATATAAGCTGTACACAATTCAAAAGGTTTTCATTTTCGCAAGGTCACAAATTCGATTTGTTCCTTGAAAGAAAAGCTTTAAATTAACGTATTTTGCGCCAAGCAGATTTCTACGGTCGAGTTCATTTTACACGCTATTGGATGTAATAGCAGAAATGAAGAATGGATCGAAATTATTCTGGCTTACTATTTCAACTAGGAAAAGAATTCACTAGAATGATTGTCATTACGAAATACCATTTTTCCTATAGATGAATTGGAAATTCGTATGTGTCAATCCAAAACTATTCACAAAGGAAGAACTATAATAGATGAAATATTCTTAATACATAATTCAATGTCTTGTGTTGTTTACATTGATTCATTCAGTTATAATTTTTTTTGCACATCTATGATTTCTAAGGAAAAAAATAAAAGTAAAAAGAGAGAATCGAAGAAATAAAGAAGACAAAATGAAACATCAAGTTAACAGCAAACACTAAATAATTATATTCAAAATTTCAAAGAAAACGCTAAAGTTTTCCCGTTTATTTCATTTTTCTTAGCTGTTGGATATCCCAGTTAGGTGCTTAAGGCTACGAGATTGCTCAAAGAAAAACTATGAGATCACTGCAACACACAGCGCAGTTAAAAGTTAAGAATATCACCGCGTGAACCAGACAGGTGCTTTAAAGCTTCCTGGTGTTTAATGGTCTACTTTATGACAACGAATAAAATTGTGGCATCTATTTTTTTTCCTCTTAAGATTATGTTGCAACTATTTTTTGGCAGGGAATTATCTTTTACATTTCATACATCAATCATACTGGACAGACACCACCTTTTTTTCAGAAGTGGATAAATTTAATGTTTTCCCGTATTCACACGAAAAATAAAAGTTTCCAATGATGGCAGTAAAAATGAAACTTAAGTATATTTCACACACATCAATTTTCAGACTTTTTGCGTTTCTCAGAGGTGTTTTTAGCCTTTATTATGACTTCTTTATACATACTTACTTCTTGTTTTAGGTACAAGAGCACTTAATGCTTGAAATTAAATAAAATGCAAAATGTGTGATTCTTACTGTTATGCTGGATCTTGTTTTTAATTAAATTTAATAATAAATTACATCTTTTATTTTGTTGCCATTATTTAGAAAATTAAAGAAAAGTGTAACTATTTCCACTATTAGTTTAGTCCGAAAGTATGAATCATTTCTGAAAACAATTTCATTTTAAATCATTCTTATTTTCTATAATAATTTAAAAAAAAAAAAAAAAAAAAAACGGGAAAATAATTTGAGTTGAAGATAATTTCGAAATGTGTGTGCGAATTACATATTTCATAAATTCATTTGCTTAAAGAATTAGATTTTAGAATTTGGAAGAAATTAATCTTTTCACTAAAATTTGAACTAAGCATCAAATAATTTTATTAACTTGTTGCATTTTAAAAGTAATAAGATGTAGCACGTTTTGCTAAGACTTAGACTCTACCTATAGTATACTGACTCATTGTTAGTTTCGTATGTTACATTCAATCAAATTTATATATAGGACTTTATTAATTTGAAATTAATTAACAAAAAGGAGCAGTTATAAATGGATTATTACGTGAGAATATTTCATATTTCATTTTGTAAATTAAAAATTAAATATACAATATTGCATTATTAAAAATGAATCTTATTTGGCAGGCGTGGAAAAACGTTCTTACCTTTTCTAGATGATAATAGCTTCAACCCTTGATGCCATCCATGAAAGACCATTGATGAGTCTTAGCCACATTAAATGCAATCTAATGATGCTCAATTTGAGAGAGAGAGAGAGAGAGAGAGAGAGAGAGAATATTTTGTGGATACTGATAATATAAATTTTCATTTCTTTGTTTACCAACCAACAATTTTCGGTGTTAATCAACCAACAATCAGGTTGGTTTGACAAATAAGCCAAACCAGCCTGATTGTGATTTAAAATTTCGCGACTATAGTTGGGGGTTAATAGCCTCAATCGACGGAAACAGACATTTGACGCACCATAATTTTAAGTAATTAACATAGGTATTTATTCTAGATTATGATGTCTTGTTACTTTTAAAAATATTCTTTTGGTCTTAAACTGATTAAAAAACATAGAAATATATTGCTTTTCACTTTAAGTGATGTAAGTTTTCAAATAGTAACTTAAGTGTAATAATAAAGATTTCGACACAATATGATTTAAAAATTTCAGTCATTCATGGTGCTTGGTTTGGCTTATTTGTCCTTCAACGGTAACTTTTTGCTTTCGAAAGTTAAACAGACTGGAGCTTATTTATTAAAGCGGATTATGTGGATGACAACCAAACAATCTTACTAACGCGGAATTCGAGCATACGGACGATTAAATCCAAGAAAAAAATACTATCTTCAGGTGTTGTACATACATGCACTAATTGCTTTCTTCTGGACTATGTTGTCACTATTTTGAATAAATAGCATAAGTACTTTAAAAATTTTGACTAAATTCAAATTTAAAACTGAAAAAATTCCATTCCTAATAGATTCACACATAAAATACTTTCAGGTAGAATTTATTTAAAATTCTCATGCGTTTCATAAACCACGGCTGAGCAGAAAACCTTCCTTTATAAAAACAACGAAACAGAGAACGCCTGAGTGAATGCCATAAAGATTTTACATTAGCTATAGAGTTGCCTTCAAAGAATTCTGCTGAAAATAATATTGTTTTATAATCTCTGCATTTTATATTAGATTGCATCCTACTTCAAATCGTAATTTTCAAATTTTACAGCTTCTATGCAGCTGTTTCCTCTTATTTTAATCCTACAGGATTCCAGGCAAATATTTGCCTTTCATCAAGCTTTCTTCTCGCATCCTCAGCTTCAGTTCCAACCATAAAACACTTCTTTGCCGAAATGACTGCATTTCTTTGTCAGAAAAAGGGCACTCTCTTCACGTTTGTGCCGTGAATATTCGTTAAAACCCATTTGTTCGAGCACTAAAGCAAGTTTTGAAAGAAAATCATTTCAAATGATAAGATATTCTTTTTGTTTTTCATGATTTCTATAGTTCTAATAAATACGAAATACGATCCTTTTCAATTTTTGACTTCGTTAACTCAACATTTTTTATTTAAGGTACTGATCTTTGAGATTTATAATTAGATAAAAAAGGATCAGTAGATCTTGCTTTTTAACTTTATTCTTTGACGTAAATTTAATTTTCAAATGTTTAACTTATGATCTATATCTTGTGATGTATAATGTATACAAAATAACACGACTATGCATCGTTTAGTTTCTGTATCATGACATTGAATATCTGTGCTACGTTCTGTTAAGATTTCATTGCCAAATATTATAAATATAAAAACTGAACATTTGGCATGACAACCAAATGTGGTCCAAATATAATAGTGTCCAAATCTGTTTTCGTGATTAAGGGCCCAGGAATGCAAAGCATACGTCCGGACTAGGTGGCGAACATTACGAGAAGCCCGCAGTGTTTAGTTCCAAAGCATGCTTCATACTCAGTTTTATCGATTAACAGAAGGGATGAAAGGAAGAGTATCCTTTGTTCAGCCCGAGGATCAAACCACCCATATGTACCTGTGGAGCGCAAAGAGCTACCATTAAGATTTTATCATAAGATTTTCTGAATGAAATTTGGAAAATACTGAAACATATCAGATCATTATTAGATATGTTTCAGTATTTTCAACCTGACTTTAGTTTTAAGCAGGTATAATTTCATCTACATTTTACAAACGTAATTAAGTCTTGTGAAAAAATATCTAAGATCCAATCCGAGGGACCATCATGAAATAGAGAAATAGGACAGGTCTCGTTATGGATATAGATCCTTTATTTGATTATGGCCATTATTGGACAAAAGAAGATAAATAGAGCGCTTCTACCTTCTACATGCACGTCTGTCGGAGTTGCTGCTTGTGAATTTTCAGGGTTTCACACGTGAATACGCTTCACTGTCTAAACAAGTCTTCAAGGAATGCACGTTATTGGTGGATGTTAAATTTCTTTAAAATTGAGTTAACACATTATTAGACTGTCCGCTATGCATTATCAAATTCCAATGCAAAGGGTAGCAGGTTCGATATATGGTTAATCCGAAATAGATCGAGGTGAGACATCCTACGAATGTTGACATTTCCTGCCCAGTTTTCCTCCGCATGTCACACATGGTGTGAAGGCAAGGATGCAGTCTTGGATATTGATTTCACATTCGTTCAATAGATTATCATTGTTCAGAAGTCTATTAAAAGTAATATGCGTTGCTTAATAATGATGAACTTAAAGGCAAACAAAAGTAATAAAATTAAAACTGGTATTTTTAATAAAATAAAATAAATATGATAATTTGCTCTTCAAAATAATTAAAGTCTGTTTCAAATAATCCTTCAAGCTAGTTTAGGGATTTTCCCTTCGATAATGTATTTAACATTTATTATTAGCAGTGCGCTGCTGCTGCTTTCAATTAGAAGCCTCCAGTCGTAAATGAAAGCAAATTAACAAGAAAAAAGATTAAAATGGAATTTCCATTTCTTTGTTAAGGTCATTCATGCTTGATATAAGAAATTATTCAATATCAAAAACCTATTATTAAAATGTCAAGAGGGATGCACACAAAAAATGTTGCATTTATAATTAAACTGACAGAATGCACTTAAAGAAAGGTTTGATTTCAACTTTTCTGTCTTTTCTCGTTTTTGGAGCACCCTTTCCAGCTATACAAAGAAGCAAATATACATAGAAGCAAAAATATCTCTTAATTTCTGCGTTATCCAAAATTCACTTTTCCCTTTTTTTTAATGTATTTAACTGCAAATATTCGCCCCATGAACTGCAGCCAAGACGAGAGGGATTTTTTATCTCTGATTCAATTAATATTTTTTCTTAAATTTTTTTCATCTCATATGCACTATAATAGTAACAGTTTTATTTTGTTTCATTAAGGTCAATCTAAGATTTTCGAACTGATAAAATAAGAATCATTGTCATAAATACAGCTTAGTTTAGTTGAGAATATTTTCGGTGATAAGTATTTTGTAAGATTTTTGAGTTATTTAAAATAAAATTGCATTGAAATGTTTTTTCTTTAATGTAAAAGAATTTAATTTTTAGAGGGAATTAACGTAATTTGGGGGAATTAATTTTATTTTTAAAAAGTTTCAATACTTTCTGTATGATGGTATAAATGCAAGGAAAACATTAAGATATTAATTTTCGTTATTTTGAAATTCTTTCCTTATAGGTAAGACTAAAGTGATTCCTTTTTATTTATCAGATAAAAGATGGGCATATTATAAGTATTTTCAAATTGTAATACAAAAGTCGTGACTAACATTTTCCCTTTAAACATCATATGATGATTTATTGAAATTTGGAAAAAAGGAATAATATTAGCAAATATATTCTGGGATATTTTACATAATTTAATTTATTTGATTACGAAAACTAAAATTTTCACTTTGATGGATCGAAATTACTCTTCTACCCTCCATTGCTCATTTACACACACAATATTTTTTACATTACATTTTCTAAATTCTTCTATTATTAATATACTACTGATTTTTTTTATCTCACTATGTATATTTACTTGACAGTTTATATATGATATAGTAACATGATATTTTTTTAATAATCTTGACATTTTATTAAAATTTATGAAATGTGTTACATATTGAGTTTAAGTTTCGAGTTTAAGGAACTATTTGAATAGTATTCGATTTTTACTATTTCTAACTTAAGGAATTTTTCCCTTTACTCAAAATTTGTATTTCATGTGAATTTTAAATATCATTTTTTTCACATTGAATCTAAAATTTAATTGAATCACCTATTACCTTTTACACTTATATTTTGTTTCCTTTATTAAATAATTTAAAATAACTTAATAAGTAAACTAGCATTCATTATAAGTAAACTCTTTTATAAGAAAGTAATGCATGTTAAAATTATTTTAGTTAGTAAAACATTTTAAATTTCACATTTTGGCAAACTTGAATGTTTAAATTTAAAGCTAAACCCTGAAATTCAAAACAAAAGAAAATGAATAGAAAAAATGAAACTAAATATTTATTTACTTCTTTTAGTAAACAAACTGCCATACGTTCACGCATGACTCATATACATTTACCTTTTATTTGAGAATGCACATAAAACAAAAATAGATATAATAGGACGATATTAATGGCACAAATCATTTAATTAACTACATTGAAATAAAAAAATCTCTTGAAAGAAACGTTTTATTGAATGCATTTTACAAATTAAAAAAAAAAAAAATTACCAGCTCAACATTACAAGCAGATATTTTTAATTTTGTTTCCAAGAAAAAAATATATGCTTCAACATTTTTTGAAAAGAAAGAACTAAAAAGCCTCTCAATTTTGATCAACCTCAAAAATATGCAGACACTTATTCTTTAAGCCTTAAGACGTAGCTTTCAACTTTCATCTATAGATTCATTCCATTTTTTTATAAAGAAAGAACTAAAAAGCCTCTCAATTTTGATCAACCTCAAAAATATGCAGACACTTATTCTTAAATCCTTAAGACGTAGCGTTGAACATTCATTTATAGATTTATTCCTTTTAAAAAAATTTAAACACTAAGGAAATTATTTTAGAAAGTTGTGATAAGAAATTACCATGATAAGATCAAGAGAATGCTACTATTACTAATATAATCAGGAGACTATTGCTGATTTGAAATTATACTTATATTTTCATCTCTGCCTTTTTTAAAATTAAATTCGAAAGAGGTTTTTTCTGCTAGCTACAATGATTTGATCATCCAAAAGTTTGTATCCCCTGGTGGCGAGAATCAAAAACCGTTGACGATGATTTATAACATTTTTGAGAATATATTATTTTGCTTCAGATAAAAGGAGAACAGGCCTCCTGAATAAAATTATCATAAAAATGTGAAAGAACACAACTGTTATCTAGTAGCTTTTCGTAAAGGTTTCCGAGCTTTAAATAAAGTTGTCAAGCTTTAAATAAGTTTTAAGTTGATTATAGGGTTTTGTAAGAGACAAAAAATGCTTAGGTAAGAAGGAAAACTTAATATTTTCTCTCACGTTTCATCACATTTTAAATGAAACTATTTTCAATCATCATTTAATTCTATTGTCAGATCTGTTCGTTTTAATTATGTATTCATAAAGAGACGATATTTACTTGAAAATTAATATTCTAAAATGTATAACTATAGAATGTGGGAATTTTATAATCTGGCTTGATTAGAAATATTTGAATTTCACTTAAACTAGTCGAAATTATATTCTTAATAATATTTTCACATGCTTCACAATTGATACAGAAATTTCTAGTTTAATCATGTGGACAAAATGAAATATTTCTTTCTTTCTAGCGCAAATTCATTTTTGAAAACTTTCACTCTTTATGCAAGCATATTAAATTATTATTTTACAATTTTTAGTGAAATTGTTAAATGATTTTCGTCTGAAATTGTTAAATGATTTTCTTGTGAAATTGTTAAATTATTTATGTCAAACATAAGTAATAACAATTTACATTTCAAAAGGAAAACATTTTTTTTCTATTCTTTCAAATTCTGCACCATTTTTTTTTATATTTTACTTGATACTATGAATAATGTTTTATGACAAAATTTAATTAACTTTTATAAAAGGAAAACAAAATACTGTAAATCAAATATAATTATTGTTTCCTATTATTAGATCTTATTATTAACACACCAACAATCTTTTTTTGGTGGTGTATTCTTATTTTGTATAAACAATTTCTTTTATTACGATTTTAATATGTTTCAGATTATATACATTTTCAGGTATATAATAAATACAGTAGAAGAGTAAAAGTTTTCAATATATGAATTGAATATACTTATATTTTAAAAAATAGTGATATTATGCACAAATTAAAACTGTTCTAGAAACGTATTTCAAAATTATTTTAAATAATGCAATTCTTTATAAAAAAAATACTAACTCTTTTCTAAATTCTCGGCATAGTTAATTTTTGCCTAGTTTTAATTAAGAATCAGCACTAGAGAAAATAGATTGAAAAGAAAGAGCAAGCCCACGAACCAACTCTAAAAAAAGTATTTGAAAAATTAGGAAAATTTAATTAGCAGATAATTTTCAGCGTTCTATACAAATTTGTGAATCACTATACTAATTTGTCATTTCTGAGATTGTTATTTTGTAGAAAATTATGAAACTGAAAATGTTTTGGTTACTCATTCCTTTGGTACATTGAAAAAAAAAAAAAAAAAAAAAAAAAAAAAAACTGCACTAAATTTAACACCATTTTACATGCGAGCACAGGTGCACGGAAAAGGGCAATACACAGCTTTATTTGAACGCTGACCCATGAGATCTGAAAAACCATTAAATCTCAAATAGTCTTTGTAATTTAAACGCAGGGACTAAGCAGAAAGCTCAAAACTTGGCCTGGCATCCCCAGAGGCATCATTTCATACCAAGGACACAATGACTATGACCAATTGAATGTGTGCCAGCCACCATTAGTGATCCCGAAGGACTTTGAGTTGAGTCAAGATTCCAACTCACTACCTTCGATTAAGAGAAAAACACGTTACACAACCAGGCCACCACAGCCAATAGTTAACCATGGAATTGAGAAGATATTTGAGATGTTTGATAACACATAATCATAAAATAAATATGGATATCAACTGTAGTACTTGTAAACTTAAATTATTATTGAGAGCGAAAAGGATGCATATAGAATGCATCAAAAAATAAAATACAATACGTATAAAAATTGCATAATTTTACAGAATAGTTTTCTTTTAACTTCATTAATAAAAATTTTATTAAACATTTTTATATGAAGCCCACAAAATTAATTTCAACTAATAGTTATAGATTTCGGTAATTGATTTGTGATTACAATTAGTTAACCCTTTACATATTTTTGACTAATGTATTATTAGAACCTTATGAAAGTGTGTGTGCGTGGTATCACTATATAAGATCAATGATATTTCAAATGTGACGGCCAACTTGTCTAGTGGTCAGCGTGCCTGACTACGGATAGGGAGGTCCTGGGTTCAAATACCGGTTCAGGCATGGATGTACTTTCTCTCTCTCTATCCTGTCTTTGTCCTTTCCTTGTGGATGTGAATGAAGTATGAATGATGCCTACCCTATAAACGGGTCCCTATGGTATGTGCGATGGTGGCCCACCACCTGTGATGCACCCGGGCAACGCCTTGGTGGCTAAGAGGTCGCTGTGTTCGGCCAGTTCCTTAGTACCAGGGAACAATAGATTAATAGACTATGTTGCAGTCGTATTTGTCTACAATCTGCCATTGGAAAAAAATTTCAAATGTATCTTGTTGAAATATTGGTTATACTGTAATTTGAGTTAAATATTTTATACCATTCAAGGAAATTAGAGAAACTGGAAAACAAGAGATAATTTTTTATTCGCAGTTGCCATGAATGTCTAAATCTCCCGTTCTTGTTATTTTATTTGAAATTGGAAGAATTTCTAAAATTCTAAGTAAATGCATTCGACATCATCCAAAATTGACTGTAAGGTAGTTTCTGTTCGATATGCTGAAAGGCAAAACATTCTTGCACATTCTTCACCATTTGGTGAAAAAGGACTCTATCTTGAAGGTTTTTGGCTCACATTCCTGAAAAAGAAATTCAGTCGTATGTGTAATTTTGTCTAAAATTTCTCATGCAGGAAATATTAGATTCTCATTTTCCCCTCAATTTCCACAAACTATTTTCCTTAAAAGAATCCATTTTCATTTTCCATGATTGAGAGAATTATGCTAAATAACGAGTAATACTGATCCTTTGATCAAATATATAGACATATATATGTGCTTTGTGTAAAATTAAATGCAGAAATCAATATAAATTTAAAACACACACACACTCTGTGCAGTAAAAAAAGAGAATACATATCTCAATAGTTTGCTTTGTCTATGAAGATTGGTTGGTGTTTCACGATAATATTTCGTAAACCATAAGCTACTAGAACTGAAACCAGATTTCAAATTGATTTAGAACGACTTAAAGTGTTTAAATCTAATGTTTGAATCATGAACATAACTTGCTGAACCTAAAGTATGAATGTTTAACATTCAATTCCACTTAATTAATTTTTATAAAAATTTCCTATTAGAAAAACCTTTTTTTGTATAATAACTATTAAGTTCACGATTTTATAAATTTATCATCAAAATTTTTTATTTTACTATTTGTTACATTATTATTTTAATTATTATTTGGTTTATTGTTAATTTATTTTACAATTTATAATGATTTCGACCAACTTCAACTATTCCTCGACGAAACAAAAATCCACACAAAAGGTAGCAACTTCTTGAACTTCAATAACTTCCTATTCGTTTTTCTTTATTTTATCAAACTTGCAAGTAAGTGGAAAATAAAAGGAAACTAATCAAGTATAGTAATCAAGTATTTTAAAACTTTTTGCTCAGAAAATGATACGCGATTGACGACCACTCCACATGTTTCGATTTTAGCAAAGTGATGTGAATCGGCAACAGACAAAAACTAGCCTTAAAAAGTCGTGACTGACAGACGAGTTTTAAAATTATTGCAATTATTTTACAATATTTCTTAGTTAGGTAAAAAAAAAAAAACTTGAATTCTCTTCTAGCTCTACACACAACAAAAATTTTTGTGTTATTGTTTTCCTTTATTTATTTATTTTTGCTTTTTAATTAAAATTAGCAATAAACAAAGAACATCTCATGTGAAAACCGTTATTGAAATTCCAAATTCTCTAAAACAATCTTAATATTAATCATAATACACACACACATACACATACACACACACACACACGCACACACACACACACACACACATATATATATATATATATATATATATATATATATATATATATATATATATATATATATATATATATATATATATATATATATATATATATATATTGGTGTGTGTGTGTTTTTTCTCAATTTATATTTGCAAACAATTATAAATATTATTGAAAATCATCAGCAAGTATGCGAATTTTTGTTCTTAAGTTTTTGTGTTTCATTTCTTTAACATATATATTGTATTCATTACATAGATATTACTCATGCATTGTATTTAACGTGTTGCTACACTTTTCATCATTAGATATTTAATTTTATATTAAAGTCTCGGATATATATATATATATATATATATATATATATATATATATATATATATATATAAATATTACAGACATATTACAGACATATTTAAATATTACAGAAATCCTTATGTATATATATATATATATATATATATATATATATATACATAAGGATTTCTGTAATATTTGAGTTTTTCAAGATAATACTTTGTATATCGTGTTTTCTTTTTATTGTGAATCAATTAATCTCATAAATTATAGGGTGTTAATGTTTACAATTTCTATATTTTACTATTTAAAAAAATTATAATACCATATCTTTAGTTAATTTTACGTGATAAGTATTGACATTATTGATAATTGTTTAGACATAAATTTATACCCAATATTAGTTCACATATTAAGTTGAATAAATTTTGTGTATTTATAAGTTATCAATAAATCTAACTCCAAGCAAATATGTGGTTAGTTGGTTGATTGCGTTTTCTAGCAAAAACTTAGACGTGGTGCATTATATTCTTTTTGTCCAAAAAGGATATTATGCATAAAATTTAAATTTTAATAAAAAAGACAAAAAAGTGAGAACTTTTTTTTATTTAAAAAATTAAATATTATTTATTAAACCCTTTTGGCTCTTGTATATTTAATTATATTATATTATTCATTTAACCCTAGCTGTATATATTTTTATATTTTATTATTAAACTGTAAATAACTTTCTATCAAAGAAAAGAAAAAGGCTTAAGAACAATAAGAATATTCTACAGAAACAATTGTAAATATTCTCATTAAAATCAACGTAAATTCCCAACAAATTTGAATAGATGATATTAATTAATTTTTAGTTTGTCGATAGTTTGTTAAAAAAATAAATATCATTATAAAAAATAATAATTTAGTTTTAAAATATAAAGATTAAATAATCTTTTATAACCAATAAACTGTAAAATAAAGATGAATTTAGAATAAGAATATCAAAGCACTGGAAATTTATATGGATGGAAAAGCACTAAATCTGACAAGTTTACAAATAAAATAACCATAACTGTAAAAAATATATGAGAGCAGATTTCTTGTGAAATGGCAAGTACGTGGAACTTTTAAGATTTATTGAAGATTTTTTGTATTTCCAGCCATCATAATAAGTACAAAAATAATTATGCGAAGAGACACTTTCCTTACAGTTTATTTGTGTAGAACAGCATTTAAAAGTGCATTCTCAGCATCTTCGGTTCACTAAACTAAGCGGCTTAAGATCCATTCATGTCGAGCAAATAAAACTCTGGGAAGGTAAATATAATTACTTCAAAAGAAGAAACTTAGTTTATGTCAGGTTTATTAGCAGAAAATTAAATATTCCTAAAAGAGTGTCCGGTCCTCTTTATCAGTAAGTCAAAATTTTACATAACACTTTAACTATAAGAATGAAATTGTATTTAATTATTTCTATTGAAATTCCACAATTTTATTCAACTGAATGATTCATTAATAGTTGATTGATTTGTAACATTATTATCTCAAAAAATAAGATGGTAAATATTAATTAAAAGCATCTAAAATTTACATTTTTATAAATTATACAGAAATTTAATAATAGATTATCGATCAAATTATATTAGTTTATATTACTTTATTTGTTCCAAGGATTCTTAGTCACAACTCTAATTATAAAACAGGAGTTTTGTAACTTTTCAAAAGAAAAAATGTGTCTTTATAAAAATATGTGAATTTAAATTTATTTCTCGATGGAGATATTTTAAAGTTTTAAAAATTAGATTTGATTTTGACAAAACGTTTTCCTGAGTAATAACTTTGAAAAAGGAGGTTAAGATAAAGAATTCTTCAAGTATATTATGTGTCGAAAATTTAAATTACACGCTTTGTATCAAATAATAAGCAACAAACAGCAAAATTAACATTACTTAAAAAGAAATAACTTTACAGTAACAAAATTTGTATAAGAAATACTTTGTGGGATGCGCAAGTAGTTTTGCACTGAAATACTTGAATAATGATGTAATATAACAGAGTAGCATAATGTGATGTCATATAAAAACTAAGTTCCGGTGCACAGTTTCTATTTTCTTCGATGCCTTGGATATTACATTTGATTGACGCTCATTTCTTCGCTTATATTTTCAAAATTTCAGAAAATGAGTCATCGACTGCATTTGAGAGAAAACATATGCTATCATACAATCAGCTGGATCTATTCTGGCGAGCAAACATCAGAGGTTAACTAAAGTTTAAATCTCAACCGTTCAAACATCAACCGCTTGTGGATTTGATATCAAAATGAAGATATAGCGCCATGAAAACCTGGTAATTACAACCACAATCCTATAGTAACTTCCATTTGGGAAATCTTTTGGCTTGATAGGACGAGTTCAACCCGGAAACTTGCTTCGAACGTTGAGACGTCTTCAGGAATAATGATATGCTCGCAAGCTTTTAATAGACAGCTGCATGAAAGTATTATGTATCGTCTCCCACTAACAGAAACATCGTCTCCCAGAAGAGGTCGGCTTTGGATCACATCCATTAAACACCAAAGAAATGGCTCAATGTAGTTTTCCCCTATGAGTTCCGATTCCGTATAAGCAACGATTCCCGGTGGATACGGTTATAAAAAGTTAGAGAAAATTGATCTCATACTATCACTGAAGGACACAACTTTCATCGTGTAATGATTTCATGGTTTAAGGATGAATATCAATCGGAGTCTTAATTTATCCCCATGCCTTTTTTCCCCGGATCATTGAAATCAAATATTTATAGGGATAAAATCCTGGACCTATAAGGTCATCTATATTTGGTAACCATGCTCATCAATGTCATGTTTATGGATGAAAAGCATTCCTTGACATTAATTATTATGTGGATGAAATCTCCGACCAATATGGTCATCCATACTTGGCTACCATGTGCATAGATGTCATGTTTATGAACGATAACGCGCGAATGCCTACTGCTCGGGTAAGCAACTAATACCTGGAACTTGAAGCACTGATTCAAATAAAATAAGCAGTGCATTCACATATATTTAATCTAATGGAACATTTCTGGGATATGCTCGTTAGAAATATTTCTGTTCTGTGCAATCCTCCCCGGAGCTCTCATGATTTGAGAACCTGTATTTTCCGAGAATGGGCATAATTCCCACAAAGTGCTGTTCATAACCTACTAGCGAGTATGAATCGTCAGTGACGAGCCTGGGTCTCCAGTAGAGGTGGTCACACGCTGCTAAACATTTTGTAGCCTAAGATAGTGACATTATAATTTATACAATTCATTTAAAAGCAATTGCTTTATTTGGTTACTTTGCTCAGAATTTCTTCTTTTGTTCAACAATGTGTGAAAATGTCACTACATTTCGATTAATTGTATTTTTTATTAATAGTTATTTTTTGTTGATTATTTTTTAAGATATATGGTAGTTATCAAAGAAATGAACTGTACAAAATCAAAAGCGAAATTCTAAATCAGTTTAAATTTAAAGTATTAAAAGTCATATACATATAATAATTTGAAAAAATAAAAAAATTATATTTAATATAAAGCTACATTATACTATACATTTCCTTATTTATGCATTTGATTTTGTGTACTAATTAAAGCTAGAAAATATACATAAACTTAAAATGTGTACAATAGAGAGTTTAATACTGTAATATATATATATTTTAATACTTTATATAATATACATTGATTCACGGAGTCAGCATACATTTGCAAATCTTTCCATTTTTTGAAATAAAATGCAAATAAATTTCTTTTCCTCATTTGTATAGCTAACAGTATGCATTTGAATCATTATGTGTCTAATAAACATCAAACATTTTTATATTATCATAATCATTTTCTGAATAAATTAAAAATATGCGTTTTTCAAAATCACAAAAGTGAGCATGCAGTTGGATTTAAATAAATTTTTGCAGGTATTTCGCTAGTTGTTTATTCTTTTAACATATATTTAAGTATTTAAAATAGCAATTAAAAGAACTGAATCATCATTTGAGATCAGAGAACTGGTTATTAATTCGAAAAATGTGGCAAAATCACTCATCCAAATAAGTCAAATTATAGGTAGAAATACAGCTACTGAGCAAGGAATAATACGAAAATATAATTTAATAAAAAGTATGGAAAACTTGCCTCGTACCTCAAAATTGACCAGTGGAGATAAAAGAGAAATCATTCGAACAATTTGTAATAATCCTAAAACTACTGCAGTAGACAGCCAAACATTTTGAAAAGGTTAAAGAAACTGATGTAAATCCAGAATGTGTAAGAAGAGCCTTGAGAGAAGAATATAATAGCAGAATTCCACACAAAACACCTCTCATTATTAAAATCAATAGAGATAAAGGAGATTAGCATCTGCGCATCGTCATGAAAACGATTATTTCGATTACTGGAGCAAAGTTATTTATATAGACGAATCTAAATTTAACATTTTTGGCTGGGATTGTAAGCATAAACTTTGGCGAAATCCCGGAACAGAGTTAGACTTGAAAAATCTGATTCCTTCAGTAAAACATGGCAGAGGTTCTGTGATGGTTTGGGGCTGTTTTTCATCTTCGGGTGCTAGCAATTTAATCAGTATAGAAACCCCTATGGATCATTTTGTCAATTTGAATATATTGAAAAGCAATTTGAAGTAATCAGTGAGAAAATTAGGCATGGGAAATGACTGGATATTCCAACAAGATCAGGATCCAAAGCACACAGCTGGTGTTATCAAGGAACGGCTGTTGTACGACACTCCAAGGCAACTACACTCCCCCCCCCCTCAAAGCACTGACCTTAATCACTGGACAGAAGTATCAGAAAAAGGCAAGTTAAAAGCAAAGACGATCTTAAAAAGGCGTTGCTTGAAGAATGGCAAAAAATACCCCGCACTGAAGGACTGCTCTATTCAATGTCTAATCGTATGAGAGCTGTTTTAAATTCAAAAGGTGGACCAACTAAATATTAAAATATGGAAATTTCAAACATAGACTTTCCTGTATGTTCACTTTTGTGACTTGCGAAATGACTGATTCTCCAATATTTTAAACTATATTGGGTCTAATGATAAAAAAACTGCTGTTTTCGCTCATCATTTTTGTCTTTCTAATCAATTTAAGCCAAATGTAACACAATTCTTGTGTAAATATTTGAAATAAATAATTTTCTGTTAATTTTGAAAGGTGCATGCTGACTTTCGTGTATCACTGTAAATACTATAATACTTTATACTTACGGATTATCCGGTTTCATTAATTTGTATTTTATTTAATTTTGTACTCAAATATTTTCCCAATAGATTTAATTTAATTATTGTTGATAAAAACGCAATCTTATACTTCAGATAATGTTTTAATTTTTTTATTTCAAGTTTTTTTAAAAAATAAATTTTCATAAATGTATATTTTAGGAAGATCTTCTCCTACTATTAAAAGAGAAGCATAAAACTACGCCAGTGTCAAAACACTTTCGAGAGTTAAAGATATTCCCAAAGCAATTCAAAGTAATTATTAAATTCTCCAATAAATGATTCTATATCTATCAAAAGAGACTTCGAAAAAATATATATATTGAATTAGACGCTCTTAACTTCAGAAAAAAATAAATAGTATCAATTTATTCCGTACACACATAAGAAATTGCTTTATTTTTGTGAAAATTGATAGCGTATTTAATTCACCTAGGACTTTAGCTGGTAAATGATATTTTATTTACTTTTTTATGCAGCAGTTATTTTTCTCAGCGATCATTTGCACTTGAAAATCAGGCTCAGGGGATACAGAAGTGTGTGAATCATACAATGGCAACTATGTTTTACTGCAACGCACCACGTGGTTAAAAGTTAAGAATGTCCCTGCGTGAACAAGACAGGAGATTTGAAGCTTCAATTTAATGGTCTTTTTTATCAACGAGTTAAAATGTTATGCTGTATTTTTCTTTTCGTAAGATTAGACAATCACTCATCTTCAACAAAAAAAATTGAGTATCGTAATTTTGGAGCTTCATACATTATTGATGCTTTTGTTTGTTTGCTTTCCCTCCTGTAGGTAAATTATCCTTCTATATTTATTTGTTGTTATATAAAATTATTTACTTTTTTGTGCAAAAAATAATTATTACTTGCGATGTTAGAAAAAAAGGATTTTTTTCCTTAACATAGAATTTTTACATTTTTTAAGCGATAAGTCTTTACATTTCATTTTTATTTATTCACACTTCCTCTTTGCTCCCTCATGCATAACATAGTTAATGTTCTGAACTAAGTAAAAGAAAAACATGAGAAAAATTGTTACTGTTACGTAAGGTATAATGTTAAATTAAATTCAATAACGATTATATATTTTATTTTGAAAACTAAAACGAATGTGCAGTAACGTCTTAATAATAACAATTATTAATATAATAATAATAAAAATTCATAATAATTATTATTACATAATAACTATATTAATAATAACATAATAATAATTACTATATTAATATTAGTAATAATATATTATTATATTTTTTTTATTTAATTATATATTATTATTTATTTATATATTAATAACATTTAAATAATTAATAATATATAAATTAATTAAAATATTTTTAATTAATTTATTACTGTTAGATTATTATTATTATTATTATTAGAAATTATAATGTTATTTTTAGTAAAAAAAGTAGATAAATATAAGGCATAAAAATAGATGTCTTACTTCTGTAAAAATGAAAACATGCATAAATTTTTGCCCTCGCTAATTTTAAAAGCTATAAAATACTTCATAAAATTGTTTACAAAGAAAATATATTCTTTTTTATATATATTTGCATTAATAGTTAATTAATAAATATTAAAGGCTCTTTAATAACAAGTTACATTTTGCACTTAAGCTATTATAATGATTTTATATCAATATTTGCTTCTAACTTTATTTTTTTGTTAAATTTAATATTTATATATAGTACATTAATTGAATAAAGATAAACGCGTCTCTCTCTTGATTAAAGCTAAGCACTTTAACTACTGAACATGCTGAGTTTATCTGATGGATTTAAGCTGTTATTTGCCCCAGCTGACATTGTTGACAAAAAGTTGTTATATGTAATTATTTTTAACCAGTTAAAATTTTATATTCCAGCTCAACTGGTGACAAGCTGGAAATAAATGGTAAGTAGTCGGTCCTATCATTCAGAACTTTGTGAGTTTGGTTCTCACACCAATTTCAGAAGTTTGTTAGTGTTCAAAATCTTCTTAAAACTATGTCTCAATTAAATGGTCCAGATGTCTATAAAAGTGTATATGATCGTTAGGTGACAAAAAAATCTCAAAAACAGATTCTCCTCAATTGAGATTATTTATCCTAAGTTAATAAGCATTTAATATGAAGTGCAACTATTTCATTCCTGTATATTTTGTCTATCTTATTTGTTTTTTTATACTTTAATAACAAACCAACAAGAGTAGAAAGCACTACTCATGTATTACATTTTCTTACAAATATTTATTAAGGAAAACAAAAAGTATTGATATATATATTTGGTAATTTTTGACAGCTTTCTACGGAGTTATTCCTTCCTATAAGTTTCTAAATAAGAATTTTTCTATTTAAACTTACTTAAAATACAATGATCTCCAAAATTAAGAAACAACAGGGTCCTTTGAACCTAATGTGAAAACGAATCAATGTAGAAATATTAAACCTGGATAACATGCGCACAAGAAAATGATGTATTCGTTGCAATAGTTTATATTGAAGTTTACATAAGAAAAATGTATAAATAATTTACCAAAAAACATCTAGCTGAAAAAGTTTATTCTTGGAAAAAATAATAATGACAGTTTTATGTTGTACAATGGAATTGAAATAACAAAAAGTAATTTTAATACGTGATGTGCCCCCCTTAGCTTGAATACATTTGTAGCATCAAATTTAGATGTGGTCAACTAAGTTACCGATTACCGAAGTGGTGAAACGGGACTCATCCGTAAAAATTACTGAATCTCATCACTGTGTGGTCCAGAAAACGTGTTCTCTTGCCCAAGATAAGCACGCTCTTCTCTATCATGCGGTGAGGGATACACACACAACTGGTTCTCTTGCATAGAGTTCTGCATGGTGATGACCCCTTCACACCGTATTAATAAATATTCTCCCTTGTGCTGCAGAGTGTACTGGAATAAGTAGAGGCGCAGAAATGATTCGTTTCATTCTGGACGAAAGGGAGATAATACGGTTTTCTGCAGATGTGGTTGCTCGTAATCGGGCAGGAGCATGTCTTCTGGATACAGAAGATCAGCTTTGATATTGATTCTAGAGATATAGGGAGACACATTAAAGCAGCTAGCCGAATATACCTGTGACATCAGCATTTCCATCCATCCGATTACCTGTCACCTTAACGAATTGGTCAAACGACTTCTCTCAGAGATTGTGGGACTCCACTGATTATGGTCTACGAATCTGCAAACAAATCTTTAAAATCAACAAAAGTTACACGCGTTATTACGAAGGCGTGATGTTTGCATATTTTTCTTTCACTCATATATAACTTTGTTCCTTTCTATAAAAAAATGTTTGCTATTGCTTATGTATAAATTTACATAAATTCATTTTTATCAATTATATAGAAATTGTACTGTTAGTTAAATTTTTTTATCGTTATTTTCGAAAAATAGGTTGTTTTTTACCTTTTGGAAGCCAATGTATGAAATTCTCTCTATTAAAAAAATAGGATATCTCAAATGAAAATAAATTTTCAACAATATATATATATATATATATATATATATATATATATATATATATTGTATATATATATATATATATATATATATATATATATATATATATATATATATATATATATATATATATATATATATATATATATATATATATATATATATATATATATATATATGTATATACAGAGAGAGAGAGAGAGATAAATATTATATAATTATATATATATATATATATATATATATATATATATATATATATATATATATATATATATATATATATAAAAAGAAGAAATATATATATATATATATATATATATATATATATATTCCGAAACTTTTGTTTACGATATTAGACGAGAGACAAAAAGGTGCACCACATCTATTGATGTCAGAAAAGTAAAAAACTATGTCTCCAAGAAAGAAAAATGTCATCAGCGGACATTAGAAGTGATCTGAAAGATGCTGGTGTTTCTGTCACTTCAAGAACATCAGGAGAAGATTAACAGATGCTGGATAGAAAGGTAGAATTCCACGAAAAAAGCCTTATTTTAATTTTCAGGAACGACAAAAAGACTACAGTGGGCAAAGGAACACATTAATTGGACAGATGATCGGTGGTCACAAGTTATATGGTGTGATAAAACTAAGCTGTCGTTATTCGGTAGAGGTGGGCAAAAATATGTAAGACGTAGAATAGGAGAAGAGCTACATCTGACTGCATTCAAGCTACTGAGAAGAACACAGTTAGTGTTATGATTTGGTCATGCATGTCAGAAGATGGTTTTGGTCGACTTCATATCATCGATGGGATTTTGAATGCCAGAAAATACATTGACACTATTCTAAAACGAAAATTTTTGTCTTCCACAGGAGAACTCATTCTCAGCAATGCTATGTTTATTTTTCAGCAGGATTCTGCTCCTTGCCACACGGCCAAAATATCGAAACAGTGGTTTCGTACAAAGAGCATTAAATTATTGTCATGACCAGGAAACAATCCTGACCTCAAACCTATCGAAAATTTGTGGCACCGTTTGAAAACTCTTGTCCAAAGGAGGCGCCCATCAAATAAAAGAGAACTAATTGAGGCTACAATTGTTTCCTAGCAACATGTGATAACGAAAGAAGGGCTTAAAACTCTTGTCAGTTCAATGAAACGTCGATGTGAAACTGTAATCAAAATTAAAGGGTACTCTCCTAAGTACTGATAACTGACTGCAATCATCATTATCTAATGTATATCGATAACTATACATTAGATAATGATGATTGCAGTCAACTTTTCGTTTAACTTTTGTTGCATTGCAAATAATGGAATTTTGCGCTTTGTGTTCAATTCAGTTACGAATTCTCTTCAAAATGATATAAACAAGTTTGAATTTTGTGAAACGTAACGCTTTCTATAAGGATACACACTTCAAAAACATAAAAATTTCCAAAAGTGTCCACAATTTTCACCACCACTGTATATATATTACACTGTATATATATTATATATTTATGTATGAATATATATATATATATATATACAATATATATATATATATATATATATATATATATATATATATATATATATATATATATATATATATATATATATATATATATATATATATATATATATAGATAGATAGATAGATAGATAGATAGATAGATATAGATATATTTTAATTATTGAATTTATAATGCTGTTTTCTTTTTCTTCTCACATATGCACCAAAAATTTTTAGTAAGCGACATTTCATGCACTTCAACTTTTGAAAAATTTTGTCTGTCTTCAGTTTGAGTTTGAAAAAAAATTCTTGCTTAAAAGATTTTATGCCTTTTAAAAATATGCTTAACTTGAATTCATTTACATTTCTCGTAAATATATGCAAAGTCCTATTTAAAAAATTCAATGAAATATCGAATATTTGCAGAAATATCATAAGCTTTTTTGCATTTGCCAATATTGCCACCTACAAATGTGAAAAATATTTTGTTTTACAGTTGCTTTTTTTTATATGGCATTCTTGCTTCTTCGAATTGTAATTTTTACGTTTTATAGTCTCAATAATGCTGTTTTCTGTTTTTTTAATCTTGCAAGATTCAAGACAAATATTTGCTTTTAGTGAACTACTTTTTGATTTCTACTGCATTTTCTTAACCATTTTCAAAACAGAAAACATGCATTTCATGGCAAAGTTAGAAAAATCCACACATGCTTCCTAGTTACAAAAAGCAAACTATTCTAAAGCTTGCAACTGTAAATATTATCTCGGACAAATTTTTTACAAAATATTAAAACAAATAGAAAATTTCTTGGATAGATAGTGTCTTCTTTTTCAAGATTTTCCTGTTATTTTGAAAAAAAATATTTTAAACTATGTTTACAATTAACTTACATTTCTTTACTTAATATATTTTGATTGTAGTTGTTGATCACTTAACTCTATAACACTACTATTATATCTCACTTTTCAAATTGATTCTTTGAATTAAATTTAGCTTTCATCTAAATACATATTTTACATTTATATTTTAATTTATTTAAAGAATTTATACACATGCCTTTTGATTGATCGTTTTGCCTTTCTTGATTATGATTAATATTTGTGTTATTTTCACAATTTATTTCCATTAAAACCCGATGGTGTAACGGTATTGTTTCATGTTTCCAACACGCAGGTCCGAGGTTCTGTTATGGTGCTCGGTAAGTTTGACTCAGACTTTCATCCCTTCATTGGGTCGTTAAAACTGAGTATCAAGCATGCCTGGAACTAAGCACTTAGCGTTTCACGTTAGACTGACCACCTACCCTTGACATATAATTCGCACTCTATGGCCTTCCAAGATGAAAATATGTATGGGCTCTGTGGACCTTGGCTCCACGATGGGCTATCTTGCTACAGAGTTCCAATTTTATTTTTCTGTCATTATAAATAATAATTGACAAAACTTTGCTATTATATATATATACATGCATACATACATACATATATATATATATATATATATATATATATATATATATATATATATATATGAAATTTTGATAACTTTCTTGTCTATCATTTTTGTTAATAGTGATTATTCTGCACTTTATATTACTTATTTATTGTATTAAAAACAAAACGTGTTTGAGCAAAACATGATTTAAAAAAATTTTAAAGTAAATTTCAATATTATCCATAAACTATCAAATTTGATAATTTGTATCGAATGCAAGAAATAATTTAAAAAATTGCAATAATAGAAAGGATATTTCACTATTATAAATTTAATTACAAATTGAAACATTATCCTTAAAACTCCTGATCTCATTGATGACAATAATATCAATAAGAGCTACGATGCCTTTTCAGAGGGTATTCGAATTATTGCTCTTGAGACGATTCCTAGAGGCCGAGTCAAGAGTTTTAAACCTTTTTGGAGTAAGGTTCATTAATCCAAAAAGGCTTCTCTCAGGGCTGAGAGAGATAATGCGTGTCGAAAGCAGAGCTTACTGGTGATAATGTTGACAACATCACCCTCAGACGTGCTCAAGCTATTTTAAAGAGAGCCATTAAACTCACTAAAAGAGACTGTTTTAAAAGATTTTGCCTCAAAAATTAACTTTAGAAGGGATGACATTCATGCCCACAGATTCCTTTCAGCTTTAAACAATGAACACTTATCTGACTTAAATGAATCCCTTGTTATGAGTCGGAAGCAAGTTACCACCAATGGTGAAAAAGCCCTGGCATTGGCCAAACATTATGCTTCTGTCTGCAAATTCCCCAGGGATAAAAGAAAGGAACGAAAGCTGCATTTTTCTTTGAGATGTTTGAACCATGATGATGATATCCTTTTTAACAGTAATTTCTCAGCTAATGAACTTCTCAAAGCAATAAAAGAGACAAGGGTGGAAGATGTGCTGGTCCAAATGACCTCCCTGCTGACTTCTTTCTTCATTTGGACGGCAATGCAGTGTTCACTCTTCTTCTCTTCTTCAATACTATTTGGAAAACTTCGCTACCTACAGTCTCGATTTTGAAACCACTTAAAGATCATGCTTATCCATCGGGCTACAGACCCATATCTTTGACTAATGCTTGCTGCAAGCTAATGGAACGTACGATCGTAAACCAACAAATTTATTTCTTGGAAACCAAATATCCATCAAATACTGTGATCGGGATCTTTCCAGGCGGGATCATTTCCGATATCTTGGCATTGACTTTGATAATAAATTACTATGGAGAAAACATGCATAGGAGACTGCAAGGAAAGGTTATGCTAGACTTGGTATCCTTAAACGATTATCGGGTGTTACTTGGGGTTCATCAACAGATGTCCTGACCCCTGTCTATAAAACATATGTTAGACAATTCTTAGATTGTGGCGCTGAACTACTGGCCACTGCCTCTGCTAGTTGTTGTGACAGAGTTGACAAAGTCCAAAATAAAGCCCTGAGACTTATTACTTCTGCTGCTTGCTCTACACCCATCACTGCATTAGAGATTCAAACTGGTCTTGAACCTCTGAGGGTTTGTAGAGAAAGGCAGCTATTAAAACAGTTTGAAAAGTGTAGAAGTCTTCCTGTTTAACTCAGGCAAAACCTTACTTCATCATAAAATAGGCTAAAAATTTATCAAACTTTCTTCAGGAGAGCAGGAAACCTTATGACTAAATACGGCCTAAGTCATTTTCCTTGCCAACATTTTTGTTTTGGTAAAAAATTCCTACCAAATTTTAGAATCCCAACTATAAGTCTCTCTATTGGTACCCTACAAAGAAAAAAATGACACTATTACTGAATCTCTTCGAGACTATGCTCTTGAAACTATTGAAAATAGATTTCCAAAAAGAAAATGTCTTCATATATATACTGATGGCTCCTACTAGGAGGACTGTACCTCTGGTGCAGGCTGGTACTATGAAAATTTATATGAGGGATCATGCCCTGTTGGTATGAATGTCACAAATTTTGAGGCTGAGATCGAGGCAATTAAACAGGCTAGTTTCCAACTTTTGACCTGTAATACTTCTCTCAATCATGCAGTCTTGATTATCGACTCGCAAGCAGCCATCCTTTCACTCTGCTCCTTTCAGGCTTGTCAATCAAAACGTGAAGAGCAAACAAAAATACAAATAGACAAACTTATTAATGATGGATGGATTCTTTTCTTTCAGTGGATTACCGGTCATTGCAATATACCTGGTAATGAGAGAGTGGATCGACTGGCAAAACACGAATGCTTGCTCCCACATCCCTTTTTGTCTTTTTCATTCAACCAAATTTCATCCGAAATTACCAAAACAACAAATGCTTTTGTAAAAAATGCCAGAAAGCAGAGGCTACAGAAAAAGTGTGGTCTAAACTGATGCACACTCCTATTCCTATGGACCATCCACGAATCATGTTATGTGCAAATTTTAGAAATAAGAGTGGACATGACTACCTGCAAGATCATTTTTGTCGTATTGCCATTTTTAATTCTCTTGACTGCCCGCTGTGTTTCACAGGAGAGGCAATGAATTTTAGTCATTTGACCGTTTACCTGTCTCTGGACTACGTTAATTCTCTTACGCTTGACAACTATCATATGAAAGCTACTTTGTATTGGGCTGCTAGAAAGGAAAATGTCTAGTGCGGCCAATTCCTGACGTAGGAAAAAAACCTTATCTTTAAAAATTACCTGTCAAATAATAAATTTTATTTTGCACTCACTAAAAAACTCAAGATATGCAAAGTGGTAATACTTATTGTCGTTTCTTCCACGCGAGCTTTTTTAATTAAATTTTTAAATCAAATAAAATTAATAATTACAAGCGCAATTCCCATTTATATGAGTAAAACTCAAGTATCAATGGATTATGCTGTAAAGTTTTAAAAACTTCTTATTTATTTATCCATTACTGTTTTGCATTTATAATTTAAACAAAAATTATTGTTCTCTAAATATATGAGAAAATAGAAGTTTTTACATTCACCTTGATTAGTACGATGCATTCTTCAAATGAGATAATTAAATCCATTTGTTGGAACCAGCATCATGTAATGTAACTATAATTTATTAAAATTTTTATAGTCCCCATTTCCTTTAATTTCAAAAATTAGTTAGAATATATACCAAATACTATCCAAAGTGTAATGAATTCATTTGAAATCCCGCCTTTCGCAAAGTTATTTGTTACACTTTTTTTAAGCCAATGGTAAATATAAAAAATTCAGCGCAACAACATAGAATAAAATCTGTTGCAACATCGAAATATCATTAGTTCAAAATTTTGATCATGCTTCTCTGGAAAACTAATGAAGCTCTAATGACTGTCGCCAATTCAAGCCAAGTGTCGGTACCTATTTTTAAAGGTCATCGTCAACTGCATTCCCATTTCCAACTCCCACGAGAAGGAAAAGACTGATCACCGTAAATGTTTTATCCATTACTTTTCATTCGAGTATCAATATTAATTACGGAAACGATACCGTTGGGCAAGTGATATTACCATGAATGGTTCAAGGTAACACACACATTATATATATATATATATATATATATATATATATATATATATATATATATATATATATATATATATATATATATATAATAATAATAATTTTGTATTTTATGAGCCAAATGCATAAAATAAAATAGTTTTTTTCACTTTTTCTTCATTATTTTTCTCATGCTTTAACCGCAATGGCTGTCGTGATGAATATTTTCATTTTTGACCTATGGCAGACTCCGAAATTACTGAATTGGAATCACGGTGGGAAAATTTTTCTTTTATTTTTTCCAATGATTTTTTTAGTAATAATTGAGGGGAAATTATTACATGTATGTCGATGTTTCTAAATTAATTTTTGGTTTTACTATAAACAATTTTTGATGGATTGCGCAAAAAAATGTTTAATGAGGGTTAAGAAAGGTTTTGCATCATAAACTAAAATAATCGTTCTATTGTGTTTTCTTATATTCTGCTAACTCAACATTTAATCATAAATTTTTTATTACACTAATTTTTAAAAAAATGTGCGTTTTTATTCTATTTTTATTTGATTTGAGAATTGTATTTTATAATATAAAAGAGGAATTAAATACTTTTAATCTTGAACAGATTTTGCCTGAAGAGAGAGACCGTAATACAAAACATTTTAGCTAATAAACTAAATATAATCTTTATATTTTATTTTGTGTTAAGATTTTTAAAATAAAACAAATTTTTGTCAGATTTCTTTTAGATTTGTAAGAGAAATTCCATTTAAGTTTTATATAATTTGAGTTTTAAGTTTGGTATAATTTGAGAATTTAGATCATACATAATTGATTGACTAAACACATTCCATGATTTCTGTTAGGAGCTGGATAGCTCCTAACAGAAATGTGCTTGAGGAACTAAACGTACTTTTTCACATTGTTGGTAATATTTTCCCTACATAATAGGCGCAATCACCAATTTTAAAAGAAAGCATTCTTAAGAACAAATTTTGTACCAATCTCAGTGAATGGTTGATTGGTTGCTGTCGTGTCCATGAGGAAACTAAGGGTGACCATGAAAGTGCAGAACACAGCTGGTTATCTCCTTGATGTTTTCGGAGTATGCACTTTTTCGATGCTGAAGGGGTTGAATTCTCTGATCGGAGCCAAAGCTAAGTGAATAAATGTGAGGAATGTAGAAATTGGATATACTACTTCCATTGTTTGGCATTGATTATTAACTATGGTCTTCATTTTGAAAATGAAATTACTGCCAATCCACTGTGAAGGCCTAAAAATATTTCAATTTCTATCCATAAAATAATATAATGAGCCTAAATTACATTAATTGCACAAAATAGTTTTCTTCCGTTTGCAGCTGAGCCTCAGTAACTCAGTAGCTTCATGCCGCTCACGTAAGATCAACAAAGTGAAGCATCGCAAGCCACTATCATCAATACGGTAGGTGATCACACCATTCCTCATTGAGTTATTCAAGTTCCATGACTTGGGAACGTATCCCCATTATAATCTTTTCGTCAGAAATCTTATAATTACTGTGGCTTGGATGTGCTGTAGAGAGTGCCAGTTTAGATGTGACAACATCTGACCATGAATCAAAATTATCTTGTAAGAACACTTGGTACTTGGGTGATGAACACTTCTCCATAACAAGCCGGAAAATGCTATCTATTTGTCGTTATCTAGTGGATCTTGAACCAAGTCACTTTCTGATGACTACAGCACGTTTTACTATTATGTGGGTTTGATATATAATGAAATACCACAGTGCGACCCCGAATTCCTCTCTATTTACAAAGTCAACAATTCTGTGTCAGTCTTATATGAAGCATTGTGGACAGAATCAATTTTAATTGATGTTTGTGACTTCTATGAATTTTGTGGCGTCATTCGATGCGTAAATACATGGAGTTCATCATAAAAAGATGACAAAAATTTACTTTTATGGTGAACGTATCATTTATTTTAATTCAGAATACGGTGCCAAAAAATTCAGATTTTTTGAATTATTGTCTTAAGTCATAGTGGCAGAAAAACAATGAAAGATTCATGTGCACTATGATTTACCATTGCAGGAATTAATTCTCGCTGCGTCTAAATACATCGACAGTAACCCTTTCATCAGACTTATTCTGAACTCGAAAGTACAGCTTTCCAGGAAAACATCTTTGGAGTTGTATTCCAGTAAAGTTATTACTTATTGCTAGAATCTTAAACTTTATTTTTAATTCAATAGATATAATTTTTTTTGTGGAATATTTACTTACCGGATATATTCTAGAATATAGTTTGACAACCAATCTTTTAGCTATAGACATTTTAAAGGCTTAAATAAGCCAACATTCGGAATTTAATACTTTTGCTTAGACATTAGATAAAATTGGTTTGTTTGACGAATAATCAATTTAGTTTATTTATAAAAAATATTCCCTACTGAATATGTCTGAAACATCAAGAGTTTGACTTAGTCTCGTAATCTCAGTTTTCAAGTTGGATTTTAAAGCTTATAATTTGGTGAAGGGAAACGCAAGACTTTATTTGTTAGCTACTACACAAAATTAATTTGATTTGATGTCCAATATTTTTTTGTAAACTTTCATGCACTTAAAGTTGAAATGACTTAAAGCACTTAAAGTTGACATGCATTTTTTCAAAGTAGTTGTATGTAACACTATGCAATAACATTTTATTTCTTCAGAATATATTTTAAATTAATATTGCTTATATGTGTTGTAACAAATTATTATTATTTTCAATTTTTATAAATTTTGAAACTCAGATGTAGGAGATTTTTTTTATTTTCAATTGAATTTCCTTGCATTACTTGGTAACAATATTAGCATTATATCAAATATTGTTTTCTAGGATAAATTTAAATTTGTAATTATTTTTCAATATTACTTAATATAAAAGAAAAATAATCAGATATTCAAGTAGGAAGACCACCGAAAAAGAAAATGGGTAATAAAAAGTGTAATTATTTTTCCTTTTTCAAATCTTTATCAAAAAAATTGATGTTAAATGGCGAAAAATTACTCACACTTCTAAGTAGTTAAAAAAGAATTGTACTTGTATTACTGAATATGAAGAAAAAATCATAAAATGTCCCTAATACCTGAAAAGAATCTTGTATAGTATCTGCGTATTGATGAAACATTAGTCTAAAAGCTGTATTAAATAAGAAAAAATTTCAATATTCCTAAGAAAAACTTTTAACGTTCCCCGAATAAATATTTTCTTTTCAGAAATGCTTCCTTATCAATTTTATTCCATAAAATTCTCTCAAATAAATGAAAGAAACTACATTTCAATGTGAAAGACATTTTGTCGAAGTGATCAAAATGAAACCAGGTACATATGATGTGTATGGTAATACAAATAAGAGTCCTAAATGAGGAAGAGAAAAAAGCGAATCTCAGCCAATCGAGTCATCAAAGTAATTTTTTGCAAGTTATTTAGGGAAATGACAGTGCAGTAAGAAAATCCCCGTCTAACATCCATCTCTCTCTCTCTCGCCGACTAATGACGTTTGGAGAAATATCCCTGGGTTAATAAAGCAAAGTAGTTCTGGTAGAAATCATGTTGAAAAAATACCAGAAATGACTGCCTATTTCAATCAAGTAGATGCATTAGACCACTCGGGAATAGTTATTCTGCGGGGAAAACTAATGAGAATATAATTTTCACTTAAAAATGTAAGGTGTTTTCAATAAATTGGCAATGTTTGGAAACAGAAATGTATTGCTGAATTGCCGTCATAAAATTTTATAGCTTAATAGCTGCAATTAGAGTTTGAAACGCTTTGAAATTATACCATAAATTTTGAGAATTATTGTTTACAAGAAGTTTCTTTTTGGAATGTAGAAATTATGAATGGGATATCCGTTAAATACAGACATATTAGAAAATTTATTCAAGTAGAAAAAGTGAGATTTTTGGCTTGATATGATATCAATTTACTTGATATATTGATTTCCAAATTAAAAATGTTAAAAAAACTATTATTTAACTGAAAATTTTCCCACATGTTTTAAATGCAAGCAAATAATGTTAGTCAGTGTGGGAACTTCACACAGCAAGGAAACACCCTGAAAAGGAAATTCAGAGCGCATCTTCCCTGTCCGATGGGGAATCAAGCTCAGATATCAACAGGATACAGTTTATGAAGATTGTACTGACATCAGTCCATTAAGATGAGGAAAAAGTTGGAATTGGAACTAATCATAGTTAATTTCGAGTTTTATATGTTAGATTGTTAAATTTGTTAAAATTAAATGTTAAAAAGAGAGCAGTAGGACTTGTCACTATATGAAAAATAAATTATTCAACCAGAAATCTGATGTAACAGTCAATGTTACTAGTTGCATGATTGAACCGACTATTTTCAGTTTCATGAATTTCAAAATGTGTAATTCCTGCAAATTATATTAACTTCCTTATAATAAAGAAACACGTTACTATACCAAATTGCTGATACTTAATTAAATTTTATTTAACAGCATCATTGCAATATTTTACAGCATATACTTAAAATACATGTTTCTTTATTTGGAAAAACATAAAAATCTTCCTGTGCACCAAGGAATATCACACAGAACCTAAAAATATTACATAAAACAAAACATGAGATAAGAAAAAGCAAAAAATAAATAAATAAATAAAAAGGAGAAGAGAAAACGAGTTATAAAAAAATGGGACGAGTTAAATTTCTGAAGGGATAACCTTTTTTAAAAATGGCCAGTCTCCTTCTTTATTGTATTTGACAAAATCAGAAGCCATCTATTTTTCAAGTCTTTGCGAAGCTCATCCTTTTTGTGAAAAGGATGGACGTTTAAGAAAAAGGAGAGAAGGATTATCCACCTCTTCTCATTTGTTTGGTTGCAGTAACTGTTCTTGAGCTAGAACGATGGAGGCATCTGCTGAGTTTTCCATTTCTCGCGAAATGAATGAATTGTTGAAAAGCACTTACGCTTGCAACAATCGTTTTATTTCACATGCATGAACAAATGTAAAACCATCTAACACTTTTTATTGAATCAATTAATGAAATCTTGGGCTGTTAGTTCATGAATTCAAATATTTGTAATGATGTTATAATGTATTTAAAATACGATGGACCTAGTATCCACTTACATTAATTTAATTTAATAACAGTTCAAAAGTAGTAAATAGTGAATCAGTACAAGTATGAAACTCATAGTCAGTGAAGCTCCATTCTCCACGATAATAATGGGCGTAATGACTGTTTTTGCACAGAAGACACTTCTCTAGTAGTCTCTACTAGTTTCTTAGCATCAACATAGGGCTTAAGTCTTATTTTCTCTTCACTCTAACTGAAACATATAAGAGCTAAATAATATTTACTATGAATAGATCTTCAAATCAAAACTTTCCACGATTGATGAAAAGTGAGAGGTACAGTAATTATCTAAATCGATCTATCCGAATCACTGATTATCCTAATCGCTTTCAGGATTTCAAAAAAGTAAATTAGAGAGAAAGAGAAGAAAAATGCGAAAAAGAAAATAATCTCAAGAAAAGGAAAGGTAAGAGAAGAAAGAAGATGAGAGTGACGTGTCACTTGAGAAATTCAGATTCTTTTGAAAATGCTTGGATGTTCAGAAGTGAGTGCTAAAGGTATAGGAAAATGGATTATAAGTCAAACCCCGGAATTCGAATTACAAATGATGGTGAAATTTTTGAAAGCGTCGAGGAATAATACTTTAATGTCCAAGTTAAAGCAGACAGAGACCATCAGCCAGCGGAGCATTTGCCGGCTTTGAAACTGTTTTAAAGTGGATGGAGCGTCAGCCCCAGTGTGACTACTTGCAAATTCTCTCTGTCAAACGGGGACATGACTTGGTAGCACAAAAACGGATGAAGGCGGTGCATCAGTTTACTCTGACCGAGATGTACATTCTGTACTAATCTAGAGTAATTGTAAGTACTTAACACAAAAAAGTAAAAGTTTAACCTTTTCATGTAATTGATTAAAATGTTTCTATACTTTTCTCTCTTATATTTTTAGTTTTTTCTCTCTTATTTTTCAAGATACAATAATTAAATAAAATGGACATTTTTCGAAAACATTCAATTATCCTAATATTTTATCATCTGAATGGGGTTCGGTCACAATTGATTCGGATCATTGGAGATCTACTGTACTATATTTTGTACCTGAAAGCAATACCTTTCCTAACTTGATAAAAACAACGTCTAGAGGTTGTTAGCTATTGTTGGATAATATTCAAAATTGCGTGCTAATTTAAATGAAAGAACTTTACTTCAAAGGACTTTCATGTAGTTTTATTAAAATGAAAAAAAAAATATATCGATAATGGTTGAACAGCAATTAACATTATTGTATTCAGGCATTGCATGTTTGTCTAATTCCTTCAATCAAGGTCTCTAAGCACATCAAATGTTTTATATTTTTGATCCTGATAAGTGTGACGCGATGAATTTATCTAACATTGCTGTGAATACTTACTATGCTTAGCCAAAGACATTTGACCCTATGGATTTTTACATGAACAGAAATTCTTTGAGTTTTTTGTTCCTTCACTCCTCAAATTTTGAATTACGTTATACTGTATCAATACTTGGAACTCTTCTATTCATTTGCATAAACTGAAATTGAAACTTATTTACTGTAAAATTAGGAATTCAAGAATATATATATATTACTATCCACATCCACACTCAGAAGAAACCACTCTTTAAAGGTTTACTAATCCATTTTAACAAACTGGTATTTATGGATTATGAAAAAGATTTTCGAACTATGAAAATATTTGAATAAAAGTAGATAAATTTTATAAATAATTTTTAATGTATCCAAATGGAATACTTAAAGTGTTCATTTCAAGTATGTTATGTTTCTTTTTCATTTGTATTTAGTAAAATATGTCTCGCTGTGAAATTCAAAATATGACTTTAAAGCATTTCTGTCTCCGCATATGTAAAGCAAATATTTACTCTCTTGGAAAACACTCTCACATCAGGAATCTGCTGACATCGACTATATATAGTCGGATATTGAACACCCACTTCTTTGTGAAGATAAAATAATGTAATTCTCCTACTAATCCATACTAATCATTCTAACTTGTTGGTAATATGTATATTTAAATAGGTCAAATACGTTTCGATAGTCAACTATAAAGTATATACATACATTAAAAAGTATATGAGAATTATTCTGACTTAAAACGTTCTTTGTTACCTTTTAATGGCCAGCAAAATTACCTAAAGCTGTTTTAAGAAATTTAATACCCACTGAGTAATTTAAATTTCAAAAGGACTTTTCAGGGATTACTAGTATATATTCATTGTAAGGGAAGAAACCCTGAAAATTTTCAAGCACCTACTCCGGCAGATGTACATGCGCAATATCTATCTCATTGTTAAACAGTAGCTATGCTCGAACACATGGCCTTCCGTTCTAAGAAGCACCTAAATACTACTAAAACATTATGAGCTTTTGAATCTGCTTTTCAAGATCGCATTGAAACACGTTCTTGAAGATTTATTTCTCACATTTGGTTTTTAAAACCATTAAGGCCACCTGCGCAGAAGCAAAATAATACTCTTTCTCTCATTTTATTAGAAAAACCTTCTCTTCTAACACTTACCTTCTTCGAACAACCCTTATGCTTATGGAACATGCGTCTATTTACTTTTATTTTCATACACTTCGTTTTATCTCTTATTATTTACACAAAGATTTTTACTTACTCTTATTACCATACATTTCGGTTAAAATAAATATATGTCCACGTAGTCAAAAAATAAAACCAAATTTTTTTTTTTTAAATAATGTTTTTGAACGATTATCGAAAATTTATTAAAACTGTAGAAAATGAAAGTAAAAAAATAAAGTAAATATATAAGGGAGAGAATGAAAAAGAATCCCAACGAGCAAAATGTGTTCGATATTTTAAAACTTCCACTTATTGTGTCTAGGAAGAGAGCAGGAGGAAGAATCCGGAACAGGTCGTAAAATATAATGATTTTGATGACTAGGTAGTTTTTTAAAGTAACTGCCTTTTTTTCTATTTTATATGAAATGCACACGATCGAGAAAAGTATGAATCACTGATTTCGCTCGCTTATGTTTGCCGAGTGGTATCGAAGTATTCTTCTTAAAACAAATTATATACTCTGATATATTGATGTTGTTCATATTGGACGGTAAATCCTTTCTAAATAGGACTTGATCCAAAAATATCGCTTACTCTGATTTTTAAATTAAAAACTTAACCAGTGGCGCGACAGCCCAAATTGAGGCAAAGGCGTACAGTGCCTATATCTGGTTTTCCGACAGCGAGCCCCAAGGTTGCAAAGCATATTATTCAGGTAAGTGGTCAGCTAACGCTAATCCCCAGTATTTAGTTCCCAAGAATGCTTGGTACTAAATAAATCTTTAACGCACTGAGGGATAAAAAGCTGATTCTACCTTGCATAGCCCGAGGATCAAACCTCAAAACATTGTATACCATTTTATAGAAAAATCTTTAATTATAGATTGAATTTTATTATGATTTCTCAAAAGGTAAAATATACAATACCTCTCATCTTTATTAAGAAAAATATTTATCCTAATTTCGTTCAAAGTATGCAAATACAAGCGCTGAATTTACTATTTATTGAAATTTATAACAACTATTATATATATATATATATATATATATATATATATATATATATATATATATATATATATATATATATATAAATATATATATATATATATATATATATATATATATATATATATTTATAACTAATGTTTTATACACAGTATTATCAGTCGAAGAAGAATCGTTTTATTTTAGTTAATAGTTAAGAAAATTATGAAACTTATGAAAAATTTTATTTTGAATAAAATTGATTTAATTTAATATTGCATATTAATTTAATTAAAAATTTTTATTAATTGTCTATCATTCAATTATTTTTTTAAAAACTTTTAATGAAAAAAACGATAATAATAATTTATTTTTAAGTAATATAGGTTTAGAATAGTGAAATAACATACATTTTTAAATAAAACATCATAAATAAAACTATTTCCTAAAAGTGCTTATTTTTATCTCAATAGAATATTCATAAACATGTATTATTTTATTTATTAATGCTTAATTTTTGTGGTATTAAATAAATCTATTAAATGTTGCTGTAAGTACATAATTTAGATTAACTCATTTCAACAGCTAGTTGTTACTTAAAACTATATAATGTTATCTTAATATATTATGTACAATGTAATAAACACTCCACTTTGACATTTAAAAAGTATATTACGATCCTTTAATTATTTTGGAAATTTAATTTTTTTTATCATCCATGATGAAGCGAAAATAAATGCGACATTGTTTTATTTTAGAAATATATTTTTGATGCACAATTTTAATAGTCATTTTTTAAGATGCCCTTTTTAAAGAAACTTAAAACATAAGCGATTTTACTTCTTAAGATTCCTTAGATATAATCTCTACAATGTTAATAGTTTGAAGAGTCCTAGATTTATTGAAGATCATGATTAAGTAAATCAGAAAAATCCCTGAATTTAGACTTTGCTAAACTTTAAATCATTAGGTTATAAAGAAGATCCCTGTTATTTTGACTGTAATTTTAACTATGTCAAGGTATTCTTATTTTTTACAAATTTCATAAAAGAACCCCCTTACTTATAAATTATATATGCGTATATATATATATATATATATCAATTCTTATTTATTTATATACAATAGTAAGGTCTTAAATTACTGTGTCAAAATAAAACCTATCAAAAGGAATGTTATATCATAAGGAATTAAATGCATATTCTAAATTAAAATACAAAAATATTTAAACTATGAGCGGCAATCTGTGAGCAATAAATTTCATTGTTTGCTCTGAAGAAAAAAAAATGCACAAAAAGCAATATTTCTTTGATAGAAAATTAAGCAAACGGCCTTCTTTTCAAACGACTTCAAAGACGATGTATTTAATCTTTAGTTGGAGATTCTTTGTGTCGAACTTCTGTTTGCAGAATCATTTCGCTTAAAAAAACTTTATTTCCATTAAGAGAGCTATTAGGTAACAGAAAAGAGAAACGTATAAATTCTTTTTTCGCTCCCTTTATTTCCGTAAATTAAACCTGAAAAATAGCATTTCTGCAGGTGGCAATGACTTAGTCAACTGAAGAGCGATATTCCCCTGGAGGTGTGAATCGAAAGCCACCACAGACGATTTATGATGAGGCATTTTCTTGCTACCGTTAGGAAAGAAAGTAAGTGAGACTTCAGCATATGGAAATCTTGGGAAAGTGAAAGAACATTTGTCATCTTGTAGCTCTCACTTTATTCCAACAATTTGGAGTTTTTAATAAATTATTAGCTAACTATAAATTCTTATCTGCCAATGAAGTTTTTGAAGAAAAGATAATTTAATATTTTTCCTCATCTTTCTCAGTTTTTCAAAGAAATGAGATTTTGTTGTCATTTTTCTTGAGTATCTTCTATTTTTAGTTTTATTCTCTTTAAGAATGTGAATATTTTCAGAGATATGCAATTTCTGTAAGCAATTTAGACTCATTATGGAAAATTAATTTTTATCATAATAGTAAATAATTATTCAAAATTATGTAATTATAAAAGCTTATGTTTCAATAAGTCACTTAAAAACTACTTTTTTAGAGTTCATTTTAAAATTTCATTTTCGCACTTTTCTAAAGATAAGAGTTTTTCGTCATTTATACAATAAACAAAATTTCCTCATTGAAAAATTCTGTTTTTATTTCCAGAACAGTCGTTTAAATTTATATATATATACAAAAAGTTTTAAATACGAAATTATTTTTGATATAACTTTTAATGAAGCTTTCATCCAACAAGTTTAAGATCCAAAGTCTTTACTTGCATTTTCATTTAGATTGCAGAAACATTGTTACAAATATACTCAAATATTTCAACATTTTTAAATAATTTTGTTTAATAAATTTTTAATTATATTCTTTAAAATTGAACACTTATTTTCGTAAAATAATTTAAACTATTCATATTTCTTTACTTCTAAACTAATTACATTTAATTCATGATATATCTTTCTCTTACCTCAAGTAGTTTGTTGTAGATTATATATAGTAGTCTACATATAAAAAATATTACCTTAGATAAGTTTAAAGTGAGAATTATTTTAGCAACAGTGAGGTAATATTTAAAGCAAAGTAATCCCACATAAATTAACGTTTCGTATAAAATTGTAAATGTTATGATTCTTTGCAAGTAAAAAAAATAAGCATTTCCAAATCATCTGAAATATTAGTTTACGTCTCTTTTTACTTAAATATCATTTTTATTTTAAAAAAATTATGAAAAAATTTAAACAATATAATAGCAACAAGCAAATATAAGAGCCACCCCTATTTGTCAAAGGTCACCTGTTCCATTTTTGATTGCCATTACACAAATTTAATATTAATGAAATTTATATTTTAAGAAGTGTAAATTTAAGCATGTGAGGTAGTATAGACTAAAACATATAATGTTGCCCAGTTTGGTTACTTTAATTGTCGCTGAATTTGGTGTCTTAAAAGTCAATGAAAATGAAAAGTCATTAAAATAGTCATTATTATAAAAAGAACATAAATTTAATATTATAGTTTTATTTGATAGTAATATACTATAAAATATTTCCATAATATCAAGATTCAAATACTTAAAAATTTCATATATTATTCTGCAGTATTAAATGCTCAATTTGTTTCATTTTGCTGTTAATGCATTTAAGCACTGCAATGCAAATTTATAAACTTAAATTCCAAATATAAATCCACCAGTACATCAAATTATATGTTTGAAACTATTGGCTACATTCTTTTCTTTCGTAAAATATTTTATATACCATACAAATAAATTGAAAACTGAATTTCAACTTATTGCTCCAACACAAGTAGAAAATAGAAAATGTTTTATTTTAAAAGAGTGGTAGTGAAAACCCCAGTAGCAGTTACATTTCTGTGATTTTCTCCCCCATCTTGAAATTTTATTTGGATTTCAAAAAATTCACCAAAATCTATGTGGATGCACAAGAATTGACTGTTGGACGCCATTTGATGGATGCAGCGGACGGCAAGACATGACTTCGCCATTTGACGTCATTAATTTGATTTTGAAGATTTTTTCTCGCGTTTTTGAGAGGGAAAATCCGATCTTATTTGCAATTTTGTATAAAATTGCTAACAACTGTGAAACTAGATGCTTTTTTATATTTAATTTTTGAACATTTTTACATGTTTTATAATAGGGAGTTGCACTATAAATTCCATTCATTTTAATTTCTATTTTGGTTAATAAATTTACATAGTATCAGTGTGTGTGTGTGTGCATGCGTGTCTATGTAGATATTAAAAGTTACAGTGAAACAAACGAAAAATGCTGTGTATATATTTTTTTGTACATTTCTTGTACGCAAAATGAAAAACGTAAACACGGTAGTTCCCATTTTCTAAACTTAACATATTTAGGTAAGTGTTTATCGAATACGGCAGACACTTCGTGTTGATAAATATTATTAATTTGAAGCATACGAAATGCTGTTTATTCACTGATTGTAACAGTTGATTTACTAACTTACATTTTTTATTTTGGGTACATTTATTGAACATACAAAATGAAAAACGTAAGCACAGCAGTTTCCGTTTGCTTAACTGAGCTGATTTAGGTAAGTTTATATCGAGCATGTTAGATTTTTCTCGTAGACAAATATAATTCACTTTAAGCACATGAAACGCAGTTTATGCAACTGGTTTTAACAGTAGATGAACTACTCTTTGGTAAAATGTTAGTTAAAAAGTTACACTTTAAAAATGATGACAATGTAGAGCGAAATTGTTGAATGAATCGCAAGTAATGATTAATAAAGGGCTGTTTTCATTCGAAAACAATAATAAAAATAAAGAAAAATGCATTCTTGGCTAAATCCTGAAAAAATTGAATTCATAGTATACATATAGTCTTGTAATATCTTTTAATAAAAAATTACTAACTCAAATGTACTATATAATTCCACATTTCTTCCTCAATATTATTTATAACTCCTAATTAGATTCTCCTTTAATAAAATGATTTTGTATGCAACCATGATGAAATAATGTAAATGCTAGCATTAGAACCGAAAATAAAATTATTTTTATTCCTAATGTAGTAAATAAAATAATCTAGTTAAACTGGAAATACGTATTGCATTAAAACTTGTTTGTATAACTTTATTCTCAGACATACAAAAGATGTGTTTGAGGATTTTCTTTTATTTCCTAATTTATGCTATATATATTTAACATTTTGTACAATTTAATACTTTGGATAGAGAGAGATAATTCAATTTAATCAAATATTTGTGAGATAACAAATTTTTAAATTCCACAATATTTGTTTCCATTCATTTATTCTCGCAAAAGATTTACTTTTATTTCATGTTTAGGAGCTAAATACTGATTGTATATTTCAGATAGTACATTTTACAATATTTAAGTTGAAACATAACGAAAATGGAACATTTATAAATATGTGCTTTTAAAATATAAAAGTATACTTTTTTATTCTATATATTCTAAAAATATTATCGTTGAAAATCAAATGTAAAAAAACATTGAAATATACAATAAAATATGCGCAACTACAAAATACTTTTGAGAGTTCAAATATATTCTAAATATTATAATAAACTCTAGCAAATATTAAACTTTTCAATAATAAAATAAATAAAAAATCTTCTAAAATTAAATTGCTTCCAGATAATGTCTGAAAAAGCATTATCGATATATTGCATAAACAAATTAAATTGTTTTATTTTCGTAAAAAAATGATACCTTTTACTACAGTCGATATTGTCGTTAATGATATTTTATATTATTTTGTTATGTTTATTTGAATATTTCCTTTTGTGCATCGTTTATTTATTGTTATACTGTTACCAACGACCATTAGCAATTTAAAATAAGATTGAAAGAGTTTAAGTGCACAGTATCATTTGCAGAAAAAATATGGGTAACTGTAAAGTTAAAAATAAAATATCATGGTTAAAAGTTAATATCACGGCATGAACGGAAACAAGTGTTTTTAAGCCTTTAAAAGTACTTAATGGTCTTACTTAAAAGTACTTAATGGTAATAAAAAGTACTAAAATACTTTAAAAGTACTTAATGGTAATAAAAAGTGATACATTTTTTCTTCCATAAAGATTATTTTGCTAACTTTTTTTTAAGTTGTCTATCATAAATTTTAGGTTACATTTACCATAGATAATACGAACTTATTTCTCTTTTTTTTCCTCCAGTGAATAAATTATCTTTTCAGAGACATCATATTTTTGTTGCAAGTTAAACCTATGGCCCTTTATTTCATGTAAAAAAATTAATTACCTCCGATGCCAGGAAATATCAATCTTATTGTGTTCTCCATCCTTTTTTAAGTTTTCGACATTTTGCACTTTTAAGGGATAAGGCATTCCACGTTATTATGAGTTTCTTATTCGCGCTTGTTTCTCATCTCTTATAAGCATAGTTAATGCTTGGAATTTAGATTAAAAATATAAAAAAACGTTATTTATATAACTCTACTTGAAACAGAGTTAAATTCATTGACAAATTATAGTTTTTAATTTGTACTTTAGAAATTAAGATAAATGCATGATAAAATTCACACTATTAATTTAATTGCAAAATGAGAGAATTTTAAATTTCAATTGCATTTTAAAATTATTATAGTATGATAAATTAAGTCATAAGTATCAGTTTCTCACATAATACAATCATATTAAATGCTGGTATATAATGGCATGTTTAATCCTTTTTTATAGTACTTTTTATCAATTTTATTATTTATATATATACATAAATAATATATATATATATATATATATATATATATATATATATATATATATATATATATATATATATATATATATATATATATATATATATATTTATATATATATATATATATATATTTATATATATATATATATTTATAAATATATATATACAATATATAATATATATATTCGCAAATGCAAATGCCTCCCATTTGGTTAATTTAATTAAAGACTTTAAATGGAAAAAACTTCAAAAAGTAATACTATTTTTTTATTTCTATAGTTTTAATATGTACAATTTTAAAATATGATTTCGATCACTTTTTTCCATTTTTCCTAAAATGATTGTTTTTAAAAACTACTGATTATTGATATCTGTGACTTGAATCCCTATGTTTGATTTTTAAGCTTTTTTCTTCAAAATAAGTTTAAAATTCCCTCATCTAGGATTTATATAAGCTAAAATTAATTATAAATAAATGTTAAATGTTACATAATTACACCATTTGTTTGCTTCCTCTCTTATGATCTTGAATAAATATGCTATTTCTATGTACATAACTCGTTCAAATATTCTATATGTTTTTACTATGACAGTTTGAACTAAGTTAATTAGTGGACACACTTAAATATATAAAATATGAATTAAACTTTATTTTAGTAACTATTATCACATCTACATTCTATTAATATAGAAATTAATTACGTCCGAAAAAATGCAAATTTTGATGTGACTCAATTAGTTTATTGGTTTCGGTATGGCATCATCTTTGATCTTCCTATCATATTTTCGTAAATTTTAAAATTTTTTTTGGGGAATTTTATAATTACACAATAGTTTTTACAGCAACTTATACAATTGCGAACGCAAATAACAATGTGTCTAACTAACATTTAATAATATAAAACTCAATTTTCATTTATGGAAACTAATTATTCTGCATAATTATAGTCTTCATAATTTATCCAAGATTTTGTTTATACGATCCAATATAAATAATGACAATTGTTATTGAAATAAATAAAAACATTACATCCAACCAAAAATTAGTTATGAGGTTTTTTTCAAATGTTTCTTACATATTCTTCTGTTGGAATTTGAGTGTATAATGTATTCATTATTTGTTGGAATTCTAATAATAATGTTAAAAAGTACAAATGAAGTTAAGTTCCCCATTTTCTTCCATTTTGTAAAACCAATAGCACAATTTTTTACTGCTGTGCAAAATGTAACAGATCCAATTTGAATCTCATCCCACATGCATCGTCATTTATTTTATTCTCTCTGTCATTGAAGGTGAGCAAAACAATTTAGTATAACTCCATAAAACAAAACCTGATACAACATGACAATATCATTAGTTCACGGCTACAACCGTATCATTTAGGAAAGTCCTAAATGAGATTCTAATGGCAGTTGCCAATTTAAGCCAAATGTTGGTATCAATTTATAAAGATGCGCCATCTAGCTGAGTTTTTATGCCAAAGGGCGAATATTCCCATTTAGAACTTCCACGCGGGTGAAAAATGATCAATTATTCCGAACGATTGGCACATTTCATCGCAAAAATATCAATATTAAATAGGAAAACTTATGATAAATAACTACGTTGGGCAGATGATTTTGCAGTATATGTATCAAGGTGACAAAAAATTTATTTTATCCTCCATAAAAAATGGTAATTCTCGAAGCCAAATGTGTCATTAAAATCTACTTTTTTTCACTCTTTTTTCTCGTTTCATTTTTTTTTTCATACTTGCTTTCAGCTTTTATGGCGAATATTTTGAAATTTCAAGCGTAACGAATGACAAAATTGCTGATTCAAAATCGAAGTAGGATTTTTCTTTATTTTCTCGTTTTTTCTTGTTTTTTAGAAAAGTAATTTTGTGGAAAATTGCTACCTAAAACTTGATGTTTCCGAGTTAGTTATTAAATTAGCTTTCAGGTGCATGTATTCGAACCAAGTTTAATGATTGTACATTAAATATACCACTTTTGCGTCTAATCTAAATAAACGTTATTTTATAATTTTATGTTCTTCACATACATAATTTAATTCATTTCAATTTAATAAAATCCTTTGTAGCAACAACTTTTTAACATACTTATGAAAGATAATACAATAAATTTTTTACAATCTAATAATTTTTTCATCAATTATTGTATAACAGGCTAAAAAATTATATCTTTTTTAAAACAATTTATTTGGATATTACCCGGTTTCCGGTCCCTCCAATACTTCTTGACAATATCCTCATACTAAGAAAATACGGTACAATTATATGCTTCTAAGCTACATAATAATTGTTATTCTACATTTTTATATCCTACAGTATATCATAGCAGGATACATTTTTATTCATTTCATTTTAATAAAATCCATTATAATTACACACTTTGGCTTATCTAAGAAAGATAAAACAAAATTTATAACAGCTAACACAAATTTTTAATGAGTCATTTTACGGAAAATACAATTTTTTTTTTAAATCAGTTTATTTTTACACTATCAAGGATGTTCCCGCATTTTTGTTACATAAATTAAAGTAAGTAACAAGATCTTTGAAATGGCATAGTGGGCATCTTGTTAACTAAAATCTTTTTTTTCCAAGCTATGCACCAAGCTTTTAAATGGGCTTTGTGATAAGAAAAAAAGTAATAACGAAAGCAAATGATGAGCAAAAAAATGAATATGAAAATTCAAGAAACAACGAAATTACAACATCTGCTCATTGTTAAAGAAAAAAAAGAATTCCCAATTCGTTCGTTTCTTAAAGTGACGATTTCTTTTAATTTGTAGCCAATTTTGTTGGCGGTTATTTTTACAGCTCCCTAAAATGGAAGAGTACCAAAAGTGATGTATTTTTTTCAGCATTAACTAAAGAGCACTTTATGTACTGATTCATAGCAATACATTTCCTGTAGCCTGTTCCTGATAGTTGAAGATGCTAAAATCCTTTCAGTTACACACTAAATTTAAATGATACTTTAGAAATAAAGTCAATAAACACTTAAAAAGCAGAGTTTGCTTGTTTGGTTAGTGCATCGTTTCATTATTGAAAAGTAGTTCCCGACATAATTGAAAAACTCCGGTTGCCGTGTTCATTAAAGGTGACTGAGACACATTAAATAAGGTCGCAGTCACTATGTCTTCCATGTGAAATGATACCTCTGGTATGGCAAGTCAAGTATTAGAAGGTATTGTGCTTGGACCCTGCCTCTAAATTACGAAATATACCTAATGACTGCTTCTATCAACTGCTAAAGTCTAGTTCTGAACTCAGTACAAGGGAAGTATGCTGGTGCAGCATTGACAACGCTTTTACTGACATTCTCTACTTTAAACAATGTCAGAATGTGTCTATTACACAAATATATTCCGCCTAGTAATGTAATGATTGTCTTTCCAGTAACAAATGTAAAGTGAGGCTCTATGGACATTTACAAAGCCATGTTTAAACATATATTTATTAACTGTAAATTGTAGGAATGAAAGCCCGTAGAACTTGTCAGAATACAAATAACACTTATTGTGAAAGGAAAGTTACATTTCGTAATTTTATAATAACACATTCGTTGACATCAATGACTTTTATTGTTCCATTCGATTTTTAAACATATTTGCAACAGAAACTTTATTTTTTTTAACTAATGTTTGAAAAAACACACCTTATCTAGAGCTATTAATAAGGTTTATGTGAGATAAGAGATGAAAATAAACACTGCATACATATTATATATATTTTAATGTGTTATATTTACACACGTAATTCTAAAGCATCTGCAACAAACCTACGTTAACGCATTCTTAACTAATTAAATATAAGCTTAATAAGGAACGAAGAAAATAAAAAAAGGAATAAAGTTCGAGAAAAAATCGGAATGGGTCCCTGATCTTTCCTAATCCCGAGCTGAACGGGAAATTTATATCTCCTGTCAAAACCCAAAACTCTGTATAGCTTTTCCCGTCAATGGGAAGCACTCACATTGCTGAATGAAAGATTGGTAGGAAAATACTCCCTTCTTGCCCCTTCATAGTGAAATGTTCAATACCTGAGGAGTTATGAATCATTCCTTTTCAAATGACGTCACAGCAATGAGGCCTTAAGCTCGGGCCCATTTCTACTCAATGCATTAAAACTTTTCTCAAACAACTACGATTGCAGGAAGAACTTCATTTTTTAAAACAAGGAATGAGATTTATAGCCCGCATTCTGAACTGCAGATGGACCATTTTCGATTATTTATACTCACACGCTGCCACTTTTTTTGATGTTCGCAATCCCCCCTCTCGTTTCACCGTATACTCTTAAGATCAGTCATAGCTACTATGAAGTACAGGTTTATAAAATTTTTCTCTCTTTTTTTATTCCAGAAAATGCCTGCGTTCTTCTCTTTTTAATAAATATTTTTCACTACTGATACAATGAGTGCACGCTTATGGTTTGCTAATCCTTATCCCTTAGGAAATTTATGTTGATATACAAATACTTTATGTAGTACTATCAAAATATTTAGATATTATTGTTCTTAGAATTTTTTTCTCGGGTAATAATGTAACTAATATATAATCCTTAGAATAGTATTAAAACAAAGTGAATGTTACATGTATATAGGGTTCTTGTAAATAATAATGAATCCCAGTGAAGGAGAGTTCGCTTTGAAATGTTTAGCAATATATTCTGGGATAGTACTTCAAATTTTATCTCATATTTATCAAATAAAGGATCTCCTTTGTCTCCTTATTTATATTTTAATGCGAGTATCACTTCTTAATAACTTACTCACCTTAATTATTTTTTTTTTCTTATTGAAGAAATGTATTTTTGCTGTTAAGTTCTTAATCTCCATCAAAAATGTTTCAAAAGTAAATCGTAAGTGAAAAGCATATTTAATTAAAAAAATTGGCCTGAAAAAAAACATTAAATTTATAAGAAATGACAGCAGTTCAATATTAGTTCAACTGCATTCAGCAGAGAATATGAAATTTCCTTATTGGAAATATTTTATTTATTAAATAAATATTACGTGAATATATAAAATTCTTGTTGAAAGTTTAGCCCTTTTTAATTAGAAATTGTTTGTACCTATTTCAATTTAAATTGTAAAATACAATGTGCAAATAATTTGTTAGCAAAACGTTAGTGACACTACTTTATAAATACATTCTGACCATTAAATGAGTCATAGAAAGTTAGAATACAATTACATTATAACCCTTTTTACACCAAACATAATTTGTTGATATTGTTATCGTGTAACAAGTGCAAAAAGAAAGAACGAAAGAAAGAAAAGTTAAAAAAAAAAGACAAGTCATATGGGACCAAAGGCATGGATCGCTGCCCTGGCCATATCTTCAGTTTATTAAGCTTTTTTAAAGGGATTTGCTATTGTCTCGGGTGGTTGGACTTCTGTCTGTTGTTCCACGGAAGTTATTTTTTTCCCTTCTTCCACCCTCTGGGAGACCAGTGGAAGCGTTCCCCTATCCGCTACCTTGCGGACGCACTCTTAAGTGGTTACAGGCTCACCCAGAGAGAAAAATAATTTAGTTTGAGTAACTGAAAAGTAGAAAATCTCAATAATAAATTCATAGTTTAACAATATTAATTTATAATTATTAAGCTTTAAAGTCCTCCTGTACAAAACATTCTGTTAGAGTTCATGAATTTACAGATAGCATGCTTATATGTAGGCGCACATAAATTTACCGATGATGTGGTTAATATATATATATATATATATATATATATATATATATATATATATATATATATATATATATATATATATATATAATACAAAGCAGAAAACATGATACTCTTAATAAAGATGGACTACTAAAATTTTAAATTTTCGAAGTCATTTCTAAAATTTACACTGATTGTTATTGATTAAATAAAGTAAAAAAAAATAACTTAAAAGTTATGCAGTTGTCCTCATAATTTCATATATTTAAATAAGTAGAATTTCATTATATTTATTAATTTTATGAATTGAATAATTGATTTCATAATCGTTCACCAATAATTTTTGTAGAAGAAGTATATGTAGACTGGCACCTACTATTTAAAGTGGATTTCGAATCACTACAAGCATCCAAGTCCAAATAGTATTTGAACCCACGAACAGATGAACCGAAGGCATAAATACTCACTAACTTTCATCTACCTGCTCGTTCTTCTTGAATTAATACTACTACTCAGTCTAAAATTGTGAAACCCTGTTGCATCGTATAGACAATTTCCTTTTTATTATCATACAGTTTGGAAAAATGCTTTTTTTTTCTTTTTGTAGATTTTATAACATAAAATACAATTAAAATTCATTTTTTTCTTATTTCCTCTTGATTATAAGAGATAATGTCATTTGAATTTTCTGAAACGATTACATTCTATAAAAAAGATGCCAAAATGAGCCAAAAAGGTACAACTTATGGTTGAAGTGGACCTCACAGATAAAAACTACCCCTTTGAAGAAACCGTTAAGAATACGATGCATATATCTTTTCGTGCCCCTCTTTTTTAAATTATTAATTTATGAATCATAATTTATATTGTAAACAATATTGTAAATTAAACTATTTTTATTAATTTTATTACAAATAGAGATAAATAGAAATTAGTTTCAATTAGAGACTTACGCAAGGGTAGTATATACAATCAGTTCTTAAATGAATATTCTATATTGAACAATATTATATTTTGAAGCAAAAATGGATTATATTTTGAGAGTCAACTAAACATGTATCATAAAATAATAGCTTACTCTTTATCAAAAAAACATAACTGAGTCAGTTAAAATATTTTTTTTATAAATTCTCCATAAGCAACCAGCTTTTATTTAGCTAAATACATCTTTTAAATTTAAATTCTAATTATAAAATACCCAACTTTTTTAGTATCATTAAGAATTATATTACTCACATGCATACAAATTTATTTAAAAGTTAGCTTAGAATTCCTATGTATATTATTTTTAGATATCAATAAATGAATCATTAAACTAAATAAAAATTCAATTCACATCATAATTTCTATTTGCAACGTAATTATACTAGATTGTTTTTAAATAAAATTTCACCCTTGCTCATTTTTTAAATTTTATCCTCATTATTTGAGGCACATTTAAATGAAGTTAAGGTCAAAAACTAAAAATAGGGAAGGGACCTTAACAATAAAACACACAATAAATTAATAAAGAATATTAAACATTTTATAAAATTGTTATGATATGATGTAACGCTTTTTTACTTTCTTTAAGGGAAATTTGTATGCGTTTTATTTATTTTCTTATAAAGAAGGTAAATTAATCAATTAAACGTAATTGTTTATCAGAGATACTTTTGAGAGTTTTAAAAATGTTTTTTCATAAGAAAAGATGAACACTAATTCCATATCTATCACTTGATAAACTTTCAAAAAGGATGTTTTAACACTGTGCGGTTTGTGTTGAATTCAGCAAAAAACTTTGAAATGCAAGCGTTAAAAAATTAAATTTTCCCCATAAATTTCTTGAATATATCCTTACACTAAAATTGATAAGAGCACATGTTTACTATATAATTTTTAAATGAAAATAGGTAAACTACTTTATTGCCGGTTCATGCAATACACATTAAAATGTTTTTCGTTGAAATTTTAGAATTTCCCATTAAATATTAAGTATACACTGATTGAAATTGCACTTATTATTTTTGCATGCCAATCTCTTGGAATTTGTGCTTGGATATTTTCATACTTGCAACACAGGAAAGCTGTCAATTCTTCCAGTAGACGTAATACAGTGAATATACAGGTGGCTTATTAATTTTTTTTATCATCTGGGAAGTAAAAGATAATTTTTAATATAAAATTATGCAATTACACCAGTAATTATACAATTATTTTAATCCCATAAGTATTAATGAATTATTATAATATATATTTTATGTATTAATACTTTAAAAATTATTTATTTTGAACTAAAAATATTTTTGATAAAAATTATTTATATGTCAAACTTTTATTGCTCAAGAATTATAGGCTACATCTCATTCAACAACAACAAAATTTTATGTTATTAAAAATTGCTGTTAGGCATTAAATTTTATTTGTAATTAATGTATTATAACAATTGAACTCATGTATAAATGAAAATATTATTTTAGTTTACTTTGTCTTATTGTTTCCTTAGTATGATATCATGATATTATGATATTTAATGAAAATGTCAGCAGTTCAACAAGTTTACTATGTGATTTGTCATGTTTAAATTTATTTTAAAAAAACTTAAAAAGTACACTCTCAAAACTTAGTAAAAAGTATTTCGATAAAACTATGATTTTCAATATTGAAATAATATCTGTTACTTTTTACAAAATCATTCAGATATATTTGATAATTATAACAATTATGTAAATTTCTTACACACAAAGTTATATTTCTGAATTAATACTTTATTACTTTATTCTATAAAGTAATAAATCCAATCAATTTCACACCAGAGAAAAGATAGCATTAATCCCTACGCATCTATGAATCATTAGGCCCCATAGTGATTGATAGTACTGAAGTTCCATCAAGACCATCCGGAGAAAGCGGGGAAAGCTCTTGATAATTCCCTGCCCTTTTCGGTTATTAGTGTGAGCAATGGTCTCGGCATCTGCCCTTAATAGCCTGGCAACTCGGCCGCGTTTCAAAAATTAATCACAAAACGCGGAGGATCATTCTGCGCTTAAAATGCGCAGAGAGACACCTTAAGCTCTGATTAAGTAATGATCGTATACTCTTGAGATATCTTTACATCGTCTTTAAGCTTTTTATGTGACCAGACGGTGCCAAAAGTCCTACATGATACTTCACCTGCAGATATTGACCTGCCAGTATTAGGAAGGCACTCTCATTACAGAGCGAAAGATGAAATGGAAGTTTATGTATTCAGAAATCGTAAGAGAAAATGCGTTGTAATATTAACATTAATATATATATATATATATATATATATATATATATATATATATATATATATATATATATATATATATATATATATATATATATATTAACGTTAATGTGTAAAATACGTTATGCCATAGAATAACCAAGTATTTTAGCAGGTGCCGTGGTAACCTAGTGGGTTAGGGTAACGGCCTTCCATCTGGAAGTACGAGGTTTGATTCCCAATGCCGCCAAAGACCCACCAAGTGCATACGATATACGTTCTCTATAAATCTGTATAATCGGAAGTCCTGTGGTATGTCATTCATCAGTTACCATCGGTGCAATGGTCTGAAGAAAATTTCCTCCCTCTTCAGATCAATGTCAAAATGGAGAAAGTGGATCCTCTGATGGTGCCATCTATCGGAGGATTTATAGAGCAAAGATGTACTTTCATTTTCGAAGTGCTCAGATGAAACGAAATACGCTCCCTATTGACTTAAATTCGCATAGCCCATAGCGAGCTTGGGTTGTCCAAGCACGCTATGCCTTGGTAATAACAAAACTATGTATAATAACTAAGAATAACAATAAGTAACAACACCACTAAGTATTTTAGTACACAATTTGACGTCAGTTAAATTATAAAAAATTTTTAATTTCCCATTTAAATATCTATTCTAAAGATTAACTATTATTTGATAGTCAATGTATGAAGCAAAGCACTAAAAAGTTCTTTCAACTGGATTTAGCTGCTTTTAATAGTTTTTGAAATCTTAATAGCTGCAAGAGATGGTCAGTAGCTCAGATAGAGGCCGGATAAAAATAATTTTACTCTAAATATCACAGTTTAATAGGTTAGAGGGAATTTATTTCCTATGAAAAAGTTCTTAATATTGGCACAAAGATTCGAACTGTTGCAAAATAAGTTGCAACACTGGACAAGGATTTAAAAAGTGGCCTCATAAGCAATGGTGAAAAGTGTGTTTGTTACAAAAAGGACATAATATGCAATTCAAAGTTTCATCACAGCAATCTTTGCTGTAATAAACAAAGAAAAATAAAATGTATATAAAAGTTTTCTTAAAATTTTAATTAATTCTGATATATTTTTGTTTGGAAACGCCTACACAATGTTGATATGAAATAATAGTTTTTCTTTACAGCATGTATTTTTCATATTTAAATGTAACTATGCAACAATTTCTTTTTTTCCTTTTTATTTAACTATTGTTAGCAATATCAGCAATAATAATGCTTTTCCTTGTTATTTATCATTTAACCATTTGAAAAATATATTCTTTGAAAGAATATAACGAAAAAATAAATTCAGTTTTATCTATTTGTATTTAGGTATGTATGAATCAATTTATCTTTATGGTATTTTATATATAACAAAATTAGGTATTTTCATTTATTATGTACTTTTACTGGACTTGTCTAGTTATTTCATTAAATACATAGTTGTTTTATAAAATAAAATAACATAAAAAATACGTTTTAACGGTAACACACACACACACACATATATATAAATATATATATATATATATGTATGTATGTATGTATATATGTAGATACACTACTGGCCATTAAAATTGCTACACCAGGAAGAAATGCAGATAACAAAATGATATTTATTGGACAAATATATTATACTAGAAATAACAAGTGATTAAATTTTCAAAAAATTTGGCTGGATATAGATCCTGAGAAATCAGTACCCAGAATAACCACCTCTGGTAGTAATAACCGCAGTTATACGCTTAGGCATTGAGTCAAACAGAGATTGGATTGCATGCACAGGTACAGATGCCCATGCAGCTTCAACACGATGCCACAGTTCATAAACCGTAGTGACTGGCGTTTGGTGACGAGCCAGTCGCTCGGCAACCATTCACCAGAAGTTTTCTATTGGGGAAAGATCTGGAGAACGTGTTGGCCAGGGCAACAGCCGAACATGTTCCGTATCAAGGAAGGTCCGTACAATACCAGCAACATAGGGTCGGACATTATCCTGCTGAAACGTAGGGTTTCGCAGGGCTCAAATAAAGGGTAGAGCCACGGGTCGTAACACACTAGAAATGTAACGTGCATTGTTCAAAGCACCGTCAATGCGAACAACAGGTGACCGAGACGTGTATCCAATGGCAACCCATACCATCACGCCAGGTGATGGGCCAGTATGACGATGAAGAATGCACACTGCCAGTGTGCGTTCACCACGATGCCGCAAAACACGGATGCGACCATCATGATGCAGTGCACAGAACCTGAATTCATCTGAAAAGATGACGTCTCGCCATTCGTGCGCCCTAGCTCGTCGTTGATCACATCATTTAAGCCGCTCTTGTCTATGACGCAACGTCAAGGGAAGTCGCAGCAATTGTCGCCGAGCTGAGAGTCCACGTTGCTGCAAACGTCGTCGAGCTGTTCGTGCAGACACTTGTGGTCTTCCAAACGACCCCGTTTCTTGACTCACGACTCGTGACGTGGTTACATTACGGCCATGCGGATAATATGCCTGTCTTCTCGGCTGCTAGTGATAGGTGGCCGTTGAGATCCTGCATGGCATTCCGTATTACCGTCCTAAGCCCATCGATTCCATATTCTGCTAACAGTCATTGGATCTCGACCGACGCGAGCAGCAATACTGCGATAAGATAAACCGCAATCCCGTTACGCTGCAATTCGACCTTTATCAAAGTCAGAAACGTGCTGGTACGCATTTCTCCTTCTTACACGAGGCATCACAACAACTTTTCATCAGGCAACAACGTTCAAATGCAATTTGTGTATGGGGAACCGGCTGAAAAATTTCTTCATTTAAACACAATGTAGGTGTCGCTACTGGCGCCGGCTTTGTCTGAATGCGTTGAAAAGCTAATCATTTGCATATCACAGCACCTTCTTCCTTTCGTATACATTTCATGTCTGTAGCATATCGCCTTCTTGGTCCAGTAGTGTATATATGAATGTATATATATATATATATATATATATATATATATATATATATATATATATATATATATATATATATATATATATATATATATATATATATATATATATATATATATATATATATATATATATATATATATATATATATATATATATATATATATATATATATATATATATATATATATATATATATATATATATATATATATATATATATATATAAGTTAGCTATAATATTCGCGTTAAATGATATCTTTTGACATTATACCTTTTGCTTTGACGTCAAATGGGATGATTTTTTCCATCATTGGATATATATTAGTATTATCTTCGTATCATTAACGTCACATAATATATATTTAGACTTCGTTTGATGCTAACTAATATTTTCAGACATCATTTCATACCTTTTGAATTCAATTTATTTGTTTGCATCAAATTTATTTTCCATCTCTCTCATTTGATATAATCCCATTATTTTATTTAAAATATTATCTCACTGCAGAAGAATGAAATTTCTTCATCTATTTTTTATTTTATATTACATAATAATTTGTTTATATTTTGTTTAATGTTTCATACATTATTTTCATGGATAATTTTAAATATACATATTCTAATTAAACAATACAATCTTCGAAAATGTATGCAAATATTCGTAGACATTTTGTGACATGATTTTGTGATAAATCATTTCAATCTAAAAAAATATACAAATCCGCCACTAACAATCATTATTCATCTACGTTAATAGAATTGATAAATTTGTTTAAAATTTTTATGAAAAATTTTTTTTTGATTAAAATAATGAACGAGGTTAAAAATTACTCTGATAATGTATTACTATTTTAGTTATTTAATTCTATATATAAGCATTGTAACTCGTCATTATAAGTGCAATCTGTGAAGTTATTAAGCTTCTTAAAACCATTTTATGAACAAATTAATGAAGAAAAGTTATACATTTTTTGGAAAATACCATGTTTCCTCCTGTTATAAATACATTTATATCAATCAGCTTAGAACATTGTAATTTGCTCAAATAAAATGTTTTCATTCATTTAATTACCTAAATATGATCTAATTAAATTATCGATAAAAATTATTAAGCTTCTAAATGTCATTATTTCCGTTATCACAAGTTGGTTTTATAACTAAATAACCAATTAAGAATGACTATATAACTAATTAACAAATGAAGAATTCAAAGAGAAATATGTATTCTTTAACTTAAGTAATTATACAAGTTTAAGTTCCATTTGTTAAATTGTATATTAGTTTGATTGAAAAAATAGTTAAATTGAATTTTGTGCTCAGGAGAATCGTACATATTTTAAGAATTCAAAACTAAAGATATACGCCTGTATATGCAAATATGTACACTTTAAAACATGCAGTGTAGAATATCTTATTTAGATTTAAACTAAGACTAAATGAGAATGAAATTATGTAAGTAATCGCATCCACTATCTGTCAATATTATTTTAAATCTTATTTAACACTAATGCTTATTTAACACTAATGAATTAATTAATCACATGACCTCTTTAATCTCCCATACCTTTGCAATTAATGAAAGGATTTCCTGTCTGAAATAAAAATAATTTTTTCATTTCATTAGAAAAGCTGAAAATAAAGCTCTTTTTTTTTTTTTTGGAAAGGTAATTGTAATTTCCAAAACTTTAAAAGGTTCGAAAATTTGGTTATTCTGCGAGACGATATTGATCACCAGTTGAAAGGGGTAAAAAAAATAGTCACAAATTTCTTTTTCCCTAAGGTAAAAACTTCCTCGATAATAAAAAAAATCAGAACCTGAAAATATTCTTTTTCTCCTTAACGTTTGGAAATAACATCCGACTAGTAAGGAAGTTCCTAAGCGTGATCCGAATATCGAATAGTGGAAAATGAAATCAAGTGCAGAAAGTGATTTGGCTTAGGGAAAATAGCTAATGAAGTTTTTAGAGTTTCAACTCCTTCCTAACGTCCTGTTTGAGGAAGATCTAAAAAGATTATCCAAAACTTTAGGATCCTATCTTATTTTTTCCCTCTTCTAAGTCGATTTTCCCCTATCTTCTTTTATTTTTCCCTCGCATTATCCCTCTCAGCCAGTGATAAGTGATCTGCAGGAAACAGGGATGGTGTCAACTATTAGTTGATTACATCCTGCTCTCCCGAAGTCTTCTTGATGGGATCAGGAGCAGAAAAAGGGAATCTTTCTCTTCGATTTCGCAAGTTGGAAAGATTTGTGAAAGAGCTTTTATCTATTATAACACCATCCATTGCAGTTTTGAAGCTTTTTGAGAAATTCTTTAACGATTTAATTTCTAAAATAAAAATACCTCGTAAATAATACTAGAAAAACGTAAACAGCATTTTTAAAAACGTATAAACATTTATTTAATTGATTAAGTAATGAATAATACAAAGCTTATGTTTATAATAATTTATGTGCTTAAATTAGTCATTATAGAAAACATTTTTTAAACTTTATTGCATCATTTTGATCAAAGAAAAAGAACTGATTACTTAAAATACGACTTAAATTTATTCTTTAAGAACTTTCTCGAATATAACAGGAATGTAGTCGATTTGACCGAAGTCTTTGCTCACACATTATGCTTTAGTATCATAATTCCTGAATCCATTTCTTTTATTGATAAGAATTGTTCACTTACATACAATGAAAAATAACGGTTCCCATTCTTTACCAATTAGAATTTCACATTTTGGTGAATTAGTGTGAATTTAATTTATTATGTATTCAACAATAATAAATGTTAGTATCAATGTATTCTAAAATAACTCATATAACTAGTTATGCAAAACTAGTTACATAACTGAATTTGAACCTAAAAGTATCTTTGTAAGTTTAAAATTCATTTTAAATTTTCTTTGTTTTGTGATATTTTCATTTATGACAAAATAAGCACCCTAAAATTTAATAAATAAATAAATTTACAAGCATTTAAAAATGAAAAAAATATTAGTGAATTTAACTGGAATGAGATATTATAGAAAATTTTGTTTTTATAAAATTATTTCAAAATACTTTATTAGATTTTAAAAAAGAGACTAAAGTTAATGAAACGAAAAATTACAAATGATTATTATATCAGAAATATTCATAAATTTTCAAAAGTGAATTCTGTTATTATAGTTATTTTTTATGCTTTCCTTATTTAGGCGCAGATATCTTCTTGGACCACTTGTCTTATCGTTGCTACTGCTTTTATTTGCTATGTCAACAGCTTAGCGTGTGGCCTTGTCTTCGATGACCGGCCTGCAATTATCGACAACATGGACTTGAGGTCTAAAACGCCTCTTTCAAACCTCCTTTTCAATGACTTCTGGGGCACACCAATGCATATGGTGAGTACACATCATCTGAGTTTTCATTTTACTTTCCACTTTCTTTTACACTAAAATCCTTGCTGTTAGGAAATGCAGGTGGAAGGATATTGTACAAAATGAAGGGGTATGAACACAGTACGAAGGGAAGGGAAAAGCTTCCTATCTGTACGAAATAAAGGAAGAAAATACTTTCTGTACTTGAACATAATCTGTTAATACACAAACGAAAACGCTTATAAGAGGAAGGAATTTACAAGACTCAATAAATATCAGTCCTTAATTTCCAAGCTAACGTGTGTTCATTCGACTTATTGAGGCTTAATAAACGAACCGTACTTTTCCCCTGAAAAGTACGGTTCTTTTACTTACCCAATTTTTATTCTAGGTCCTGGAAACAACAAATATGATAAATTAATATGATAAATTAATTATGAAATAAATTAATCACGGAACAAAAAGTAATTTATTTCAAAATAAAAAATAAAAGTTTTGTTAAAGGTCTTTCTCCTGTGCTAATTTGTTGGGGTTGTTCGATAGGGAGATTTGTAAGTAAATGTTACGTGGCAGGTGAATACAACCTAGTATAGAGGAAATGTCTTTCTGGAAATCAAGGCAAAGTACACGCTTATATGTTTTACAATTTTCAATATATTAAGCTGTCTACCACCTTTTAAAAAATTTTATACGTTATGGTAGTTTAAACTCCACAAATAATTACGGGTTAAAATTATTGAAATATTGGATAAGCTAAAAGATTTTGTCATTTATAAAAAAATTAATTCAGGCTCTTGCTTTCTACATTCGAGGATTTACATAAAGGTATTTTTATGTTTTTAGAAAACAATATGTAACATTTACATATCCTTAAAAGCCTTATAAATATCAGTTTAAAGAGTTTTAGTGATAAATGTCTTTAAATTGAAAAACGGAAGAACTTGATATTTTTCTAAGATTATGATCATTGTGTACTTCTCTTTAAACTAAGAAATACTTCTGGAACGTTGTTACTTATTTAAAAATAAAGAACTATATTTCGTAAAAGTTATTAAATTTGTTACGATAAATCTTTCAATGATTCTGTGGAAATATTAGTTAAACAAATCTTATAAACTGCTATTAATTTATAAACTTCATATGTAAATATATTAATTTTGCATAAAATTAAAGGAAATAACACAAAAAATAAATAATTTGGAAACTTAATCTAATAATTTGGCAATTTAATTTAATCTAATAAATAGGATAATTTAGAAATTTACTCGAAATGTGTAAAACTTATAAATTTTTAAAATATTAGTTCCAACAAAAATTATATATAATTATTTGATATATGATATATTATAATAAATATAATACAAAAATTTTAAAAAAATGTTATTTCTGAAATAAAAAACAAGAAAGCAACAGGATTTTTCTTAAGATTTCAAATTTAATAAAAAAAAAAAAAAATTAAAATGGCACTTAAATTTTAAAAAAAGAACTTTTAAGCAGTTTTTAAATTATTTTTTGTCAATTGAAAAATAACTAATTCTATGAACAATTCTTCAGAGTGTACCTAACTCATTTGAATTTATTTGCTTCCATGTACCAAAGTATTCCAAAACAAAGAACTCACTAAAACTAAATATGATAAATTAATTATGAAATAAATTAATCACGGAACAAAAAGTAATTTATTTCAAAATATATTTTTAAGTATGCTAGTAGTTTAGTTTTATTTTTCAAATGTAAATTAGTATTTCAAAACCTGTTCTTTTAACAAACGATTAAAGCACTTTTCTATAATTGAACCAAACAATATAAAAGAATGGAGGACATGTATCTGCATAGATGAAATGGATGAAAAAATTTATTTCTGTAATAAACTTAATACTGTTCCAACTCATCAAATTGCCCTCTATCTATACGTTTGTAAAATATAAAACGACTTAGAAGAAAATCGCAACTATTTTGCAAGTTATAAATTATCAGTAATTTAAATCCTAGTAAATTTTTTCATAAACCAAATTGAAAATTGATTTCCATCCTAAAAAATTAAGTTTCTGTATTCAAACAGGAATTTAATGGAAAGATTCTATATTTACATTGAAGAAAATCAAGTTCTCAGTCAAAACATTTCCGAGCGTATGAAATGCAAATAATGAGCTTATTTTCGATCATCATTTTTTTTTTGATGAATTCAAGTTCTCTTGCTTCAGACTTTTTATCCAGAAACGGCTGCTTTTTATAAAAGAAATAAACTCGTTATCCAAAGTATGGTATAAAATTTGTAATGCAGAGTCTTGAATTTAGAATTATTCAACTATTGGATTTTTTTATATTGCTTAAATTGAATTTTGAGATAAGAAACACAATATTTCATGTAATTTATTTAATAAAATAACTCAAGCTATTTAAATCATTGACTTAAATTATTGATTTAAAAATATGAATTGTATTTTAGTATACTACTGAAAACAGCAATTTTATTTTAGAAATGATTTTTTTTGAAATTAAGGAGCTCAAAAACATTGCTTATTAATATTTATTCATATTAAAATTATATTTGTTTGTATATGTGTGTGTGTGTGTGTGCTGTGTTTGTGTGTGTGTGTGGTTGTGTGTGTGCTGTGTTTGTGTGTGTGTGTGGTTGTGTGTGTGCGTGCGTGTGTTATATAATTCGCCGAGATCTAAAATTTCTCCCATCAACTTCAGTTTAATTTAAAATGAAATAAAAGTTGTTTCTGAGCAAAGGAATTAAATTTCAGAGTAGTATTCGTCTTCTACAACTCCTTTAATTCTAAAATGATTATTTTGTCTGGTTGATACTTAAGATGGAAAATCCTTCTTGAACCCGAAGTGTCTTATTTTGCCTGGTTGATGTTTAGGATGGAAGATCCTTCTTGAAGCCGTTGTGTCTTATTTTGTCTGGTTGGTGTTTAGGATAGAATATTCTTCTTGAACCTTGTATGTCTTATTTTGCCTGGTTGATGTTTTGGATAGAAGTTCCTTCTTGAACTTAGTGTGTCTTATTTTGTCAGGTTGATTCTTAGCAAAGAAGATCCTTCTTGAATCCGGTGTGTCTTATTTTTTCTGGTTGATTCTTAGTAAGGAAGATCCTTCTTGAACCCGAGGTGTCTTACTTTATCTAGTTGATGTTTAAGACTGAATATCGTTTTTGAAACCGATGTGCCTTGTTCTCTGAGGTATCTTGTTAAGTATGTTGTCAAGTTAAGTATCGGGATTTATTTATTAAAAACTCGGCAAGCTTCCAAAATTAATTTAGTTCTTTTTTACTGACAAATTGTTCATCATAACTGCTTATTTTCTTATATGTTACGTATCTTAACATTTCAATAAATAATGAAACTTATTCGAATCTTTGGATGATACCACTTTTGATTTGCATATCATTATTCATAGACATCAGTTGAAATGTTTTCAGCCTTATTATTTGGACTTTCATAAGATAGCAGGAGAAAACTCCCAATAAATTTGTGAAAAATTAATTGAAAAAGATACTGCCCAATCCGAAGTATATTTGCATTACAGTTTTTACCTGTTTAAAATTAATATTTGTAATTGCATTTCTTAACCTTTTATAAGGCCTTTTTTTAGTAATGTTTTGTTATTTTTGGAATTGGGTTTTATTTATAAGGGCAAAATTCATTTAGCACATTACCAATTCTTTTATTGATTTTAATACCAATTTTTATAGTGGAAAGTATGTTTCCCTTCGGTCATTGGGAAACATACAAGGGTAGAGCTTATTTCGTTTTGTATTTATTTTCATTTTGTATTAAATTAAATTTATGAAATATAATTTGCAGATACTAAAATCTACAAAAGTAATTATGAATTAGATATTGTATTACAAGGTTTAAGAATTTAAATCAATTAATTTCCATGAAATTTCAAAAAAATTTAATCAATAGAGAGAGAGAGAGAGAATCTATAAAAATGAGACACTGGAATTTATAAAAAATATTTTTCTTCTCTTCTCATTTGGTTACCAAATTTAGTCAGTCGTACTCCATTTAAAAATTAATGATGTTGGTGGGAAGTATACTTCATAAAAATTATAAAAAGGATTATAATGATTATAAACAATGTTGTTTGACTAAAATAAAATTACATATGCAAAGATATTTCGGCCAAATTTGCAAATGATTGAAATTTGGAGTCGAATGATTGAATAATATTCGTACCAGTATGTATGAAAAGCAACTTCACAAATATGAGGAACCAATCTCTATCTGAGAACTGAAATTTTTGTACCAGGAAATTTCAGTTGACTGTTGTAAACTATGCAATCTTATTAAGTGAATAAATATAGCAACTCACTTGTAAATTAAGAAAGAAAGGCTCTTATTTTAGTTACTTTAATTTCTTTCTTGAAGTTCAGTTATTACAAACATAACGAGTCATCAACGCAAGTAATATTATTTATTCAGATTATGTTGATTAAATTCGTCCTTAATGTTTAAAAATGTTTATAAGAAAATTAAAATTCATTTAAGCATCCATGGAGACAATATGAGAATTGTCTCACGTTCTTATTACCTATGGGTTTAAATAGATCTCCTTATTCTCAGTTCTCTGCTAGTATTCGTCATGCATATAATTATTATATACAGTGATTCTAAATTGAATTATTTTTTTATAGAATTTGAAATATATTCATTGAATTATTTGTGGCGGATGTCCATTTACCTCCAAGTTGGTTAAATGTGCTTTTTCATAAATTTGGATGATGATGCAATTGTTTGTGAACTAATATCTCTTGAATTTCCTTAAGTTACTTCAATAGTTTGCCTTGATATTTGTGTCATAGTTGTTTCATTTCTGATAGCATTGAATCATTTTCATTTTTTTTAAATTCCTTCGTAATTCTTTTTCGAGTTGAATTAAGATCGCTATAGTGCCTTAAGAATATTTGTGATCATTCCATGCATGACACACAGGAAGATTAACATTCTATGCAAGCTAATTGCTTAATAGTGTTCGGAACTCTTCCGTTGATGTGGTGGAAAGGTAAAGTTAAATCTCGGTTATCAACTTTGTCTCTTGAACGGGACTCAATATTATTAAGCTATCTGTAGCACCTAGGAAATACGGTCATCCAAAAGCATATCGCAGAAACTTAATTTAACTTATAACATGATAAACCTAAAACATGTTTAGATTTATTTTTTTATTAAATTATTTACAAAATAAAATTAAAAATGTAATTTGACCAATTTTGATTACCTTAGTAACATCTTAGCAGCACTTTGCATTTTTTAACGTTTATTTTTCACAATCTAAAAATTTAAAATAAAAAGTTTGTAATCAACATCTTTGTTATACTTTATCATATCTTTTTTAAAAATATCATATAATTTTTGAATTCCAAATAACTCACATTTAAAAACAAATTATTATAATACATGTAAATAATATGATTATCAGGTGAAGTTAACTTGCAGGATAAAATACATAGCAACATTTATTCCAATACTTCATTAAAAAAATTAATTTGTCATTGGGTTGCGTGTGTGTGAAGCTAACTACATGACAAAATTTCTATTTTATACCTAATATGTTATCTAAATTGGCAGAATTATATTTCGTCAAGTGATCACAGGTAAGATAAACAAATTACTTAAAATTATTTTGTTCTCAACTCACATCAAAAATATATTGTCTTTTCATAATTTCCATCTCATTTTCAAGTGCTAAAATGTAATCATTATTGAAATTCCTTCCTTGTTATGTTATCATTTTTCTTTTTTAGCAAATAGAGAAAAAATTTAAAAAATAAAAGTTTCTATCCCAGAAGTTTAATTTTCTAAAACCATTTTTGTTGCGTAAAAAAGTAGGAAAAAAACTCAGTCAAATATAAAATAAATATTCTTCCCTGCGTCGATAGCTCTCTTTTTATTCTTTATCATTCGCTTTTAAAATTGTCACTTTAAATCGCGAACAAAAACGTTTTAACGCTGCGTCGAGAATATTTCGCCGGGAAATGGGAGTATCGAATCGAAATCTATTACGAATCGGTGAGAAAATATTTTTCAAAGCTAAGAAATCGCTACTTAGATGCGTATAATCTATTGAAAACATGGAATAGCTTTTTGCATGGTAGTGTGAATAGTAAAAATATTTTTGCAGGAAATAAATTCCGACTAATGGCATCTTCAAGAGAAGCAGACGATTTTCAATGAAGTCTCGAATGAAACGAGATTACATGGCACTTAAACGAGAAGGAAAAAATAAACAAGAAAACAAAAATAAAATAGGATAATAGACATTTTCTCAACACATTATAAATCCTTTTCTGAGAATGATTCTCGAGAAAAATGTAGTGAAAAATCTAAATGTGAAAGTGGCATTTCTGTCGAGTATACAAGTAAAGGAATTAAAAGAGTTTTTCGCTTTTCCACCTGGAACAAATAAAAGTATTCCCCACCATTTAAAGTAAGTAGTGTGATTCAGAATTGAGGTATGGAAAAATTAAGAAGGTAAATAAAGCATAGTATTGAATAAGTTCTTGCTAAAATCTATATCCGGGTAGAGAAAAATGAGTCGATTATAAAATATGTCATTCATAACTACCCATTTAAGCTGTTTAGATTTAAATAAAAATATTTTTAACGATGTCATAACTTATCATTGTGACATTTGTTATTTCATTTTTGTGTACAAAGGATATCATTGTAACATTATTTATAAAAACACTATAAAAATCACCTTTTTAATATATTTAACATAATTTTCTAAATTACTTCTGATTTTTTTTATTGGCTCAATAGTTAAGAATGTGGAAAAAATTTAATTTAATTAAAATTAAAAATGGTATTTATATTACTAAAAGAAACATTATAAAAAGCACAGATTTTTTCTCTTTTATTTCAACTATAGATTATGGAATACCTTAATATTTTAAAATAAAAATAAATGGCAAATAAAATAAGCGAAATAAGTTTTTTAATGAAAATCAAGGTAATCCAAAATTAGTTGCATGTCTTTGTTTTCCCAAAATTATTTTAAATTAATGCTTTATCCAACTTGTGTTCAAGAACAGTTCGTTTTCAACTTGTTCATGAAGAGGTACTATTGAAGAATTTCCAGAGATTATGCCAAATATTGAATATATTCCAAAAGTTGCACAATAATTTCAAGCAGTTCTTGGCTTTTGCTTTATTCAGCCTTTTACATGATTTTCTCAAATTGTCACTCATGTTCAGTAGCTGCAAGTAATTTAAGTCTATAAATATTCCCAGTATCCAAAGCCTGAGACGTGCCTATGTAAAGCAGAAGCACTACACTTAGCACAAACCTCACTGTACTTTTCTAAAGATGAGATTAAGTTTTTAAAAAAAGTCGTCGCGATGTATTTATACACATATTTATTTTTTATATCAAAGGTATACTAAGCTCTGTTTAACTATATGTACTGAAAATAGAAAACATTGCATAAACATATAAGAAAAATGGAATTCCAATTAGAGATTGAATTATTTACAAGCACCCTGTAATAAAAATAAAATCTGCTTGTTTAAAATGAACACTAACCCTTTTTATTGTTGAGGAGCGTTAAGAGTCGCCCTTGATCTATGAAAAGATGATATGAAAAGATTGGAATAACCATTAACCATTATTTAATATAGCAAAATAAACTTTATATTATAATTTGATATATAATTTCTTAAATTTCAATGGAATATATTGTTTTAAAAAATTACTTTCGATTAATAAATGAAAAATATTAATAAATATATATTCATGTGCGTGTGTGCATTGCATTACAATATATGAAAATTTTTTAAAGTATTTGTTGTCTCTTATGACGGTTATGTTTTGTATTTGTTTAATAAATATTTCATATTCCGATGTGAATATATATATATATTTATGTGTGTGTGTATGTATGTATGTATGTTTCTGTAATTAAAAGCCACGTTTTATTTATAATTTCTTAATCTATACTTTTCTTTAACAACTCTGCTCATTTTTGTTTGCAGGAAGATAGCCACAAATCTTACCGTCCCTTATGTGTGCTTACCTTTCGCATCAATCACTGGATCCACGGACTGAATCCCTTCGGGTACCACCTGGTGAATATCTTGCTTCATATAATTGTTTGCTTGCTGTACCACAGGTAACAAAACCCGTTATTCCTCTGCCCTTTAATAATGACTTTTTTGAGGATCCTTTTAGAAGAGTTGTTTGTGTTTGTAACATCTACTGACCAGGATGAATATTTTCTAGTTAAATTAAAATTTATAATTAAATGAAAGTTTATGATGTATTATGTTATTAAAGAAATGATATTATTCAATTGTTTGTAAATTTTTTCGAAATTATTTATTGAAAAATGCATTATATATATACATGTGAACGTGTATTTATAAGTAAACAATATGAATCTCAAATACTTAATTATAGGAATAGTACTAACTATAATATTGAACTTATATTACTCAATGTAAAAATAGAATTTTCTAATTTTATGAACGCAATTTTGTTAGCCGATATAAGAAATCTAGGGAAATTTTATTTTGTCAAGTTTATAATATATAATAACAAATATTGACAATTATTGTTGTCTACTTTGGATGATTTTTCGTATTTTGTGACTTTGTTAAATATATTTATTGTGTGTATACATAAAATATAGTTTTAAAGTTCTCATTTCATTCAAAATCTAAATTTAGACTAAATATGCAAAAATTATTCGCTTTGGAGAATTTCAGACTTGAATCTGCTCATTATGTTAAACTATGGACATTATTGCGTTTACTTCCTTTATGCACCATTTGTCAGAGTGAGTACTTCCATAGTTTTTTCTCTCCTATCTTACAATAAAAGCTTTAATAACTCAGTAGTTTCGTTGCGCTTCCCGTTAAGATCATCGACGTGAAGTATCGTTTGCCGCGAGTAGGGATTGGGAGGGTGGTTGCGTTTCCTTCCTCAGTGGTTTTCTAGAATTCCATGTGTTAGAGACATGTCCACGTTAATCATTGACTTCCAAAGTCCTTCTATTGGATTGGTATCTATGCGGAGAGGAGCGATGCATAAAAAAGCTACCACAGATGTGACTTCCTCATTTGATCGTGGTCCAAAATGACGAGGCACTTGATGATGGGTGAGTATTTTAAGTTCCTTAATCTTAAGGTACAGGTCAGGGCTCACCTGCATTGCTATATATGTATGTATCTGGTCATACACAATATTTTTTAACTCTGAAACTGTTCCTCTGGAAAGCAAAGCACACTCGGTGATAAAAACATTGCAATCATCTGAAAGATTGGAATTTTTATACTTACATACTATGAGAACTTCCTTTGTGACATTGGGAGACAAAAATTTTCACTGACGATTTTTGGTATATCTTTATAAATTCTTTTCAAAATAAAAGTCTTAATTTCTTAATTATAAAGGAAGAAAAAGTTAAAATCCCTTAATCCCGAATGTGTATATACATATTATGAATAAACGGATATGAAATAAAAAATTTAAATTTACTTATTGGTTAAAAAAAATGTTAAATAATTAATGCTTATTAAAGTGGCGGCTTCATATAGCTTTTAAAAATATCCCCGAAAGGCATTTCTTGTTTTTCCCCCAAATATTTTCAGATGAAAAGGATTTGACTTGATGGCGGCTTGTCCCACGTTGTTCCTTGTTCTTCTATTTTGCGAAAGCCCACATCCTTTCCACTTGTTGAGTATCAGTCTGAGGAGATGAGTTAACAAAACTGTATCGATGATTCTCCTTAAAATGTTCAAACCGGCAACCATGAGCTCCTCTGTTTGATATCCAAGCCATGAATCTGATATATTTGAAGAGCCTTCAGCAAATTAACTTTGGATTTCATGCATTAATGTTCTTGATTTCTGTCTGGAACTAGAAATGAGTCTTTTGTCACCCGGCGAATTTCACCGAAGACCCACAGTTGACGCGAGACACGACCTCGACTATTCTTTTGACGCGTAAATAGTCAATTTCGACAGTCGTTCTATTGCTATTTCAATATGTCTTTTATCCTCCAAATCCTTAACAGACACTACACGCATATAGTTATACCAATCAATAACAGTCTTATCAGATAAATCCAACTGATGTTTGCAACATTGAATGGACGAATGTTCATTTGACCAAAAATAAATAATTTATAAAGTTTTTTAAAAATTTAATATGGCTGTTTAAAAACCACATACCAGTTCGGACACCAAACTTTTGTTGATAATTTTTGGCATTGCATCGTCAATAAAATCAAATTATAAGATTTCATATCATGGCAGTTTTTACAAACGCGCTCTTTGTGTAAAATTCCAGGATCTATAAAAAAATTCTATCGCTTCTTCTTCATTTGAAGGAAGTTTAAAAATGTTATTGTCCATTGGGAAAAAATAAGCGCAAGTTTCACGTGCTTTATCAAAATGTAGTATTACGCGTAAATGTAGCAAAAAAGGTGTGGTTATAGAAAATGCAGGACTTGAGACATTTAAATATTATTTCTATTTAAATTATTCCTAGGTTTCTTTTATGTAGTCTTCATATTATTTTTTGGTCGCCTGTTGTGGTAAGATTTCTAGGTTGTCTTCATAGTCTGTATGTACTAAATGTTCAACTCACTATGCTCCATCAAATATTTATATGAACAGATAGAAACACGAAATCAAAAACTAATATATATGGAGCATATATGTTATATTTTTATTTATATATTTACTTTATTAAATTATACATGTATGTGTTTCCACATGAAACAGCATTATAACGTAGAAAATTTTATTCAGTAGTTCATAAATGTTTTTAACCATGCTCTTTATTAAACGCTCTTAAAATATTATAATAGAATCATAATTTTTAATTCATAATGAATATAAATAATTTAAATAAAACATATTATGCAATTTCTAAGCAAATTTAGCCACTACCACTTTAATAATGCCAATAAATTTATCAATATTAAAAAGTATTTTACTGACGACTCATAATGTCAATTTTAAAATTGCAGAATTCCTTTCCTTTCAAGCATTACATCGCATGAAAATATGATTAGATTAATGATGATATCCAATTTTACAACAACCAAATAATTTTAAGAAACTCATTAAATCGGATGAAAATTTGGAATGTCAGGGAAGGTTTTAAACATCAAAGAAATCTCTTATGAGGAAATAATTGCTTAAATAATAATAAGCGAAGTTTTATTAGGAATGAGTTCTGTTTATGAAATTATGTGTGCTCCCTGTGTATCAGCATGAAATATAATATAACTTTACTTTGTGCATGCGTTATTCCATTCTTTTAAGCTACCGCAACATCTCTACGATAAATAACAACAACAACAAAAAATAGCAATATTATTCTCTAAGCGACTTCAATGCAAGATGCTTTATACAATGAAACTACGTCCTACTTTCGAAACATTAAATTAGTAGTTAATGAAAACTGTAAAGCTTAGAACATCTTCAAGCAAAAAGAAAATTTCCTTCTCTTCAACTTCAAAATAGAAACTGCGTCGCGTCTGAAAAATCTATCTTGCTTGCAATATTTTTCCGTTCCCCTCCCCTCTAACACAAAACTAAAAAAAAAAAAAAAAAAAAAAAAAAAAAAAATCCGTTAAAGTTATCGAGCAGCTCGTCTCTTTTATTCTCTTTAGAATGTTCAGACATCTCATCGACTTTTATGCTTCATTACAGGAATGGAATCATGAGTTATTAAATGCAGGAACAAGAAAAAAGTAAGCAGTTTCTCCTTATATCACAATATAAAAAGCTCTCTTACCTTCCCTTCGATTGCCATAAATGTACCATATGTGAATTCTGCATGCTACTTTTATCTTCCTGTTTTTTTTTTCAATATTTTTTTCAGACATAATTTAAAATAAACATAGGATAATTTTTAAAAATCTTAATACTTGGTTTATTTCTTAGATTCTTCGCATTCAACAATAATTCAATGATTTTAATTAAAATTTTGTGTTGTATACTAGAAGAGGATTCACTACTCCTCTTCATCCTAATTTTCAACACAGACCAGAGTGAATCAATCCCTTCATCTGTAGACTTCTCCATAACAACACTGAAATATCGTTAAATCCGATTCTTCGGATTAATTTTAAAGAAACTCTAACTCCACCGAGACAGCCCATCTTAATCGTGGTCTTCACCGCTTTCTAGCTCCAGTAGGTCTAAAGTGCAGAGCCTTTTTTATTCTGTTGACATCACACACACATGCATTTGAAGTACATGAGCCTTCTAGTTCATTCCATTCAGTTTTATAAATTTAATGATGTTAAATTTATTATATATATCATATATAATTCTGCATTAAATTCCCTTTTCCACAGTTATTGTTCTCCTCTACACTCCTGAAAATCTTCATTCCAAATACCTCAAAAGTATTTTCCTTCCATTTAGTCATAAATCCAGTCATATCTCAGAATGATTGTCAAGATAAGCTTCACAAGAATTTAAAAAAATTCATGAATAGAACCTCAAATAAAATGCTAGATTTTAAGATATTGTATTTATATATTTGCCAATGTCTGCTTAAAATATATTTGATTATAAAAACATTAATCTGTAATTATTAGTAGCCATTTGCTATAATTTAATAAAAAGGTGTATTTTAATTAATTCACTCCATTCACAACTCAGATTTTAGGATAAATGGAGTATCAAATGTGGTTATGTCCAAATCGTTCAGTAGAGCTTCAAATTTCCACGAATATATATGCATAATTTCCACAAAACTACCATTGGAATGTTATAAAATATTTTAATGATTCGAGTCACGTGGTTTGTGTGTCTTCATTTAAATACAATAAAAAAGCTTGGATTTGTCTTTTCTATTTTGCATTCAGAGTTGACAAGGAATATGTTCTATAACTTTTAAAATAAAAAAGCCCGGGTATTTTAATAATGTAGAATTATTTATTTATTAAAATAGAGAAAAATCTTTGTAGATCTTGTAAGAAATATACTTCAAGAAAAGCAGGGTTTTTTGCAAATTACTATAGTATTCGTATATTGTTTTTATAGCTTTATAATATGGTTATCAATCAGTCAATATTGATTTTTTATGATAAACTTTAACATAAAAAACATGCTATTTCTTGACTATATTTATAAATTCACGATGTGCTTAGCGTTTGTTACAGTAAATAGTAATCATAAATTTAAAAATAGGAGTTTCAATTGATTGATATAAAAAAAAAACTGTCCAGTTCATTAGCTTATAAGCATTCCTTGATTATTGTACCCTTTTAAAATTCTTTAGAACATAAAGTTCATCAATTTATTAATAAACTTCTGTGGGAAATTTTGCCAGAAATTTAAGAAAAATTCATTATTCTTAAATGTTACGTAATAGCTGAAGTTACCGTCCAATATGCCTTGAAGATGTAGTTTTCTTGTTTAACCAGCATACTTTCCTGTAGCTAGTTCAGAGTTGGGCTCTGCCAGTTAGGTGGAAGCATCTGCGTAGGAATCTTTATAATTTAGAAATATGAACCAAACAGAATACCTCTAATATTTGACATACTGTTTTCAGAGGTATTATTTCCCTTAAAGAACATTCTTACCAGGAATTACTTAACGTACCCTAATCACCTTTAGTGACCCAAAGCTGTCGTATTAGGTAATGAACTGCAATGTCAGTAAACAATATTATGCTCCACCAAACACTGCTTCGAATCAAGCAGTTTGTCCTATGTTGTTTTATTAGCAAATGAATTTATTCCGTGTTTCTTGATAGAAAATACAGTATCACCTATCACAAAATATCATCAAAACATCGAAAAAAAAATGCAGATTATCTAAAGTACATTAATTTACTCAATGAAATATTCTGATTATTATGTTAAATGAAAGTATGATAGTAATTTACAAATATTTTATAAAACTGCTGACACCTCTCTCTCTCTTACGTATAACTATAAAATGAGGATTTTCATTTAAAAAGAATGGGATTGATCGTAGAAGATCATGTGTTTTCCAATTTGACATAGCCTTACTTCTCCGTGATAAATATAAGCAAAGGTTACACTGGCCACAATGTGAGGTTTGAGGCGATCATTTTAAAGGAAATTAAAGCTTTAATTTGGATCAATGAATGGTATTCATTGATATCAAAGGACTGATTCCAACTGACAAACAGTATCGAACTAATTATAACGACATTGTTGAATTAGATTCTGTTGCTCTTTTTATCACATTATTCTTTTGAGGTGCTGTGGACTTCACTAGCTGTCAAGACTAAGCTGATACATGAATAGCTGCTTTCTACCTTTACATTTGATTTCTACTTTGTGGTGGGAATGCAGTTATTCGTAGTTCGCTTTAAACAGAAAGCCCTAATCGAAATCGAAAACGCATGTGAGCTTCCTCCATAGAGGAATAAAAATAACCAACTGACAAATGCCACCTCTTTGACCAACATATAGAATAACCCGTTTGTGTGCTGTTTACAAAACTTATCCTTTTGTATTACTAGAAATGTAATAGATGGCGCACATTTACTTTCTGGAAAGATAATTAGAAAGCAACAGATCATTCAGGAGTTTTGTTTGGCAACAGTGCGGAAGGAAGAAATGGAGGTCTAGGAATTTCAGAATGGGAGAACCTTGTGTTGATCAAGTGTCCGAAAAGGTTTCAAGATAATTTGAAATACCCGATTTTATACAGGAGAAAAGAGATTTGAGATCAGAGAGGTGACTATTCTAACCACCCATCAATGGTTTATTATAAGATTGCTCATGTCTCTTATCGGAGTCATAAAACATCATCGATCTCTCATGGAAATCCCCATCATCATGGTGAGTTTATGTAACGAATGAGCTTAAAATATTTAGTGTTTCTTTAATGTTCAACTAAATAAATAATTCATTGAATGAAATATAAAAGTAAAATCTCACCATAATATACAAACCATTTTATTAGTGATAAAATTATAATATTTCAGTTAAATCATCAAAACGCACCATTAGTCAAATCATGTAACTCGAAGAGCAAGTTCTGTGTTCAATCCCGGCAACCATTGAATTTTTTTTATCTTACATCTGTCCTCGGCATCTCTGTCATTAATCTACGAACAGCCCAAAGAAAAGATGAACAAGTATAAAAACAAGAGTAAATTCCTTTAGTGGCCTCAAAAGAGTTAATCAGTAAAGGCTGCTTAATAGGCGATAAGCATCAGTCATTTAGTAGAAACAGGGAGCACCACGTAAAGGAGACTGTTAACACCCCCCAACTATCATTGGAAAATAGGAGATGAATGTCAACCATTCTAATAATTCATCAACTGTCTGCGATATAGTGATATAGTGAGACGTGAATAATGAATAATGATTGAAGGTTGCTGAAAAGTGTTTTAGTGTAAACCTGTGAACTTAGTCCGAATGGGCTTCTCAGTGACACAGGACCGTATTTATGAGTCGCTAGGAAGGAAACCAAGAAAATCCAAAGCATCTATCCCAACAAACGTGCATGCAGAAGGCCGAAACGTGACAACTGCATTCTGTTTTTCAATAGCTGCTGAGATCAAACCTGGGACCTTATGTTTCGAAAAGTGATATCCTAACACTTGGCCACGATGAGATGTTTGGTGAACTGCTACAAACATAGAAAATATGCATAAAAATACACGTATACCTTACACATATTTAAAGTTGTTGCTCTTTGGCAGCTCAGCATTCTTCTAAATATATTTGTTCTAGAATGCATTTTTATCCATAAATCGTTTGTTTCTTTCAATCCAGTTGAGATTTTGATTACGCCACTTATTTAGAATTCTCATTGGTTTAAAATATCCATGATGTTACATAACGTATCATCTACATCATACTTAAATAGTTACGACATCATATTGAGACGCTGTCGTAAATCCCACCAGCTAATTAATTTGCAGCCTGCCTTCAAATCGCATTCTTCAAGCGGTAGTAAACAAGGTGAAGTTCTTCATCAAATGTCAGAAAATATTATCGAAATCCATTTTCTTATAAAAGATATCTTATAAAAAGACCAAAACATGGATTTGAGAAGCAATCTTCCATTCATTCTAGCCATTAACACATTGACAATAGAACAGAGTAAAAAGTGAACTAAAAATGACAAGACAAAACATTATGATTACATTAAGTCGACAAGGACAATTTACATTTTTATAAAAGTTTACAGTCAGGTAACCCTTGATTCTTTGGAAAAAAATTTGTTTGATACTAAGATAGGCACCCACTTGTGATTACCGTTATGGTTGGTACACAAAAACTACACAAAGATACAGTTATCCAGGATACGAGAAAATGAATTTTATCGCCAAATGTTTCACCAAACCAAGGGGTACTCGATTCTATACTGAACCCAAATTTTTAAATATTTAATTCATTAATAGAATTTTAAATTAATAGTTGCAATATTTGTTAATAATCTCCTTTAAATCTTAAGTGCCTAAAAAAATTAAACATTTCCAATGAAAGGGTTAAAAAGCATCTTCATTCAAAATTATATATTGGTACATGGATATTTGAAATTTAATATTTTAAAGTTAAGTTTTTACATTTTGATACTCTTGATATTTTTTCATAAATTGAAAGTTTTAATTTCACTCAAGTGATTTTTTCGCGAATTTATTTTATTTTATTAGAAAATGAAAACAATTTTTCACTTCAACCTATTTTTTGAAGCTTAGAGCAACAGCTGTTGAAAACTACTTAATATATTTTGAGAAAATAAATAACATTTGACATAATATAGTAGAATTGAAAGGAAAGTATATTTGATTTAAGATAAGATTTTGAGAAAAATAGGGCGTTTTTGTGCTTAAATATATTAGTTTCTCTTAGAAAATGTATATTTGGTCCTAATTATTTTTCCTAGAAATATCACTTTTAATATGAGTCAAACTGAACATGTACTTGATTACAAAAATAATTTGATTCAGTACGTATTTAATAAAAGATATATTTATGAATAATAAAAATTGTTGAGATTTTATCATTTATATTTTTAAATTAACATCAAATTAACCCAAAAGCATTTCCACAAAATAATTTTTGAATGATACTTGTTAAGACTATAAAATGTAAAAGCAAAATGTATTAAAAATATGCTTTGCTATAGATTTAATCAATTATTTTCGAGGATTTTTTAATTTGGTAATCCTGTATATTTTTTTCATATTAGTATTCTTTTTTTACAGAAGAATTTTTACAATAATGAGTGCTGTTTTCTGGTTAGTGCAAAACTGATTTCTGATTATTCCATACACAATAATTTTATTTAAATGGAGTTAGTTTTTGTCGAATACACATTATATTTATTTAAATCTTACAAAAATTTTTATCTCATAAAAAGAATAAAAAATTATACTCAGTGAAAACAGAAGCCATATTTCTCTTAATATTTAAATTCTATCTACTTATTGTATACCGAATTTTTCCCTTAGTTTCAAAGCTTTGTAAAAGACAGAATTCTAAAATGGTAATGTTATATTCTAAATTAAATAAAAGCATTCTCTAAAATTTAGAATTACATTTCTTTCAAGAATATTAAAAAAAATTATAAACAAAATTTGTATCGTTCTAGATGATAAAAAAAGATATAATAATCGACTGTTATTCTGACAGTGTTCATACCAATATCATCTTTATCTTTCTGACAATGTTCTTACTACTCATACCATCACTGAGAAGTCAACAAACTTGTAAATATGATTTCATATCATTGGAGGACAGCCTCGTGCGCCTATTATATATTTTATATATTAATAGCTTTTCAACATCTTGCCTCAGAAGATTCCTCTCCTCAGTGTTGAAATTCATTAAATCAAAGTTGTGCTACATGTTTAATTAAATTTTGCTTTCTATCAATTCCTCTCAAATGTGATTTTCACGATTCTGTATTACAAAAGGAGGAAATAATGGCCCTTTTATACAGGTAGACACCCATTAAATGTGTCATTGCGACCCTGAAGTTTGGTGGGTCATCCTAATTTAGAAGCAGAGACCGTCATCTTGACCGGCACTCCCAAAAGCATCATTTCACATAGAGGGCATTACGACAGTGACTTATTTCAACTGCCTCAGACACCATTGGTGAAAATGATGGCTCTTCATTTGGGTAGGGATTCCAACTCATTACCTTCCGATAACATCTGAACTATACTGAAAGAGTACTTTCAGAAAAGACTCCTTTATCATGGTATAAAATAAATAGATTCCGAACTTTAATTACATGAATGCTAGCATTTTTATATGGCTTATCCATGCAGAATGATTTGTAAGATCCAGTTGTGTTGTGATAGCTCGTATTGGAGTCTGGGCACTTAGTTTTTACTCATTTCCATTTTGATTAAACTACAACCTTTATATTCAAGATAAAAATCCCTTTTTAGAATTTCTTGCTCATATTTAAAAGTTAAAATTAAAAAATATTAATTTAGCAAAGAATAATTTAAGATTTCATATTTTTAGATTTAAAATAAATATTTTTAGATTTAAAATGAATATAAAATAAAAACCTAGTCACTCAAATTTATTTCAATGCATCGGAAAATAAACCACTGCAAAAATGATTAATGTATTTGTAATTTAATTAGAAAGTATTTAAATTCTAAAAAAATTTACACAAGAAAATCTAAACATTAACATTTTTACAATATTATCGTAAAACTAAGAGAAATAGATTTATGTTTCCAATAAAATCTTTGTATATTTTATTGAAAAATGTACCAAATAATTAAATAATAAATTATTTAATTCAAAACGATGACGAGTAAGATGGAATGTCTTACACGCCCTCTGTCATGCGTATGGTTCGTCTGTATATGAAATGTAAGTCATTCTAGGCAAATTTGCATGGGACGTTGCGATTCCTTTTTTCCTACACTTTTTTTATTTTTTATTTCAGATTGTGCTCTGAGTTCTGCGGAAGGAGTGCGAGTGCAGCGGCTGTTCTCTTATTCGCCGTTCACCCCGTTCACACCGAAGCAGTAAGTGGAATTTTGTTTGCACTGGTTGGTATTCAAATCACAATTTGGCTACTGTAATCTGTATTACCGAATAACAGTCAATTTTGCACAATTCTTATTCATTATTACAAACTCAAAATTTTGATTCTGATTTCTTATGCCATATCCTTTGTTATCACATTAAAGTAATGTTGTTTTCTCTCTCTGCGTGTATATATATATATCAGTAGCACTTTTCTTTTTCCTTGTATTGCATTGCATTGAATAATCATTTCTACTTATTTCCATTAGAATTTCTGAATAAGCTATGTTAAAAACGTCCGAATTCCGGTTTTAAGTATTTTGAGCTAAGAGTTCAAGGTCACATAATAGAGACAAAATTCTTTCTGCGAGCTCTGCTTTAGATCCTTGAAAAGAAATGCCTAATATGTTTGATGCAGTAATAAAATCGCCAAGCAAAAACGCATTGTTTATATTCCATAATATTTTTCATATTCAATATAAAAATACGATTTAATCTATCTCCATCATGATTAAAAATCAATCCAGGAAGAAATTTGATTTTTACTGCTTCGAAATATTTTAATGCAACAATTATTTCTTTTATGTCGTTTAATATGATCTTGCATCATGAAAAATGTCCACGTCTTTTTCTTGGTTTCAAACCAATCCTTCATCGTTTTTCTAGGATCAAAATATTTCCAAAAATGCATAATGTTTTAGTAACACTGTATATATATATATATATATATATATATATATATATATATATATATATATATATATATATATATATAATAGAAAAGTAATAATCAAAAAATACTCCAATCAGTATACAAATTTTTCAAATATATATATATATCGATCTTTTGAAAATGATTTTTCTCTACTATTTTAAGATGTGGTGTTTAAATATTAAATATGAAAAAAGTAATCAACGTTAAAGAAATTTTTTCCAAGGAAAATTTTAAACGGAGAATTTACAGAATATAAATTAAAGTCACTATTAAGAAACTTCAACATATTTTCATACTTTTTTATGAATCTATAAAATGAATGTATGAAAAAATAATTTCACGTGATACATTAATAAAAATGCATGAAAAAATGGAAAATGCACTTTTCATTCAGTGAATTTGAAGAAAAATGTGTATATTTTTTAAATTAATTATGTATATAATTAATATGCAAATATTAACGTATAACTGATTTGCAAATATTTTTAATCCTTATATGTTATAACTCATCTATAGTCATTTAAAAATTTTAAAAATTAGTTTGTATAAATCTTAGTATTCCCCTAAAGGACTTTGAAATCTTCTTTTTAAAAGGAAATTAGGTGGACAAAAAATTTAAATAAAATAATAAACAAGTATAGATTATTTGATTATTTTGTACAAGAACTTAATATATAGGAAATACACTACTGGACATTAAAATTGCTATACCAGGAAGAAATGAAGATAACAAAATGATATTTATTGGACAAATATATTATGCTAGAAATAACAAGTGATTAAATTTTCAAAAAATTTGGCTGGATATATATATAGATCCTGAGAAATCAGTACCCAGAATAACCACCTCTGGCAGTAATAACAGCAGTTATACGCCTGGGCATTGAGTAAAACAGAGATTGGATTGCATGTACAGGTACAGATGCCCATGCAGCTTCAACACGATGACACAGTTCATCAACAGTAGTGACTGGCGTTTGGTGATGAGCCAGTCGCTCGGCAAACATTGACCAGACGTTTTCTATTGGTGAAAGATGGGTGGTGAAAGAACGTGCTGGCCAGGGCAACAGCCGAACATGTTCCGTATCAAGGAAGGTCAGTACAATACCGACAACATGCGGTCGGGCATTATCCTGCTGAAACGTAGGGTTTCGCAGGGCTCGTATAAAGGGTAGAGCCACGGGTCGTAATACACCAGAAATGTAACGTGCACTGTTCAAAGAACCATCAATGCGAACAATATGTGACCCAGACGTGTATCCAAAGGCACCCCATACCATCACGCTAGGTGATGGGCCAGTATGATGATGACGAATGCACGTTGCCAGTGTGCGTTCACCACGATGCCGCCAAACACGGATGCGACCATCATGATGCTGTACACAGAACCTGGATTCATCTGAAAAGATGATGTCTCGCCATTCGTGCGCCCAGGTTCGTCGTTGATCACACCATTGAAGGTGCTCTTGTCTATAACGCAGCGTCAAGGAAAGCCGCAGCCATGGTCTCCTAGTTGAGAGTCCATGCTGCTGCAAACGTCGTCGAACTGTTCGTGCAGACACTTGTTGTCTTCCAAACGAACCCGTTTCTTCACTCAAGGCTCGTGACGTGGTTGCACGATCCAATATTGCCATGCGGATAATATGCCTGTCTTCTCGGCTGCTAGTGATAGGTGGCCGTTTAGATCCCGCATGGCGTTCCGTATTACCGTCCTGAACCCATCGATTCCATATTCTGCTAACAGTCATTGGATCTTGACCGACGCGAGCAGCAATACTGCGATAAGATAAACCGCAATCCCGGTACGCTACAATTCGACCTTTATCAAATTCAGAAACGTGCTGGTACGCATTTCTCCTTCTTACACGAGGCATCACAACAACTTTTCATCAGGCAACAACGTTCAAATGCAATTTGTGTATGAGGAACCGGATGAACAATTTCTTCATTTAAACACAATATAGGTGTCGCTACTGGCGCCTGCTTTGTCTGAATGCGCTGAAAAGCTAATCATTTGCATATCATAGCACCTTCTTCCTTTCGTATAAATTTCACGTGTGTAGCATGTCGTCTTCTTGGTGTAGCATATTTAATGGCCAGTAGTGTATAAATTTGTACAAAACTGAAACAAAATCTTTATTTTATCAAAAATGTCAATATAATTCTGTGGAAATAACCTAAAATATAGATACAATTATATTTTCGAATCGATTTTGACACTTCAGAATCGTTTGAACTCAATATTAAATGGCGTGTTTCTTGCTTACAAATGTTGTTAGCATCCTTAAATTAAAAAATATATACATCCCCCCTCTTCTAAACTACAAATACTTTTTACCTAAAATAAAAAAAAAACTTAAATGCTATTTTAAAAAAACGTTGCAATACCGTCAGTGGCAGATGCCAATTCCAAATTGTCTGGCAGGTGTAGCAGACGATAAAGGTATGTTGTCAACTGATATTCTACTTTTCTTTGCTTTAGGTGACCGGAGTAGTGGGGCGAGCAGAGCTGCTGTCATCGATATTTTTTCTCTTGGCGTTCCTGAGTTACATCCGATCAAGGAGGAAGATGGAGAGCAATGGTAAAGCTTTCACGAAAAAACACATTTTCCTCCTCATCTCGCCTATATTTTCTTGCTTAATAACTTGCTCTTCTCAATATTTAATATGAGCTATATTATTTTTTGTTAGAAAAGAGAAAAAAATATTTTCTATGAGTGGCTAACAATAAAGTTAAATTGAATATTCTGTGTTAAAGTGATTTTTCGTAATTTTCACCTATTTATTTGTTACTAATACATTTTCTGTTTTTAAAGTTAATAAGTAATTTCAAATTTGATTTAATTAAAACAGTAAATAATCGTACTGATGATGTTTATCTCATTTTAATATTTTTCTATTTTAATTATTTGTGTTTTATTATGTTTCCAATTATGTTATATTGTATAATTTTTAACAAAGTTTTATTTCCCCAAGTATCTATATTTCAGTATTATAATTTCCATTTCAATATTGTTTTCACATTTTACCTTGTCATATGTATTCTGCCATGATCTGTTACTAATTGTCTTTTTCCAGTTTTATTTTGGTTTGTTGCGGAATGGCATTATCTTTTGTTTTATTATAATTCGCGTATTTTAACATATCATATACAAAATCTTTTAGTTGTACCTGAAAGGTTAATTGATGTTTACAATTTGGTTTAATAACCCTTATATGTGTCACTATATATTAAGGAATGAAATTCTAAATTTATTAGATGAAATTCTAATTATTCAAGGAATTAAATTCAGTCTTCATTGAAATTATTTATTGACTATATAAAGAAATCCTAGGTTATCCTCTTTGTACAGTAAACTTAATTTGTGTGTTCCAAGTGATTCAAGTTTTTCAATCTTCAATTCAGAAATCAAAATACTTGTTACTTCTGAATTCATCCTTTCGTTATTAGCTAAGATAGTTTCTTAACTTTGGTTAAGTTTTCTTAAGTTTATAGTACTAACGTGTAAATAGTTGAACTTTATTTATGACTGATACAAATATTTTTATTTTTCTTCTCACATGTCTATCAATTCCCAAAGTGTATTCTGATTCATGTCCACCAATTCATAAATTATACTTATTATCTATACGTCTTACTGTTTTGTATTTATGTAACATATTGTTTCATATTGTTTTTAAGTACCTTGTACATTATAAATTTATGTTGTTTTTAGTTTGTTATTTATTATAATTCCTGATTCTCATTACTTACACTAATTCAGGTATATTATATTTATTGTATATATATATATATTTACACGACTCAACCCTAATTTTTAATATATATTTCATTTTGTGAGGAGAGAAATTAATTATTAATAGTGCTCAATTTTAAGTACAGTATTCCTCACCTCTTATTTAATAAAAATATTTGAAATTTCTCGTCGATTTTTAGGCTACTGAATGGAAAAATCTATTCTATAAAAATTGTGATATTATTTTTTAATTATATCTAACGTGTTTTCTTAATTTAATAACTATCATATCTAATATAGTACGTGTTTTTACTAATATATGAAATTCTCAAGTCTGAGAAGACGTGGATTTCAATTCAAATTTCTTATTATAAAAATCATTATTTCTATATGAATATATTTACACCACTTCTTAAAATAAGCGTATTATTTATATCATCTGAAGTATGATCAACGAATAAATAAATACATAAAAACAGTTCGGAATTTAATTAAATTAACTATTACTTTTATTCTTTAAAAAAATTATCAGTGTAAGACAATCGCAGAGAGCATTTGCTGTTCTATACATTTCGACTTTCAGCAAGACATTCCTAGGCGCATTTATTAAACATTTTGACATCATCACCCTTACGTAATTACGATAGTAAATATGTTTGTGGGTCATATTTAACATATTTGTGTATCGTGTCTCCCGAATACATGTTTACCAATTCTTAAAACTGTGTCATATCTGAGAATACATAAACTTAAATTCAGAGCTTTGGCTACAAATTTTATTATTTTGATATGAATGGAATTTTCAATTTTCATAGTTTAGTTATGTAGAGCACAGTAACTTCTGCCTTAAGATAAGTTCCAAGGATGAATCAGTCATAAGAACAAAATGAATCGTTTTATTTTAAAATCATTTTTATTTTTTGACAGCTTTTACCTAATAGTCAACAACTGTTATAAGACATTTTAATATCCAACACATAAATTATTTTTCGCTTGGACTTTTCATGGATATTATTAGTGAAATTTATTATCAGATTAAAAAATTCTACACAAATTTAACTTATTAATGCAACTATTCTTAATTTTTAAATTATGACTAACAACCCATTGAGAAAAATGAAATTCTAAATGTTAAATTCTTTTTATCAATACACTTAGTGACTCCTGTCTCCTTATAAATCATTTTTCCGAGTAGGAAAAGGTCTACTCAAGTTGAATATAACAAATAATATTAAATTCATCTTATGTTGCTTCTTAAAACTACAATTTGTGACATCAGTTACACGCTCTTGAAAAAAATCTTCAACTTATTAATAGCATGCAGTTAGTGCGCATTTGTTAACTCCAGCTTTCAAAAATATTTATAAGAATTCTTTTCCTTTTTATCATTTTCAAAAATTATCATTTGTTTAAAATTTTCTAGTATCAAATAATTATAAGGAAAATAATATTATATTATAAAGTAAAATCAAATATTATTTACGATTATTTTCTACGCTTTAAAATTGCTGAATAAAATGCCATATTTTTTTCTCTCATTTAATACAAAACGACTGAAACCCGCTTTTATGGATATCATTTCTTCAATTTTTTATGAAAAGCCTTTGTTTGACGTTAAACGCCGTCGTTTTAATGTTGACATTAAAAGTTTAAGATTAAAACAGCGTTTCCAGATGTGAGTTGTTCTTAGAACATCATTTTACGTAAATAATATCATCTGATAAAGGTTGATTCTTTTTAAATGTTTTGAACCCACTCAAATTCTAGCAATTTGGACAATAATTAGTTTCTTTTATTTCCAAAAAATTTTTAGATAATTTAATATTACTAAGTGGCAATTTAATAGTGAATGTTAAGTTATTTTGAAACAACCTGATGACCACCACGTGTATTTCCGGGTAAGACTTTGCTAAGACAGTGGGCCACATTCAAGTGTTGCAAGGAAGGAAACCTAGGAAATTTTAATGTACCCACTTCAACAGACATGCATGTTGACAAACAGAAGCGCAACATCCATCTTTCCTTTTTTAGCATAAACTGGAATTGAACCTAGGACTTTTCCTTTAATAGAGCGATGTCCTAATATTAGACCTCAACGATCAAAATTTTTGTATTGTTGAAAGCATACCAGAATATGTGATTATTCTAAGTAAATGACTCAAAAATTGTTAACTTGCAAAAACAATCCTAGTTATTCCAAGAATCTTCTAAAACAATTTAGAGATCCCTTTAGAAACTTCAGTTCATTTGTCTTCATAAATCTGAAGATATTTCTTTATCACAGAAAAAAAATTATTAGATTAATTTATATATTTTATATATTTATAATTATTTATCATTATTATGCTGACCCATTCAATATACATCAATGAGACTTATAATACAATATAGATGACTTATATATAAGCAACTTAAACTTCAGTAGCTATTAACGCAATTGAAACTCGAACAGAGAAGCAAAGTATTTTCACTGGTAAAATTTAACCGAAAATGTCACAGGATTTATTCGAATTCTGCACATTAAAGAGGAGTAAGAAAATTTCCAGATTTTTTCATGTTAGTTCCTTCATCAGATACATAGTTCAAAGTGTCCAGTACCTGGCATTACTTTTTATGATAACATCCTCGACTCAAGTAATGAAAAAGTGACTACTTTTATTTCATTTATGACAGAACTTAGTTTTGTAGCTTTACTCCTGATTAGATATATATTTCTTCGAATTTATGTATCATCATTCAATCCAAACAATACATAAATTCTCCTCCCAACAACTGTCGAAGGGGCAACATTTATATATCGTTCAGTCGACAAAAAGAAAACAAGTTTTACTGAAGGGGAAGTGCCAGTTTTTTTCAGCTTCATTGCGTTTCTCATTTTTTATTACGATCTCACTCAGGTCTACATTAGGATTTAGAAAATGGCAACACTAAAATCCGCCCTTAACTGACCATCGGAACTATTTTTTATTGCGTCATCTGGGATTCTTTTTATTTGAGGACACTAATATTAGCAAAAGAAAACGGAAAGGAACAGCACTTCCCTATGCTAAAAAGAAATTCCCATGTTATGTCTTTTGAAGGCTGATTTCCAATTACGTTGTTACCAACCTAAAGGAAATGCTTCGCTAACCTCATTAAAATAAATTGCTAACCTCATTAAACTGTCCCTAAATGCAGCTAAAATTAAATGAATCCAATCGAAAGGTGAATAAATTTGTTTCCATCTTATTCTATAATGAAATACCCACTAGCACTTCAACAATACCTCCTGCATTGTAATTGTATTTGATATGAGACAGTCAATGTTAAACAATTGTAGACAATATTAAACACAAGCGTTCTTACTAACAAGTGTAGCTAGTTTGTTTCTACTTGACCTCACTTAAAAATATTTTAAAATATATTTTTTTTTAACTTTCTTACTTTTATATTCAGTTTGAAAAATAAAACTGTTAAAATATATAACTAATGTTATAAATTTAGAGCAAATTGCTCACTATAAACTTCCGCACTTGATTCATATGGAATTTTCTTCATTTATGGGATATAAAAAACCAAACTCACAGTGGTACGATTATTCCATAGGGACAACAGGGCTTGCATTGCGAATATCTGTTCTCTCAACCTAGAGACCTGCGGAGCGATGCACCTGTTGCGGTTAGGTAGTCAGCCTACCATGAAACCCCCACCGCTAAGTTCTCAAGGATCGTCAGCACTTACTTTCGTCGATCCACTGATGGAGTCCGATTAAACCTTCTCCATCACAAGAACAAAATCTCAGACCTGTGCCTTGGAAGTGCAAAGCTCTACCACATACGCTATGGGACTCCTCTAAGACATACACTAAAATACTTTGACGAAAGCTACTGTAAAATGAATCTAAGTGCAATTTCTAGTTTCTTATGAAAAAAGGAACTAAAATCTCAACGCGCTCTTAATTTGGTATATGAAATTCAGTTTAATTTCTTAAAAGAAATTAAAATGATACCAGAAAAGTATTTTTATTTAGAAAAAAGTGTTGGAGTCTGTAGAGAATTTAATTAAATATTAAGTATAAACTCTTTTATTTTCAGAAAATGTATTTTCTCCGAATCTAATTGAAAACACAATAGAATGTATTTTTACTAACGAAAGTTGATTGCTGAGGTCTTCGTAAAATTAAAACTGATTTTTCACTTTTTTCACATCCACTTACATTTAAAAAAAACATTTGATGTGAATGTAATTATTATTTTAGACCATAGTTACTTCAAAAAAAAAAAAATTATATTTTCTGGGTTTTAGTTTTGTTCTTTTAAATTCAACACTTTAAACTTGTTAAATAGTAGAAAAAGGATGGTTTTTTTTTTTCAGATTTCAGATCTGTGCTGCAGTGCCTGGCCATGTCAGCTCTAGCAATGTTCAGCAAAGAGCAAGGAATTACCGTAATTGCAGTGTGTATTACATACGATGTATTATTAGTCCAGAGGGTATGTCAGTCTCTTTTACTCCAAAGAATATAAATGCATTACTCTAATAAATTAAAATTTAAGATATTATTTCCCGGTAACATATATCGTATTAAATATATGCACACTCACAGTAGAGTACTACCTGTGTAATTGTTCGCATAACCAATTAACAAAATAAAATCTCATTCAATTCTAAAGACGGATACCCATGTACCGAAATAGTGTCACCGTTCAAGTTTTCTTTTTTAAATCAATGAGTGCTTATTTTCTAACACGCTCTTTGGACACCATGTTCTATATTTATCAATATTCATACATTATACAATATGAAACAGAAAAACCATAATAAATAAAACAATAAAAGTTAAAACTGCCTTCTCGACTTAAATTAACCTTAAAGTGGGTGAATTGTCTTGTTTTTTTTATTTTGCTTTTCCTTCTGTTCTGTTGTCAAAGTGTTCAATTGTGGAAGCAATACCGCTAAAGATTTGAAAATTAGAAAACTAATTATTTTTAAAAGGGTAATTTTCATGATTTTGGAAACGTCGACAAACGAAAAAAATTATAACCGAAAATTACTTCTTTATTATTGGTAAGTATCATGAATGGAACTTTTTCCTCGTTGACGACACTCAGACATTCCATGGTGAACTACAACTTGTTTGCTGCCGCTTGAAGAATGCAGCCTGCAAATTCGTCCACAAGTCGGATGTACGACGCCTTCTCAACACGATATGACGTAGATGAAACGTTATCTGACGTCATGGACATTTTAAACCAATGAAAATCATAATAAAGTATGTTCCACTTAATTCATGATTTCTCATCTGGAACGAAAGAAACAACCACTTTATGTGGTTAGTAATTAATTTCGTGATTTCCTCTTTTATATTGAATTTTTTTTCAGTTTTAAATAAGAATAGAATAAGTCATAAAGAGTATAAAAAGTATACAAATTATAAAGTATACTCTTCGTTCTAACAATTCTACCAACTTCTTTATCTAAATATTAAAATTATATACACGCAAATATTTTTTGCTTTTTAATGCTCACCAAAAATGGATATTTACGAAATTAAATAGTTCTAATAAAATGTGAAGGATATAAATGTTTCCAATGTATGAGCATATTTAAGTTTTCATTTTATGTACTTTTTAGATCAGCTCTACCCCTTCAGTTCCAAAAAGGTCCTCCAGAAGTAAGATAAAAGGACCCACCCCCACATGGAGGAAAGACTTGGTGCTGCGATTGCTGGTCATGGCAGTGGGAACCATGCTACTTCTAGCAGTAAGGATGAAGCTCATGGGATCAAGATTGCCCATTTTTAATAAGTGAGCATTAAAATGATGCATTTTGTCATTTTGTTATTAGTTAAAATTAAAGGGAAATTACGATAATCAATGGCAACCTATCAATAACCACATTATTTTATTGAATATGTTATAAATCACACTTATCTATTAATTTTTGAAGACAAGTAATATCATTAGACATGTAATATTATAATTTCATTTGAAAGTCTTAATACGAAAAAGACAAAAATGACCCAAAAGAATAACATTTGTATGTATTAAATAGTTGTAAACTTAAACTTTCTTATTTATTGAAAAATACGCATTATTAACAATATAGCTCATTTTTTTTTCAAAAATTATTAAATTTTTAATGCATTCCTAAATGTAATAAAAAATTTTAAATCCTGTATAAAATATATATTTAACTCTTTTAAGTCAAGCATATATGTATTTAAAAATGGGAAGTGTAATCATATAATTTCCTAATCCCATTAAACACCTTAAATTAAAGTCAAATTTATTTATTTTCATAATGAAACATTTCTAAAATTGTAGATATTCTTATAATTTTACAACTGTTTGTTAAAATATACTTACGGACTTTAGTTTAAATGATTACAGTATGTAATTAAAATATGTATAAAGAATAATATATATATTATATACTTTTAATAAAAATTATATTTCTATTTATTTTTGATGATAAACATATAATCTAATTTAAGGATTCAGTGCAACATTTCTTCATAAAATTTTCAAAATTACATTAAAAATCAAATACTTCTTTCTACTTTCTTATATTTCATTTGAAATAATTTATATAGCGTACTAGAACATCAAAGCATTTATTTTATGTTATTTGTACTAATCAGTAATTTAGTTATCTTTTATTCAGCTTTATGTTAAGAATGAAGACTTTCTTAATTAAATCTCAGTTAAATAATGTGAATTTTTTACATTGAATAGTAAATTTAAGAAACATTACAGAAAAGTTTTTTAATCACAATACTAATAGAATTAAATCAAAATTAAATTGTATAGTGACATTTTATTTATGGAAATGAAAGTTACTAAGTACAAATAATTATGGCACACGCTTTTTGCGAAATACAATAAATTAAAATTCTAATTAATACCAAAAATGTACTATAAATAGAAAGATAATTGATGTAATTATTATCTTCCGCCTTGTTAATTACATATTAGTTAAATTTCGTGCAATTATCTTGTTTCCTCGTGAATCATTATATTTTTAAGAACAACTGTATGATAACTAATTATCATACAGTTATTCTTAAAAATATATTTCATTACACTGCCTTACAAAAATAATAATTTAAATTTATTTTAAAAAAAAACGGAAATATTTTTCGAATTTGTGGAAAAACATATGAAACATTGATAGTTTTAATTTCTTTAATGTGATATTATGCGTAAACCATTGTTTTTGCAAATTCATTCACTTGCTCTCATAAGCTCTCATTATTGCAATTGTTTTCATGGTGCAAATTATATGATCAATGAAGTAAGGGAATTCGTTTAAGCACATTCAATATTTCCTTCGTATGTAAAGCTTCCTGTTTTGAATCTCATCTTCTTTGGTTCATTATAACGAACATTTTAATGTATTCATTCTATGTTGTTTCATTAATAACCTGGTTAGTGCATTTCAATATTTCTCATAATAAAATTCTTCAATTATGAATTGAAGATTATTAGAAGCATATGGTGGTAATAAGAAGTATGTTATTTCTTCTTTTTTTATTTATTATTTTAATTAATGGGTTCTTTTTTGTATGTCAAAATGATATTGTTTGTTGTACAAATAAAGAAGAACAAAACATTTTTATTCTTGTAAATGAGATAATTTTATATGTTATATAATAATATTATTTACCATACATTTTAATGTTTTCAAACGAGAAACTATCTATATATATTAGCAAATTGAGAACTGTGGAAGGTATAAGAAGTGTACAATACTCTTTCTTTATTTTTATTGTTTGTTAGATGATTTCATAATCTAAAAATACTGAAAAAATTTAATAATTACTGATACAGAACTCATGTTATTAAATATTAGTGTCATATATATTAATTTTTCTCATATTATTTACTAATTTTTCCCGAAGTATTTCTGGAACTATTTCCCGAAGAAAGATACAAGTGCTTAACGAACTGTAACACTTCGTCACTGAATACAAAAGAGGATAGCCTGTCGGTTGCATTTCGGAATTAAATTACCATACATACGTGATGCAGTGGCTCGATCATTCAGCTTCAGTAACTGAACACTCAGAAATTAGAAATAATGTAAGAATATAGAGTTCGCAATGCAGACTTGATCAAGGCGTTCATATTTCAGCAACAAGAAAATAGAAAAAATGCGAGATTCTACAGTTCACAATAAGCAATTGATCACGATATTCATTTTGCGATGCAAAGGTGAAAACAATGTGAAGTCTTTCAGTTTACAATAAGTAATTGATTAAGACATAACACTTACAGGCATACGTGCCCTTGTGCCGATCTTGAAATGTAGGTATTCGTGCTATTCATGGCCATCTAATAATTTACATATTGTTTATTAACAAACTACGCTCTTCTGATATACACTTTTGAATATTTGATGATACGGTAGGGACCAGTTTCTATATCTTTCTCACAGTAGGTATCCATAATCAGGAAACCACAATGTGTGAAGTTGGGGTTCACATATAATCATACTGCGACAGTTGTCCACCTCCATCAATACATTCATGAACAATTTTAGCTCCAAAAGAAGTTCTAACAATATATATATATATATATACATAAATAATTGCGTAGAATATTTGGCAAACTCGTAAGGCAAAGCGTTTTTTATATTTCAAGGTTAGTATTCTTTCACAAACGTTGCGAACTAACTCACATACTGAGCTAATTGCTCTTTTATACGATAGCAGGAACTTCTGGAACACTGCTCCAGTAAACCAAAGAATTTTCTAGAATAGTCGCACTCGAAATTAAACTCAAAAAATTTTCACACAATTACATAGATATTATATATATACATATATTTATATATTATATATACACATATATATATATGTGTGTGTATATGCATATAATTTCAAATTTTAAAATAAATGAAAAATAAATTGATTTAAATAACATAAAACATAAAAGGATTTTTAAGAAATTAGAAAAAAAATTTCTAAATGAAACAAGGAGAGAAATATTAAGAAAATATAGGAAAATAATTAGAACTAAGAATAATTACGGGATCCGTAAAATTGGAAATTAAATCCAGAAAAATAGCGAAGAAAGCAAATACCTAATTTATTAATTCTTAGAGATGCCTAACAATATTCTCGGAATACATGCACACATAGCTATGCAGGTGACCTCCTTGCTGTACCAATATAACATTTAAAGTGGGTTTAAGGTCAACGTATTTAGAAAACTCACCTATCTGTAAGTGCCTCATATTTTTAGCAATGATTATGTGACGAGGATACTCTTGACCTTCCACCCTCCTTTTCACATCCACACCATTCCAGCGGAAAAGCTTTGAACTTCACAGATTAATTTATCTGCATAAATCTAATCTATCTGCATATAACCTCTCTAATTCTACATGCATGTCTTTTCCCCAATGTATACACAATGCGAAACATTAGTGTGATTTTTGGAATACGTCTATAGCAAAGTATCACCTAGATTTATATCAAATATCACCTAGATTTATATCAAGTATCACCTAGATTTATATCAAGTATCACCTCCTTTTTTTAATTTTTTTACTAGAAAAATATTTAATAAACCATCATTCACTGAATGATGATTTTTTAAAACCGCTGCTTTTAAGCTGTAGTTTACTTAATTAAATTGGTGACAGCAAAACTGTTTTATATTATACTATTCACAGGCAGAATGATAGAGTATCTTCTTTTCATCCGGAAAGGGTTCGATTGGTTTTGGTTCGATTCCCAATGCCACCGATGATCCAAATAATACATGTACAATATACGTACTCGGGAAATCTGAAGAGTTGGCAGTCTTATTGTTGGTTATTGAACTGTTATCATAGATATAATTGTCTGGAGAAATTTTCCTCCTCCCCCAGATTAATGTCAAAATTGAGGGAGTGTATCCTCTTGGGGTGCCATTTATTGGAGGAGTTTACAGTGAAATCGTACAGTTTTTTCGTGGTACTCTGGTTAAACGTAAGACATATCGTAATGATTTAAAATCGATTAGCCAATGGTATAGCAACCTTGGATTGTCCAAGTGTCATAAGTAAAAACAATATACACACACTGAAACTTGTAATACATATAAATCTTTAAATATTTAATTATTTAAATAGCTTTATAATCTGTTTTTCATTATATTGGTTACATTTTTTAAAGCAATGCCTTACTAAAAAAAACTTTATATTTACTGTATAATCAATAATATTCTTTCTCATGCCTTTTTCAATGTAATTCCTAAAGTGAAATGGAGTGAAGCGTTTAGTAAGATAATGCCATGAACATGAATGAAAAACTTTCAATCAAAGTCTTTAAAACAATGTAAAATTTTTTTTTTTGTATAAATTTTAAAACAATGATGTCATGATAATACGATTATAAATGTCCTCATTTCCATGTCTACATCCAAATTTTATGTTCATCAGGTTTGACAATCCGGCTGCATCCGAGGGCTGGCCCGTTCGCCATCTCACCCACATTTACTTGGCAGCTCTGAACTGCTGGCTCCTGCTGTTCCCGGCGGACCTGTGCTGTGACTGGACCATGGGGACGGTACCCCTGCTCACGTCCTTCGCCGACCCACGAGTACTCGCTTCCTTGCTGTTTTACGCTGTGATATGTAGACTAGTCTGGGTGGGTGGCCACCACCCAAACATCCGAATTTCTAATATTATAATAATGGTAATTATGAGCGAAATAATTCTAATGGAAGTAAATAATGTATTATCTTGCAAAAGTAAAACATTAATATAATTATTTATGATCAGTACTAAATGCAAAAATCATTTAGTTGATTGTGTGTATGTGTGTACTTCATTTTGTTTCGCAAATTCCAAGGAAAGACAAGTTGCGTCAAATTTTAAATATTTATACATATATTTATTTATTTTAATTTTTCCAAAATTCAAGCCACGTCAAATTCGATTAAAAATGCATTAAACTCCATATTAAATATCTAAATTAAAATGATCATGTATTTATTTATTAAGAATGATTTCTAACACTATATTAATGAAATATTCGTTATAAATCTAAGATATCTCCTTTATTTTGATAACTACCTGCATAAAACTGTAAAGAATTGGAACTATGCAAATATAAATTGAAATAAATAAAGTTGATGTAAGCATATCCTTAAATAAGCAAAATATTAGAAGATTATTCATCTAATATATCAAATAATATTGAAATATCATTTCCAAAAACGATAAAACGGGGCAGTTAAAATCTGGATATAAAAATATAACATGACATTGTAAATAGCTCATTACGTTTCTTGCCATTTTAAAATCTATAAAAACAAATGTTTGTGTCTGAAATCTGTGTAAGGGATACAAAGCCTAGTTAATGTTTATTTCAAAAATGAAAATTTAAATTACGGTATTTTACTTTCAGTTTACTTAGAATAATCAATTAAATGAAGAGCAATAATTGAACGAAGGGAAAGGAAGAGATGCTGAATTTCTTTTTAAAATAACATACCCATAAAATACAAAAGTATTTTATGGGTATGTTATTTTACTAATACATACAAAAGTAACTTTTGTAATCTGTACAGCCTCCTTTTGAAAATAAAATCGAAAAACAAATTTCAAATTACAATTTTTGAGAATAAACTTTTAATTCCCAAGTACTCGACTAAAGTAGGCTCTTAACGTTTGTCTTAAAAAGGCGAATTTGACAAGTGACCTCCTCCAATACTCCTCAATTTCCGCAGAGTTTAATATCATGCAGTTAGTGTAAGACAGAAGCTGGAAAAGAAGTTCTTACTCTTCCCAACATAATCTATTTCTTTCATTTATCATAATAACTCAAATACTAACTTTGCCTCGTAATCCTGGTCTAATCACATAGTAGTATATTAAAATCTATAAGTGATAGGCTCTATCCATCTATCCAATAACATACATGATAAAATATACAGTTAACACATTCGGAATGCTCACTTATCCGTAATCACTCCGTAATTTTGAGCCACATTGAGGTGACAAGGTTACATCTTAAATGGAAACCTCCTCAACACATCCACACCTTAACAGCGGAAAGACTTTGGACGTCGCAGATTAATGTGGACACGTCCCCAACTCACGAAGCTCCAGCAACTCATTGAGAGAGAATGTCGTCCCCCTCCCAATCACTCATCGGGAAAGAGGGTGCTTCACTTTGCTGATCTTACGTGAAGTGGCGTGAAAGTACTGAGTTGTTGGGGCTCCTATCCAAAAACAGCATTTGGAAAAAATAGCAAATAAAAAATGTATTGTAATAAAGCAAACCAACGAAATAAATTTCAATGAAACAAAAAATAAATAAATAAATAATGATAATATTAATTTCCATGCATAAATATTTTTATATGACAAGCATATTTAAAATCAAAAAGTATTGTATCTAGTCGTGTAAAAAATCATTCTTGCATCTGAAAAGTAAGGGAAAAAATTACGGACTTAGAATAAAACCGTCACCTTGAGCAGGTTAATCTTTCCGTTACTTCTAAGACACTTTATTATTACAAGTCACTTCTGACCCATTACTATAACGAGTTATTTTTGACCAATTACTATGTCAAGTTATTTTTGATCAAGTTACTATGGTAATTACTACTGATCAGTTACCATATTCAGTTACTTTTGATCAGCTATTATATTAAATTATTTCTGATCAGTTACTATGTCAAGTTACTTCTGATTACTCACTGTGTCAAGTTATATCTGATCAGTTATTATATCAAATTGCTTCTAACTCGTTACTATTTCATAATACTTCTGATCCATTTGTATGTCAAGTTACTTCTGATCTATTCTCTATTCCATGCTTCGAAATTTCTTTGTGGTTGTTTGTAATTAGCTTACTTTGTTGGCAAAACTAACAGCCGGATTCATATTGAAATAAAATTAAATATCATAAAAATCAATGTGGTTTTATTATTTACGTGTAATTCTTCTTTTCCTTTCTAGAGTATTTCACTGTGCGTGTTTCCCTTCTTACCTGCGTCCAATCTGTTCTTCCCCGTGGGATTTGTGATCGCTGAAAGAGTCCTGTACCTGCCGAGCATGGGTTTCTGCTTTCTAGTTGCATACGGATGGCACGCCCTCTGCCTACATTACAAGTAAGCTGGTTATGCATCATAATATGAAAATTGAAACATTTAATTTTTTTTTATATTTTTATTTATATAAATTCAAAAGATTTAGTTTCCATGTAATCTATAAAATTTGCTCAGTTGCTTACTTTACTAATCATTTTCATTAGACATGACTTAGTTGTGCTACACCTTTCTTAAATTTGCCTAAAGCATTTAATAAAAAAAACTTGATTTATTTAAAATATGAATAATTATTAAAAAATATGATGATATAGTATTGCATAATGTTAAATTTTCTTACTTAAATCACGAGTCATTCAATTCACTGGTATATTTTACAAAGAGAAATCAGGTGATGATATACAAATTCAGAGGTGATAGTATTATTTAAGATTTCAACTTCATCAAGGGTACAGGATTTCATGTTACAAGTATCTGGCTGTTGAAAAGTTTGGATTATCTGACATAAAGACGCAACATACATATACAAATGAAGACAAACAAGAAAAGAACATAAGTATATAACGGCATAATAATTAAAAAGTATAATAATATTAATGTATTTGTTGTATTTGTTATAAACTAAATTCTTATAACTAAATTCAAGGACTATACAGCTGCAATCAGCTTAATTGATGGTATAATAGAGAAATTTCAATGAAGTGAGATACTAATGTGTATTTCGCTCTACAAGTATTTGGTTCCACAAGAAATTATTTCTAAAGCAATGACAACAAATTTTAAAATCAACAACCAGAAAAACCTAGCTGAACAAGATGATTGTTTTTCAGGAAATGTCATACACATCTTTAAAATAAATAATAAATGTTATCATAAGAAACAGAGTTATAAATCAATATTTTAGAATCTGAAATTTGACAATGATAGTAAACGCTGTTTTCACTTTCAATTTCGGCGATTGTTTGGCGTATTGGCTAAAAACACCTTATTAAAGATTGATATTTGACATGACACATATTATGGGAATATATGATCAGATACACATTATAAGTGTTTGTTGAAAATAATTGACAAGATGAGAATACCATTGGAATTTGTTTGGTACATTTGGTGAGTTAAATTATCGTACCGGCTGTCACGTTCTTTTAAGTTTGAATTCACAATTTGTAAGGATTCTATTAACATTATCATGTTTTTTAAAAATATTATTACAGTTATAGTGCATGTGCACCAGTAGGCTTCCCTTTATCTAGCCTACAGTTCAGTTTTACAAGTTAAATGGAAGCAGCTGGGTGGAAATCTTAGTAATTTAGAAGAGAAAAACAAACAGAAAACCTCCCAATACTTGACCAGAAGTATCATTTCACTTAGAAAACACTGTTATACGATCTATTTAACATGACCCAGCCACTTTTAGTAAATACAATAGATTTTTAGGATTATTGAGATTCGAATTCACTTCTTTCCGATAATGATAACAGCACCTTGACCAACCACACCATATTGGGTTCAAAACTAACTATGTTAATGATTCTGAAATAATTGTATTATATATTAATTGAACTTTTGCTGATGTGGTGCAGTAGATTCGAAGATAACGAATACCCAAACCCATTATTTCATGTACTAGCTTACCATATTTCATGTAGTCAGTAAACAACTATCTCAAATAATGTCACATAATATATAGCATTTTTACAAAATAAGATCCCATAATTTCAGTTAAGTTCATACTATTATTTGATACCATGCAATCTTAATATTTTTAATATGATATAAAGTAGGAAAAGCTAATATATTAGAAGAAGAAATTGTGAAAATATTGAGTAAGCAAATGCTTTAATTCAAATTATATCACAAAATTCTTAATTTTTTTCCCGGCATGATTTTATTTATTTTTTAACCTTTTAAAAACTCTTCGACAAATGATATATAAAGGTAGGTTATACTGAAACTATCTAACTAAATTTTTATATGACTTTCACAGATGTAAGTTGTGTTATGTTTTCTTATTTATTTATATTTTTTAAGAAAATTAAATAAGACGATTATAATAAATTAAATAATTATTTTATTAAGAAATTAAGTAAGACAATGTGCTATTGATCCATTTGGATTCACCAAATAGATCAATAGCAGGAAAAATGTAATAAAAAATTTTTTTCAGTATCACTTAAATATACTTCTTTCGTTTGAATATGGATCAAAATATTTCATATAATTATTTCTTAATTATGAGCTCTGGAAATATATCAAAAATGTTATTACTTTCAATTTTGCTAATCAGAAATAGTAGAAAAACAAAACTTCGAACAAGATGTATCCCTTGACTGTCACTATAAAATTACGACTAAGATCGATAAAAACATAAATTAAGAGTACAGCCCAGACCTACTTTTTTATTTAAATTTGAATTGCAACATTCAAAACAGATTCATCTTTGTGTTACTGAAACAGGAAGAATATAAAACTAACTAAGAAAATTTTTACACATATTTAACATTCATAAATAGGACTATATGTAAACAACACATTTTTCTTTTATTTACTTTCTTTGAAAATTAAAAAATAGATTGCACTTGTCTGATACTGAAAAAAGTTTGATCATGGTAAGCATATTTTCATATAATTCAAACATATTTCTTTAAATTTCTTGATATGACATATTGAAAAAAGAATCATATTTATGCTCTTAAATTATGAAGAATATTAATCAGTATTCAGAAGTATTTCGAAGCTTTTAATACGTCATACTCTTGAAATACTGTATAAAAAAGAATTTTAAAAAGTAAATTATAACAAAAAAATCACAGTTCAATAGTGGATGTTGAAAATAGTTCTCTGTGTTCCTAAATTACAAAATATGCTAGATATGCTGATGAGAAGTTCGAGAAAAACAACATTTCATAAAAGAAAATATTAGACATTAATAAACTATGATAACATTTATTAGAAGACTTTCTAAATAGGTTATTAATGTAATCCAAGTATATTTGCTTAATTTAAACACATAGTGAAGAATGAAAAAGTGCTTATTTGATTTCTTACGTCATAATAAAATTGTTTTACAAATGTTTACAATTGGATTTTTTATGCTCATTTGGAGAACTAGATGAAATATATTATTTTCCAAAAGAAAGAAAAGAATGTTCATCGGATAATAATGTGTTTAATTAAGATATGTAAATAGGTTCATTATGAAACCAAGCAGATATTTCAACACAGACTTATCTACTTTTCAATCTCGGTTCAAGACAACTCGTACAATATTCCTCTCCCCAAATCTTGAGATAAAGGAATTCAGAATAAGGAGATATGCAATTAAAGCGATTTCATTCCAGATAAACGCAATTAGTTATAATATTAGAACTGACGCCTTCACGAAATTTCACCTATCCCACTGCATCAACTGTTACCAAATTTAATTAGTAATAATATTCAAAAACTAAACTGTTCAGCTATTATCGCACTAGATGTTTCGGACAATTAATGAAATCCATGCTCACAAAAGGAGTAATATATTGTACATACAATATATTTACACAATAACGAAGTTCTCATGGAAAATCGCAGTTATTGTATTTCCTTCTATTATATAATATACAATGAAAATTCTTTAATGCATTTATTTACATGAAAATTTCTGAAGAACTAAGTTCCTATTCAATATTTTAAATTTCAACAATTGTATTTTATGTTATTCTTATTTTAAATATAAATACTGTAAAACGCATAAGTAAAAGAGGAATAGTATAAATAGTTTCTAAGAATCAGACTCAAAAAATTAATGAAGAGCGAATAAAATTATAACTTTGATGATATACTATATTCCTAATCAATATTTTAACTGTTATATTTTATGTTATTAATGATTATTTTTAAATATATATTATAAAGAAAATACATTACAAATAGAAATAATGTAGGAAGGTATTAAAATTAGTCTAGAAAATATGCAAAGTGCGAATAATTACTACCTTGGTGATACGAAATGTTCTTACTCAATATTTTAAAATTTGAAATTTATATTTTAAGTTATTAAAACTTATTTTTATGTACTAGGGTTACTCTGAAATTTTTGAGATACGTGCAGACCAGAATTTACAAAATAAAAGTAACGGTTTAATTTTAAAATATAAAGTATTTTAACACAGACGACGATTTTTTACTGACTTACTTCAACTTGTTTAGCGTAGAATAAATTTTAAGCAGAAGAGAAAATGGTTGACGCGAGAACATTTTCGCGCTATGATTTTCTACAATTTTAAAGCAGGATTAAATCAAGAAGAATGCGTTCAATGGTTGCAATGAGCATTTGGTGATGAATCTCCAATTCGTGCTACTGTATTCAGATGGTTTAGAGAATTTAGAATTAGGTCGCAATTTTCTTCATGATGAAGAACACACAGGAAGGCCGCCGTCGGCAGTAATCCCGGATAATGTGTCTGCCATACGAACAATGTTAATGGATGATAATCGCTGTACCTATCAAATAATACAGAAGGAACTTAACATTGGATCCACGGCCATACACAAAATTATTCATGATGAATTACATATGAAAAAAAGTACGTTGTGTTCCCCATAATCTAACTGAGCACCAAAAAGAGGAGCTTGTTACAATAAGTAAAGAATTTTTTAAATTGTTAAATGATGGTTTCCACCACATCATTTCTAAAACTGTAACAGGTAATGAAACGTTCATACAGTTTATTGCCGTTCCAACACTTTAAAAAAGCAAAGTATGGGTCTTTGAAGATGATCCCACGCCGACAATGGTGAAAAAACAACGCGCACTGAAAAAATGATGTATGCCGTTTTCTTCAGAAGTACGGGTCTGGTCAAAGCCATCAAATTGGAAGGACATTAGACAGTAACAGAGAGCTGGTATACCACTAAATGTCTTCCAGAAATTCTACAAGAACTGAATGTTAGGGGACTAATGCTTCACAATGACAATGCATCTTCATATACAGCCGGATTACCAGTTGAGTTTCTTAAACAAAAACATATTAAAGTGATCGAACATCCCCCGTATTCACCTGATATAGCTATGTGTGAATTTTGGTTATTCTTTAATCTAAAAATGAAATTACGTGGACGTCGTTTTCATTCAGAAGAAGAGATTGATGTGGCTATAAATCATTTTTTTCATTTGTTACAAGAAATGAATGACACGAGGCATTTAATCTGTAAAAAATTCGTCTACAAAAGTGGAGTGATGCTGGATGATACTACTTTGAACACACCTAAAATTTTATAAGCATAACTTTAAAAACCTAGTTGTATCTCAAAAATTTCAGAGTGACCCTCGTGTAAGTACGACAAATAACACTTTAAATACTAATAATATAATAAGTTAAAAAGAATCACACTCAAAAATTTGTGAATAGCTATTAATTACAATTTTGATAATATGCAGTGTTCCTAATCAATGTTTTCCAATTTTAATATTTATATTTTTATTATTAAATTTATTTTTAAATCTAAATTCTTTTAAGAAAAGCACAACAAATAATAACAGTTAAATCAGTTTCTAAGAATAAGACTTTATTTCTATCGTATCCATTCCTAATTTAATATCCAATGACGTTTCATTCATGAAGAACAAGTTTTTTACTTTGATGAGTTTGAACAAAACTATAATTTTATTTATTGAAAGAACCAATTAGTAATTTCTGTTAATTCGAAAATTGTCTAAGAAAAAATTTCAGGTATATAAAATTACTATTATTTATTTAACTTAGATTTTCATAAGGAAACAACGCATACGTAATACTAGTTAACGATGTAAATATCTGATATCGATAAATTAATGTCTAAATCTCATTGTTAAGTAATTGCATTTGTATTTACATTGGTTATAATGAGGATTCTTCCTTATTCACTCATAATTGTTTCTTTCAAAAGATAAATGAAATAGTTAACATTTCAATTAATATTTCATCATATACATTTTAATAAATTTTAATAATGTTCCACAATGATTTTTCTTTAATTTTCAGCATTTATATTTTTGAAGACTCATATATTCAAGCATAATATGTATTTTGAAATATATTTTCAATACTTTTCCTTTGCAGATTAAGTTTATTAAACGTTAAATTAATGGAATCAGTTAAATAAGTTTAAGATATTGTAAAAAATGCCTTAACTAATTATTTCTATTTTTAATTTGCTTTCATATTAGTAGTCCGTCTTTATTATTTTCCTATTAATTTTTATACATTTAATGTGATTTTAATAATGATTATTTATGTGAATTAACTATTTTGTTTATTTTCTCCTAGTAAAATTTAGTAAAGTTCTTAATAAAATACTTAATGAAAATTCTCTAATTATATTTCTTTGATTAATTGGTTAATGTTCTTTTAACACAAATTGCAAAGATCAACTTTAAATTTCTATGAACACAGTTACATTTAGCAAAGGGGAAATTCAAATTATTTAGTTCTAAATTATAAGCTTATTATTATAAGCTTATTTTTCTTTATTGAAAAATTAACATATATGAAAATTGTATTTTAATAATTTTTTCATTTTTTTCTAAAACTCAAATTTCTATGACAAATTTTTCTATTAGTGAAAATTCCATTTTATTTAATATTCAATATAAGGAAAAACATTATTTCAATTTTTTATTTTCAACCATACGTCTTACGTCATTTAATTTTAGCCTTCCATAATAATTTCTTTAAAGAAATATGAAAAAATTTTATCTTTAATTTTAGGGTTCACAGTTCACTAATGTTTGTTTCGTCACAATTTGGCTATTATCACATCTAAGATAGAGGTTTCATGAAAGGTAGAATCTCACGTAGAGTTTTATAATTGTTCTTTTCGATATATCATTACTCTGAAACAACTACATCAGGTTTTTGAATATGATAAAGTACTTTAAAATAAATTTCTTATATTATTCTTATTTTAGTCTTTTCGAGAAATTGATAAATTTTTATAAAAATTCTGAACAATTCATGCATTTGTACGAAAATTGTCAGTAGCTTTTAAAGTAGTGCCAGTAAAAGACCTTGGATTTAATTCTAGTTTCCACTAAATATTGGCAAGTATCCATTTTGTTTTTGATTTTGGTGGGCATTTCAATAGGATAATACTTTGAAATTTACGTAATCAAGCAATATTTAAAGATTTAAAGTTTATCTATTAAAATTGCTTCATAACAGCTTTGACTTGTAAATGAGCATCAATTATATATGTTTTTATCAAATAACTTAACAAGAACTGCATGAAAATAGATTACAATTCCTATTCAAATGTCATCATAAATAATACCGTTGCATGCATGTTTATACATAAATATTTCATGCATATACATGCATAATAACTGCGTGCATTTTTATGACTGTAAGTTACACATTTAGAAATTAAAAAACAATATGCTTGGATTTAAATTTATTAAATTGTGTTTTCAATATGAACTGACACTCACTAAAACCTTATATAAATCTATAAAATATTTACTAATATAATTTTTAATGGAGTCTACGAGGGCCTGGCTGGTTAGAGCGTTAGTTATTAGAAGGTAATGAGTTTGAATCTGGATCAATCAAAGAATTCATTATGGTCACAATGTCCTCCATATAAATTGATACCTCTTGTGGGTCGCAAAATGAGTCCGAGGATCTTCTGCTTGGACCTTGCTTCTAAATTATGGAGACTAATTTTCAAGGCTACGAAGGCAAAACCACTGTATATAAGGTGCCATCGCACCCACCCCTTGTTGTGCTGAAAGGTGAAAATCCTAATAGCCAACATTAAAACATAATTTATTATTAATAATAATCTACAATTTATTTTGCTTCAGATTATATATAATGATTTATTACGAATTTCTGTGGCAAAATATAAACTAAACTGCCCACAAAATTCTAATTTTAGTAATTTTTTTTTAATTTTTTGAGTTAGTAAAGTTGTTTTTTTCTTCCATGAATAACATAGAGGATCCGGTACTTGATCACTTCTAGCAGTACTGCAATGAGAGGAAGCATGCATGTTAGAGGGAATTCATAAACCAAAGTTATTGCTGTAAATTTATTTAGAGAGTAGCGTACTAGTTCTGCCAGCAAACCTCCCATTCAACCACAATGCACATTTCAGATGCAGTTGGCTGGAATTAGTTAGAATTATAAAAAAGAGATATCTGGGAAATTGAGAAATTATACTATCCATTCTAAAGAGTTTACTAATTGTCTAACAAAAAGGATTTTTAATTTTATTTTAGGAAAAATAAGTGGACACTGCATGCATGTTTAGTGATATTACTGTGCCTTAATGCTGCAAAAACCATTCTCAGAAATTATGATTGGTAAGTTAAAAAAATCACATTTCCAACTAAATATATTCTCAAATTAAAGATTAGAGTCCATTGTCAATTTTGATAGGAAAGACGAAGAAGCACTGTTCGAGTCCGGCCTACGGTTCACGAGCTCCAACGCCAAGCTCTACAACAACCTCGGTCACGTGATGGAATCTAAGAAAAGGCACGAAGTAGCTCTGGAGCTGTTTCTGAAAGCTGCGCAGTAAGTTTGACAAATTTGAATTATTTTATATTTCTAATTTCAATGCCATCACCATTTCACATAATTACCTTATAATTAATTCATATGCGAAGTGGTAATTGTAATTATCTTTTCTGAATAAGCGCGTGTTTAAATCGTTGTTCCCAAAGAATGGCCTTTAGTGGTATATTCAAAATTTGGTCTCTTAAAGAAATATTATTTGACAAGCAAATGCATATATATATATATATATATATATATGTATATATTATGCATAATTTGCTCGCACTTTTTTACCAGGGCTCAACCCGATGACCTTGGTTCTCATCTCAATGTGGGGCGGTTGTACAACATTTTGGGCATGACAGAAAGAGCAGAAAAAGCCTTCTGGCTGGTAAGAGAATATTTGTTTTTTCATTTGAAATAATTTTTACCAATATTTTTTAAAGTATAGATTTTTTGTAATTTTTAATTTAGTGTATCCCTGTATCAAATGAAGTTTTCTCGGCTTTTTTTTCGGCTGACTAATGCTGCCGAACTCAGCAACTTCCCCGTGATTTTGAATCATCACTTTAGTGACGAGACTGACATCGGACCTTATATCTTCGTCTGATTTCTATTCCATATCAAAAAATGTCACTAAGCACTTCAATTATTTTCACCCTGCACAAGCCCCCTCTGTGCAATAGGATTGTGTAAAGTCAAATATCGAACCCATGAAGTCTTAGATCAATGGATGGTGTATTTTCTCATATCTTGCTACGGATTACAACATATCAAGCTTGATGCCATAGACGACTGATTCATAAGAACGTCGCTCTCATCAGGAGAATCCAGGAAACTTTAATTCGCCTTTATTGAAGATCTGTCATTTTTACAAAAAAGGTGGCCGAGAAACATTTCGAAGGTCGTAGTCGCAATGTCCTCTTAGTGAAATGATATCCCAGGGCTTTGACAAGTCAAGTATTGGGATCTTCTTTTTGGTCCCCTTTTAAATTATGTAAATTCCTGCAGGTTGCTTTCCCACAGAGAAGAGAAAGTTGGAAGAGCCTAACTCTGAACTGTGAAAAGGGAATGAAACAATTATTCAACGAAGGTTGTTATGTTGTTGCACTGGCAAGGAAAGTTGTTATGCTGGTGCAACAATATAGCAACTTCCCTTGAATAATTTTTTTACCCTATTTCAGTCTTCTAAAATGTACTTTAATTTTCAAAGTTTAAAAAAGTATGTGCTATTTTTTAATAATGGTAATATTTTCCACGTACGAATCAGTATATATTATTTCATTTTCAACATAATTTTAATTTTTCAGTGTTCTTGTTGGCAAAATAGTGAAAAGGATCCATCTGCATTGATCCAGAAAAATCCTAATGATGATAATGTGACAAAACTTACAAACTAATAACTGGGAAAATAGCTTAATTCTATGATGGAAGCTCAGAATAGGAATTTATATGAAAAGGAGAGTTTATGATATATCTTAATATACATATCCTATATATAAGTTCATTTTTTTGTAAAATCTTTTAATTGAAGTACATGAAGTATTAGTTTGGTATTCAGTTTCACATCGATGCACATCATTTTACACTTTTGAAATTAATGAAATATCTCAACCATTTTAGTTACGAAGAAACCTTTATTTTTCTTCTAATATTCGATAACTTTCTAAACTCAATTTATTTCAGGCTAAAAATTTGTTGCCAAAAAAACAACCAGGACAGACGTACCAGGCACACATTGTTCCAAGGCATCTGGACCTATTCCTGAATTTGGGAAGTCTGCTATCCCGAAACGATTCCAGACTGGAGGAAGCACAAGCGGTAAATATAAGTCAATTTCCTAATTTCATCACACCTGAAATTATTGAATATTACTTTCGATACATACATACATGCATATATATATATATATATATATATATATATATATATATATATATATATATATATATATATATATATATATATATATATATATATATATATTGGCAGAAAATATTTTCTATTCTACTAACTTTTCCAGCTCTACCAAGAAGCCATCAGCATGAAGACAGATTATGTTGATGCTTATATGCAGAGAGCGAATGTTCTGCTGAAGCTCAACAGGTATAATACTGCTCTATAATCATAAGTGATAGTTACATAATCATAACTGAAAGGAATTCTATGTTCAACTGAAACTTTATCACAAAGGCTGCCAGAAAAAGGCCCATTATTTTATGTTTAAAATTCAGCTGTTTATCCTCTACAGTAGCTTTTAACAGGACTGATTGAATTAAGAACGCTCTTTCAGATCAGAAGAGGCCCAAGACATGTATAGACAAGCTTTGAAGCATGACCAAATGAATCCTGACCTCTTTTACAACGTCAGTAAGACTTCTTCCGCCAACCTTATTTTAAATAAAAATGCGGATTTGTATTATATAACAGAAAATCATTAAGTTTTATTAATTGATTGAATATTATACTAATTAATTAATATTACTCTTGTTATATTTATTTTTACTTTGAATTTATATCTAAATACATTTTACTTTTACAATTATTTTGACAATGACGTAATGTCAGTAAAGACTGAGGAATAATATAAAAGAAACTTGAAATTTTCATTTAATCATTTTGACCACTGCTATGATAGTTATTTCTTATTTCTTCAAATGATCAAAATTTTGGGAAAATGAACAAGTATTTGCAGTTTGAATGATGAATTAGAAACATTGCCAGAAAATTATGATTTAAAGTTTATTTTTTTTTAAATTAATTCTTCCAATTTCAATATAGTATTTACAAACTATATAGATTCTCAAATCTAATTTTAAAGCTAGTTTAAGTATTTTTAGTTTTAAAAGTTTTGAATTTTTATAATGAATGATTAACTAAGATAATAAACTTGAATTATTAATTTAAAACGTTTATCTCTTTGTACAAATAATATGATATTTAAATTTGAAAATTTCATTATTTTAAATCACATTTATTTCAATGCTCGTCTATTAATTTTTTAATTATGAGTAACTATTTTGATAGTTCGATCATGATGTGTTACACTTAAATAAATGTACATAAAGAAAAATGATTTAAATCTGACAGTTGAATGTTATATACAATAAAGAATGTATAAATCTTAAAAATTCCTCATTAAGTATTAGACACTTTATCTAATCATTAAAATATTATACATGTTATATAAATCATTTTAATAAAAGATATATATATATATATATATATATATATATATATATATATATATATATATATATATATATATATTGAAGTTTATTTATTAAAGATAATAAAATACTTCATAATACATTGTTCTGAAATTTTTTCCTATTTTAAGAAAAAAAAAATTATGCGGATATTTTGATTAACTATAAATTATGATTAACTGCATATATTTACTATCTCACTAATATGATAAAGGTTAATTGTCTCACTAATAAATATTTAAACTTAAATGCAAGTTTTTTTATTTGAAAATATATAAATATAGCAAAGAAATTTGAATTTCCTTATAAGTATGTAACTGAAAAACATAGTTTTAGGAATTTATTATTTATAATAAAGTTTATCTATTATATTCAGATTATACATGTTTTAGTATTTTTAAATTTTTGTTTTCATTGTTTGAATATCAATCTGTGATAAATGAGAAAGTAATAATATTTAATTAATCTGAAAGTGTTGTCTTAAATTGCAATATAAAAAATATTTTACCAAGAGTAAATATTTGTCATCACAGAATCTTTAAAAGATATTCTTATTCATTATTTTTATTTTATTTTTTGAAGAAAAGCAAAATGTAACTCATATTTTTATTTTATTCGTAAAATGTTTGTTCATTTTCAGATGGGAGTTCTGTTGCTAGAGCAGGGTAAATCCGTGCAAGCACTCGCTCGTTTCGATCAGGCTCTGCAGATAGATCCAGAGCATGAGGTAACAAGCGCGCCGGCTATTTAGTGTTATGTAAAATTTTTGCAACACGTTACATTAATCCTACTTTTTAAATGAAAGACGTTCCCAAAGCAAAGGTCAGCTAATGAGAATACTTTAGATTAGCTAATGAGAAATGTTCAGAAATGTATTGAATCTTACTTTCATCATGACTCCGTTAAATATTCAATTTCTCGGCCGGAAATCAAATGTGGCTTTTAGACTACTCTGACTTAGTTCAACAAGCAGTCAACAACTTTCATGGTGGCAGAAAAATCCAACCTATTTGCATTAGTGTTACCTTTCAGCTTCACCAAATCATATTCTGCACTGCATCAGACTTTCTAAAGGGGACATGACGTGAAGTAAAGTAAACACCAGCAGAGGTCCCTGTACCTAACCCTAAAAGGGTTTTACCAGGTTTGCAGGACCCGCTGGAGAGAAAAGAAAACGGAACACAGTACATACAAGACAATACAATTATGCTTGCAATCATATAGAGACACTGGAAATTTTTACTTTTACACAATAAAGAGGGTAGTAAAGTATACTATTTAACACAAATTGGATTGCAATTGAGAATTAAGACGTAGACGCCTAAGAAGCATTCAAAATAGGTATATGATAAAATACATGGCAGGATGTGATAAGACAGGCATATAAAATACAAATCAAATTGCATGCATATAAGAAATAAAGAAAATAAAGGGAAAAACAAAAGGAAATTAAAAATGATAAAACAGAATTGAATACATATATCTGCACTTACTGCAAATAATTGTGTGTGAGGTAATAATGATTAATGAATAAATAATTCATTTATTCTATGGATTTGGTAGTTGGGTGTATCGGCTAAAGGTAAGTTAGGTAATATGAAATTCTAAGCTATATATACAAAAAGTTTAGATAGGTTATACATAATGCATTAAAATAAGTCAATACAACATGATGATAATAATTATAATTAAATAATTAAGTAAGAGCGCTGGAATGATGGTGATAAAATAGCAAACAATGAATAATGAACTATATACAAGGAGATGAAAAGCAGGCAAAATGTTACAGGTAGAGAGAAAAATGTTTAAATGTAGAATATGAGAGAGATGGAGTATGTGGATTTTACGGCTCATCATCTTCCAGGTGAAGTCTATCACCGTCACGGGCATCATTATCCTCCTATTCCTCTGGAATTATTAAGTCCCTATATTCAAAGAGAAAGTTTATAAGGTTAATAATTTTTAGCTTTGCTGCCTTGTTGATGGTGATGTTTTTGAGCCAGACACTTTTCAGATTGTCACTGGGGGTAGTAAAGTGCCAGGAACTCGTGATGGGGCATGTTGTAGCGTAATGAATTGGAGTACCTTCTTCTCCACATGTACAGCTATCAGTAAATTGTACTCCTATTCTATGCAAGTAACTTGGAAATGGGCCATCTCCCGTTACAAAAATCCTTATTTTTCTTGGCCAGCACTGTTGGTTCAAATTCACTTTTGGCAACATGGAGTATACTGGGCGTCCGGTGGTATTCTGATCCCACAGAGTTTGCCAATCCTGAATTAAAACAATTTTTCTGGTCCTTTTGAAGTAAGACCGAGGAAGAGGGAGATGGATTTCCGGTTCATCTGAAGAAGTAGCAATTTTTGCTAGGTGGTCTGCCATTTCGTTCCCTTTAAATCCTACATGAGCCTTTATACGGCAGAAAGAGATGCTTTGTTGGTTGTTAAGTTCCTCTTGAATTAGCCTGGCTAAAGGACTGATGGCTTTCGGATTGCAAAGTGCATAAAGACTGGCTTTACTATCTGACCAGATGAGGCAATTCTGTTCTTGCTTTCTGGCCCACTCCTTAACCTGCTTAATTGCGAAGAGCTCAGCCTGGAAGACTGTGAAATTGGCATTCAGTTTGTAACTTTCCTTGTGGATTATGATATCCTTCATTGTTATGACAAACGTGGCTCCTACACCTCCATCCATCTTGGAGCCGTCAGTGAAAATATGGCAGACCTGCTTCTTCAGGGTAGGGTTGTACTCCGTGTTAGGGTTGACAATCGTATCAACTCTGAATATTCCTGGATGGATTGAAAGCGTAGCTACTCTTGCCTCCATAATGTTACTGCTTGTGGTCCTAATTTCTTGCTTTATTTATGCCTCTGTATTGATGGTAAGATGAGGGGGGGGGAATGCCAGTAATGACTTCTAAAACTGCTGTCGATGTTGTTTTGTAGGCCCCAGTTATATTAAGCAGAAACGTTCTCTGTATTTTGCCTAGTAGTATCTGATTTTTGACCCGAAGATTGGCTCCCCAGAGTGTTGCACCATGAGCTAGAATTCTTTCTGCCACTGTTTCGTACAGTACAATACACTGTTTTGGGGATAATTCCCAGGTTGAGCCAGCTATTCTGTGTAATTTCTGGTGAATGCGAAAGGCTTTGGCACCTTGCTGTTTGATATGTGCTGACCAATTCAATTTTTCATCCAGGAGTACACCCAGAAGTTTAATATTGTTGCTTCTCCTTATTCTTAAGTTATTTAAAATATTTGCGGTCCACATTGCAATCTCGTAAATAGGAGGTAATTTGATTTTTCAATTGAAATTCCCAGGTTATGCTTATGGGTCCAGTTGCTAAAAATCTTAAAGACTTCTGTAGCGAGGCGTCCAAGCTTCTTTTAACTATCAGCTGACACTACGAAGGTGCAGTCGTCAGCAAAGGCCTGGAGAGTAACTGTGGCCTTAGGATCAATATCTTTACCAACTGTGGTCCAGTAAAATTGTAGTGGCTCATCAGCAAGCAGATGCCATAAGATAGGTCCACTGCAGAAGCCTTGTGGACATCCAATGGCTTGCGTTTTCTTCACAATGCCCATATTAGTATTGAGGGTAACCTCTCGATCTTCCAGGTTGCTCATAAGAATGTTTTTGATGGTTTTTGGGCATTTTTTACTTTCGAGTGCTTGTTTGATAGATGGATGTGGTGCAGAGTCGAAAGCTCTTTTAATATCTAGAGAAATTACTGCGCAATGTTTTGCTGAGGCTTTTGCAATCTCGATTTGTCTTTTCAAGTGTAGGAGAGCATCGTCTACTGTACTTCTTTGACGAAAACCAAATATTGATTTTGGTGAAGAAGACCATGTCTCTCTAAGAAGAAAGTCAATCTCGTAGTCACAATTTTCTCCAGTAGTTTTCCCATCATTGGTAAGAGAGTAATTGGTTTGTATGATAGGCGACATGACGTGCATTCCCCTCGTTAATCTAGATTTCTTTTGTGCCTGGACAATTTTCTAGAGCTGATCAGATATTCGTCACATCTTTCGAGGATGAGCAGCAACAACATATTCCATTTGATCATATTTTAGTATGTTGTTTTGTGTAACTCATATTTAAACCGATAAAAGATATCTTGTGTAATCTACCATTCAGTTAACTTGGTTCATTTCTCATTTGCTGATCAAAAATAATTTAAACAAGACTCTGAAAGTTATTGATTATATTTAGACTCAAACGATGTGATTTCCAAATTTTTTACTTCTTTAAACTCAATCTACCTCAAACGATAAAATTTAACTCTTTAAAAATATAAGATTCAACATAATTAAATCAAATTTAATATTTTTCTCTCAATAAAATATTAGATAAGATTTAAATATCGCAAACACACTTATCGAATGCTAAAAATAGCACTATTTCCTTAAAATTGTACAGATGGCATTCCAAACCACTATAAATTATGATGAAAAAGTGAAAATTACTAACATTCTCTCAGTCCATCGTATTTATTTAAAATTTAGTTAATATTAATTAATAATAAATATTCATGGTTTCACACACACTTGGATTAATATTTCAAATGCGTATCATTTAACAATGAGCAAAATATTTATCATTAAAAATAATTAGGTATTCCTATTAATCAACGATACAATTATCCATTTAAGAAAATATTAAAATTCATATTTTTTTGTGTTCTGAAAAATGTCACGTTTATTTCTTAAACTCTGAAACGCGATACTTACCCATTAATAATTTTATACATAAGACCTCATTATTTTACCATAATATTTTACATTTAAATTTCTGATTCCCTTTCAGAAATCTCTTTTGAATTACGCCATTTTAACACAAGATTCTGGCGATTCAAATTTGAGAAGAATAGCTCACGAAAGGTGAAATTGCTAATTCCTTTCCATTAACAATCGATACTTTTATTTTAGTTTTTAGAAAAATAATATATAATAATTCGCTTAGTAATAATAATACATAATTCTATGATTTAATTGTTATTATTTATGCATTATTTAAAAATAGTTTCATATAACATTAAATAAACAAAAAATTACGATATGTCATATTACTTTATTATTACTGTATATTATTATTAATATATGTGATTCTCTCTCTCTCAAAAATATTATTTGCAATATTTTACTTGTATAATTTAATTATATATTACCAATTTAACTACGTATTATTTCTTAATTTTTTAAGCATTATTTCTTACGAGAACTGAATTGCATAACTTAATTAAAACGTTTGGTATTTATGAATATTAACATATTAAATATATTATTGTTACTATATTATAGAGAGATAAAGTATGTAGTAATGTTTAATGTAAGCAAACAATAGTTGCAATATACAAACATTTAATAAAATTGGATATGCGATAATTTAGAATGCAAATAATTTTTAAAATTGTAAATTGCACTGCAAACGAAGTAAGCAATTTTTTAGAGAATTGCATAGTTCTTTAAAAAATGCTGATTATAAATGCAAATCGATCGTGATAAAATTCTGTATTTAAATACTTCAATTAAATGTCGAAGTGTTAATGGTAAGCTCCGTTCTCGAGGCCTTCCAAACCAATGCTTGAAACACGTTATAAATAAAAATTTTTCTCTCTTAAAGTTTGAAGCATTTGTACATCCAATGGCACAGCCTAGCACACAATCTAACCACTGATATTCATTGTAAGACATCATCTACCGTGTGTAAATCTTTTGAAGCATTTTTCACGAACATTCCATAAGAAGAGAAGCACAACTAAGCATTGACAACACACCCAGCAGATAATCATGCAGGTACCAAAAACGCCTCATTCATCTTACTTCTACAATAGTAGTCGGGATCATACTCGAATACTGATACTTTCGAAAGCATTGTTTCGCCATTAGGCAACAGAATATTTACTGAACATAACTTACACCATTACATGGGCACATTTTCCTTAATACAGTTAGCATTTTTGGATGAAACTCTTGATTAAAGTTTATTCGGATTCAGTGGGAGTTTAGGGATTAATTTTTAAAAAAATTAACGTGCATAAATTTTTAGTGCAATTGATTAATTACTGTGAATTATCGTTCATAATGTTTCTCTTAATGCAAGTAATTCTATAAAAAAAATGATATCTTCTTAAAAATTTTGGCTATTTTTAAGAGAATAAGTACAGAATATTTTATTTTTTTCATTTTTGATAGTAAAGAACTAGATTATTTGAAAAAATTACCTTGACTGATTTTTTGGTGATAAAATCCATTCACTTATTGTGATTTATAATATATTAATTTATTGCATGAGCTGAATTTTTTAATCCTTATTCAGCATCGTTTGGTAAATCAGCTATCAAATGAAATCCGCAGGAATTCATTAAGTATCACCTAAAGACATGTTTTTCCGATTATTTGACATTCGTAACGAGATTTTTTATGTTTAGCATAACTGCTACACATAAATTGATTGACAGATGCAATAACTAAATTTGTTGCGTCTTTGGACACATCATATCCAGCATCCAGTTTCGTATGTGTGTGATAATGTGGCATAATATTATTTTTTCCACAGACTGCAGATGCTACTGGGCAAAGGACAGCAACCTGAGCGAACCTACTTCAACATGGGCATGCTGGCTATGCAGGATAGAGACGCGTCCAAAGCAGAAGGTTACTTCAGAAAGGCTATACAGGTTATTATCAGAAACATTCAATAATATGTTTTTTCAATTTTTTCCCTTTTTCATAATTTTATCAATGTGTTTTAGCTTTGCAATTAAACTTTGTCTAATACTGATTCCTTAAGCCTTACTGTTTTTAATTACAGTATAATTTACCGACATTTTTTATAATCCATTAATAGATAAATTTTCGCTTTCGCAAATAAGCAATCAGAAAATAAAAGAAGAGCATTTAAAACATCTAGTAAAGCATAAACAATTTCTTTCATAACAGAATCATATTGAGTGATGTCACAAGCTACTTGTTGAAATACTTTTGCAGTTAGTTCATATTTACACCCTTAGGTAAACTCTTTTGGCTTCAAAATTATCTCAGAATATTTCAATTTCAAATATAAGTACGAGCAAATAAAATATTATAAAATGAATATATTTTGGTAAGATCTCTTTAGAAAAATGTTTTTAACTGAAGGAAATACTTAAAAAATTTATAAATAATGATGAAGAAAAATTATCTTTTTTAAAAAAGATTGAGTATTGACAGTACATCAGGATAATTTTTGGAGATTAAACTCAGACGTTATGAAATTTTCACTTTTTTTAGACTTACAAATATGTGGTGCACCTTTATGTAGGGGACACATGATGGGCAGGACATTGTTCCATAAATTGAATGGTCTTTTTAATTTCCAAACAATGACCAAGCAGAAGAGACCTAGATTTAGTTTACCACTATCAGAGGCATTTTTCCACTTGGAGGACAGTGTAACCGATGTGTATTTTTAAAGAGAGGTGTTATTTAAAAGCCACCTTGAGAGAACACGACGGATCTTCGGTTAAGTCGGATCTTAAATGTATTATTTTTCGACAACAAGAACGAATCCCTAACCAACAAGATCACCACAGTCACGTGAGAAATCTTAAGAGTCCTGATTGACAATTTGATTCCCCGTCGACTTCATAATTTCATGATGTCTTGACACCACTCTGAGGATTTTATTTATCAGCCAAGAATAAATTCCAACAGTCATTTTACAAATCATCATTTTTTTATTCACAATTTCACTAATCAATCAATTTTGGAGGTCTCATTTATGACTGGTGAAAACTTTTTCCCTGCTCTAATTCATAAGCAAATAACATAATTTCTTATTAAAATTTTTAAAAATTAATTGCAAACTTTTGTGGAATCAAATTAATGAATCAATTGATTTTTATGATGCATCATTGATTATTCTATCAATCTGATTTCTTATTATTTACAAACCTTTTACTTATCTTTTTTCAAAATTTTGTGATTAGATTATTTTTTATTTATAAATTTTTATAACGAATAAAAGGGGAAATTTATAAAAAATTTGGCACACATATACAGATGAGTAATACCCAATCCTTGCTATTTTATCTGTTATAAACTTATAAATGGACTCAAATTGCACAACTTTTCAAAAATCAAAATTTCTCATTAATCTGCAATTTTTCTTGCATGCATCGCATTATTCATTGAAGATTCTTACTCTGCATTATATATTAAAAAAGGAATTGAAATATCATACAAGTTGTAAAATAAAAAATGAATGATTTTCAGTTTATGTAGTTGAAAGTATTACAATTTAATTAACTATATTGTTATTGATTCGTAATTTAAATGAGTCACTATTTTTTAATGTAATAAAAGCTATTGATATGAGAAAGTTCAAACATTTTGAAAATTATTGCCTTTTGATTGAAAAGATTACATTTTGTTTTGGAAAAAATAGTTTAAACAAAATTAATAGTTCTGAAAAAGTTTTTAAACATAAATCATATTATTATTTATTATAAATTTATTTAATAATCCATTTTAATAATTAAATTAATAACTAAATTTAGTTAATAAATCGATGGAAGGAAATTATTTTTTATTATAGGGATTGAATTTCTATATCTATGATATTTTTTCTTAACAATATAAGGTATCGATAAACTTTCCAGTACATTTCAGTGGTTATGAGTAACAAAAAAGAAAATATTAATAACAAATATTATTAATAATCATATAAATTTCAAAAGTAGTGGGAACAAGGCAACTCTGCATGTACTCTTCATAGAATATGTAGATTGCAATCGATTTCAAATAATTTGTGAATACTTAATATCACTTATGGAATAGTAAAATTATATTGCGATTATGCAACTAAATACCACTGATAATAGACTCATTTTCCTTATCTAATGTACCATGCACTGTTCACCATTTCAACCCTTTTTTTTTGTTTCTAACATAACAAACAATTTTCATTCTGATGAAATTTATTCATTGAAACATGCTAAATCACACCTATATTTTCGATTGAAATATCCTAATATTTGTAGAGTCAATGGAAAATATATTACACTTTCAATGACTTTTACCATGAAAATTGCTTCAGAATTTAAGTAACGACTGACCACAGTGATCAGCAAGCTTCAAAATTCATGGTGATAAATTATCTCGCTAACTTTAACATGAGTATTCCAACTTCTAATCCAAATTACTTAATCGAAATTTTTAACTAATCCAAATTATAATTTAAAAAATCTAAACTGTTATCTAGTCATGCTTAAAATTATTTTTCTCAACTAGCTTATCACTGTTTTTGTTCAATCTAAACGTTATTCAATTTTTTAACTTCGTCTATTCCAAAATTCAATCATTCAGTGGAAAGGGGACTTTGGGGCCGCCCTCTTCAATTTGGCCCTCATCCTTTACGAGAAGGGACGCCCCCTGGAGGCCCTGCCTTACCTGAAGAAACTGGACAAGCAACACCTGAAGGGACTGGTCCTCTTGGGAAACATCTACTTCAGAGAGCTCAACAACTACACTGCCGCAAGACAGGTAGTTTAAGATCATAATTATTCCCATAATCCTGCAAGGATCCTTGATATCGTTGTTAGATTATTTGTAAGTCAGCTTATGTTTGTAATGGAGGTGAACCAATTTTGTTCAATTTCATGCTAAAACGCAGAGTGCTTCATATTTCACAGCGTGAATAGACTGCGTAAAACTCAAGTTGTTCTTGAAGGTCCTTAACATTAACGGTGTATTTTACCTTCCAGAGGTTTCTAATAGACTGAGAAACATACTCAGGTGTTAGAAGGGAGGAAACTCGAAAATCTGAGAACTCACTCAAACAAACGTCCATGTAGAAACTAAAACCTCAATATACATCCTCCATTGTCTTGCAGTAGTTAGACACGATTTGTAAGGTTTTTTATTCTGAATAGATCAGATCCTAACCATTACTTTACAATGTCTCAGTGATGCCTTGTCACCAGCCAAAAAATTATTTTACAAATATTAATTATTAAAATTGAAATACTAGTTTCGTTAGAGCAAAACTGAAATTAATTCCTTTTTTAATATCCCATAAACCGCAATTCCAATGTATCATCCATTTTAATTATTCATGAAAATTTGTCATAATTATAATCAGATGATATATATGTACTAACTATAATTATATATCTAGTATAGTTATATATAATTATAGAATATAAATGTATTTGATAATAACTACATTTATATGTTACTTACACAATCTTACACATTGAAAATGCAATACCAAGAAAGAGTGGTCGAAAAATTATGCAAATTTCATAGTCAATACACCTTACCGTGTTATGCAAATGACGTAAAATACACAGCTCTCCAGCTTACATAGGATAAGAAACAAGGTGAGGAACCGGATGAGAGGGCAATATATTCGCTGTTATCGCTGCTTGGAAAATAATCGTTGAAAGTTTGATCTTGTCGGAAAGGGCACGTACAATTGTAGAGACTATTAAATCATTGTTGAAGGAGTCAGTTACAGCGGACAGAAGAGTTTATGAGGAGTATGGTGATCAGATTATGGGGGACTGGTTGGTCTTTACTGCAAATCACAGCTAAAAGACACCTGGACGCCTCCACTGTGCACTATCTGTACCAAAGATGGTTGGAACATGGAATTTTGGAATGTTTGCAGGATGCCAGTGCAGCCAAAGTGCCGTCAGGACTCGTGGATTGAGGTATCCGGCGAGAGGCGGTTAAGGCCCTGCAATACACGTTTACCGAAATTCTGCAGCATGTGTCAAGACATCCTGGATTCAACTACATCGAACAGAATAATTTTCCACTGATTGGTTGCTGGTGGCCTGCACTTATGGCATCCATTAAAATGACTGCCATTGACACCATAGCATAGGCGTTAACGTCTAGAATGATGCCGGATGAGAGCGATATGAATGATGTAGTGGCACAGGATCGTCTTCTCAGATGAATCAATGAATCGAGATTCGATTTCTTCCATGACAGTCTCCACGTAATCCATTTGGAGACAAATCAAATCCTGCAACAATTGTCGAACGCCCCAACATGCGACAACACAGCATCGTGGTTTCGGGCACCATTGCGTATGATTCCAGGTCACCTCTAGTTCGTATTCACGGCAATATGATAACCCAACATTACGTGGATAATGTGCAGTGGCCGATGGCACTCCCCTAACTTCAGGGAATACCCAATGCAAAATACAGATTACTTATAGTTCTCTGTGTGTGTGTTTTTGCCGAGGTTCATCACTTTTTGAAAATTTTTTTTTGGGGTATTCTATTTTCAATATTGAGCAGACTACATTTATGTTTTGGAAGAATTTTTCATTATTGAATTAAAGCAATAATAGAAATTATTTTTAATGTTTTTATATAAAGAAAATTTAAAATTACAGAATATCTTAGAATGATAGTAACAGATTATTCTTTTGAAAATCTTTTTCATCTTATACCCGTCTTCGGGATCTCTGTCATTGGTTGATAAGCAACCCAATATTGTGATGATAAAGCCTGAAAATAATTACGTCCATAAAACTAACTTCAAAAACTTAAAGACAATGGAACAGTGCTTGACTGATCATTATCAATATCACCCTGATGTTTCAGAAGGTTAGAAGTCTAATTTTTGGCATTGAAAAGCGATAGTTTTATTGCTACAAATGCTACAAATTCTGAGTATTATAATGTTTATTTAATATTCGGTGTATTCAATTACCTCCTCTAATCTGGATATTGATAGTGATTTGTAGTAATCTTTAACCAGTATATTATGCCAAATTTTCTTTAATGTGTAACATGTTAGCTTAAAAAGCAAACAAACTAAACTCATAATTTTCTAGATTTGAATAAAATTGTTTTCATATCAACTTTCTGCAGTAGCTGAGTACTAAGTAATATGTTGTTATAAGTTTAAAAAATATTTACGTACATAGTTGCATGTTTAAAATTTTAGCGAAAATTATTTTAATTTAGAAATTAATATACATCAGTTCGATTATTTTACCGAATTAATATATGTTATAGGATTAATGAAATGCACACTATTATCAATTTTAATAGTAAATAACTTTTAAACATTGTGACATTTTTAATAATAATTATTGTGACATTTTATTAACATGTATACATTAAATTGTGACATTTTAAACATTGTATGAACATGTTATGTAATGTCATTTTTAAATATTGCATTCATCTTTTTTCAGTGTTATGAATTGATTCTTAAACACGAACCCAACAACATTGCCGCATTACACAACTTATGTGCAACGCATTTTCAGCTAAAGGAGCTGGAAAATGCTGAGAATTGTCTGCTGCGGGCTTCGAACCTGGCACCAAAAGAACTCTACATACAACACCACTTGAACATTGTTCGGAAACACCGCAGAAAGTCGCCAAATCGAGACTCACAACAGAAAACATTTCATTGCTCTATAACAGACAAAAACTGCGACACATTTTACTAAAGCAACAAATTTAAAAATCCAATTTTCTAATGTAAGAATTCCTTCAGCAGTGCTGACAAAATTTTAAATTGTGATATCTCTGTATACTTATATATTTATTTATATTGTAATTACCATTTGCTTCAAGTGGAATGATTTTATGTAACTTTTTTCCTTGAAAATAATATTACAATGTTTGTATGATGTATGCTATAAATTGTGATATTTTTAAAATTGTGTTATTTAAAAGATAAATAAATATTCTTTTTACTAAAATTTTGAGAGTTCCATAAAACATAATTTCTTACTTTAATAATTCTTGATTTTAAAACAAAAGTAAGTTCGTACTTTCATTTCTTACATTAAATTATTTTAGCCATGCTAACCACCGAATTGTTTGCTGCACTCATACCATCAGTTTAACAGATGCAATTCAAACCTCAAGACTTGGATATTTGTAGTAGCCCAGGATAATTTATCCAAAACCTAATCTACATTACTAGTTTTAGCCTAACTATCCATTTATTGCAAAAATTAACATTTAGCAATAAATATACCAAGCCTAACTCCAGAAGGTACTTTCTTTCCCTCATGCTAACAAAATTATTATCTTTATATTCTATGTATGTAAAAGCTATTTTTTCCTACGAGGTACTTTAAAAGCAATCGTGTTAATGATGCACATATTTTTTCGTATAAAATGTTTTAAATATTAGCTATGTAGGGTTGTACGTTTGTTTAAATTTTTACTTCTATAAAGTAGTGAATGTTCTATCCATACTGACAAAGAACTATTATAATATTACAATGATATAAAATTGAATAAGAACCTAAAAATGTTTTAATATTGCTTATACAGACGAAATTTAAGCGTAAAATTATTAAAAAAAGTAATTTTTCATGTTAAAAATAAAATTTTACATTATATACCGTATGGAAAAATGGATCTTGATTTTCTCATTAATAATTGAAATGTCATCCCTGTTTAACTTAAAGTGCATAATCTGAGAAATCCTTCAAGATAACAAATAATACTTGATTTTATATTCCATCATTTAACATGAGGTCATGCAATGGTTTCAGACAATATAGATTATAACGCGTATATAAGAATGCTCATACATTTTTTAATATTAAATGCATACTTTTCACTTCATTGCAATTAATTAAATGAAACCAAGCATCATAAAAACCGTTATTATGAGTAAGAAATCTGTGGCTGGTATATACAAATCAATTAAATTTATTCATGTGTCAAATTTTACTACAATGCAGTCTGACATTTTGATTTTTAAATCTAATTAACGGTCATTTTAAGTGCTTGAGAATTCTTTTTTCCAAATAGCTAAGGCCGTATAATATAAAGAAATGATTTTTTAAAATACTAAAGCAACAGAATTACTTAAATACACGAAGTAGTCATATTTTCTTTCATAAACTAAAAAAGTGGCCCAATAGTCCATAAGGGGACCAAAGTCTACAGTGTCTCTAATACCGAGAGCCCTAGAATGTGAAACATATGTCCTGGTTAGGTGTTCAGCTTAATGTGAAATCATCAGTGTTTAGTTTCCAACTTTGCTTAGTATTCAGTTATATAGACTTACGGAAAGTATAAAAATTTTAGTCCATCTTGACCATAACAAAACCTTTATAGCCATAACAAAATCTATATCTGCATTTTTAGATTAAAAAGTAAAGGAAAATAATATGGAGAAAATGTGTCTTCTATGCATCATTAATTTTTAAATCCAAAGGTGATCTTTGCAACATTTTTAAAAGAAATTATGAATTTTATATTTTTTAATAACTTCAATAATAAAGTAAAAGTCAGATAAATTTACAATTCTTCGTTAGATAGTTTCTACCATTTTATAAAATGCTTTCTTTAAATACAAATTCTTAAAAAGTAAAATATTTGAATTGTATCTTTTTTCGTACCATTGATTCAATACACTTTTTTGTATATGACACTTTTTGAAAGAGTTAATGCTTCACTTATTCCTGTACAGAAGAAAAAGAGAATTCTGCAAACATAAACTGCTTATCTCATCCTTCCCATCAGCAGCAAATTTCGATGGAAGATAGAGTTCTCAAATCCTATCCTTACATTGCAGCACGCATAAAATGTAATTTTCAAACATGTCTCTAGAAGCGGACACACTTTACGAAGGGTAAGCGCTGAGGAAATGTTACTAGGACGCCATTATGTCATTATCGCAACAACTTCAATAGAAGAACTGATGTCTGAACTCTTTACCATAATCCTTTCCGTCGTTTCGGGATTTTTTTAGTTTTATTTTTCTACCCAATCGTTGTCTTTTATTTTCTATCGTACCTCGAAAATGCTCTTATTTTGATGATTTTTCTAAATGCTTATCAAAATTCATTGTAGTGTCAATAAGTTTTCGATAAAAGAAAATCTTCCTGTCGTTAATATGCTTAAAAGAGGAAATAAATTTTTGTAAATCCTGACAGAATTTTAACATATCATTTTTAGTTTTACTGAGAAAAAGAAGATTTCAAGAGTAGATTTTAAGAAGAAATCATTTTGTTTTTGTCATCATTTTAAATTTGAAGGAAGAAAATTTACAGTTATAATTTACTCAAAAGTTTAAGATATAAATAAAATGTATAATATCATAAAAGGAAAATAATTGTCCAGAGAAGTAAAAAAATATTAGTCTGTTTATTTCCCAAATAGAAAGAAGTATAATTCAGATTATTTTAAAAAATTTCCGATGATCCAGATGTAATTCCTTTGATATTTTTCCTCCTGAAACTCAATATTTTTGGAAATATAAAAAATGATTATAAAATTAAGTTTTTGAAAAAAAAAAATCATGTCAGAAAAATGCTTTTAATTCATTTTCAGCAAAATTATAATATATTGCTTTATATATCATTTAGTGTTTTGCTTTATATATCAAAATTATTTAATAGTATTATGCTTTGTGTTAGTGTCATTAATGAGTAAGTATATATATATATATATATATATATATATATATATATATATATATATATATAATATATATATATATATATATATATATGCATTTAATAAAACGTTGTTGCAGAGACACTTAACAAGTATTATTAACCGCATACAATTTATAATAGTTTCATAGGAAAAGTCTTAAAATCATCTGATTAACAAAAGATATTTAAAAATTAGCTGTTCAAAAGGGTGTTGTTTCATTGAAGTATTTTGAATTTTACCATGCGCTCTTATTGAGATTAGTATCGTGTTTTCACACAATTTGGTATACCGACATATTTTTGAGATTTGCTTTTAAAACCGAATGATTCGAATTAATGTTAAATGACACCATTTAATTTATTTGGTGCTGTAGTCCGAGTGAATAACATACAAACAACATAAGACCTGGACTTTTTAATACAAAGATAAGTTATTATAATTATAAAAATAACCAATATTTAAACTTTCTAATCCTTAGTGTTTGGGGGCATGTTTTTCGAGTAAAATATCTTGATTTCAATTCCAGAAAATGTCAAGTAAATGATGATGCATTTTACATTCGCACCTTACACATATTCAACTACCATATTGGTTGCTTAAGCATTATTTGAACATCTTTTCCAGTGATTCAGAGCAAGGTATGTAAACCAAGAAGCTACCTCATGACCACAGATGACCGTTAAATTAAGCAGGCGATCCTTTAAGAGCTTCTAAGCCATTTTAAAGGGATCAACTATCCAAATTTTATGATCGCATTGCTAAAAATATACTCTTTTAAATTCCTATCTTCATTGAAAAAGACATTCAAAATTAAAAATAACTCGGTGTAAGCGCGATCCAGAAAAGTCAACTCATCCTTGTTCAAGGCAGAGGCGGTTGTCTTACAATAATCTTCAAGTGTAAGCTATTCCATTATATAATGTCAACATTTTCTAATCATCATATTATTACATATATGTTGTTTATATTATAAATCTGAATAATGTATATAACATATTTGAATAGGAATTCCATACAGAAGATCATATTTATTCTTGATAATTAAACTCAGAATTTGAAAAAAAGAACTTAAGTGTTATTTCTCTTAGAAAAAATGCAGTATTTTCATTAATCTTGCTAAAAAATAAATGGAATTTTACTTATTCCAAATTAGTTGATTTCGGAAAAAATTTCATCAGTTGATTTCGGAAAAAAATTTCATCAGTTTATTGCAATTCATTAATGAAAATTATCTTTTGTTCAGCAATAATTTTTAGAGAAAATACAATTGTGTGATTTCTAAAGAAAAAAATAAAAAGGCTTGTCCCGCTTTATTTAAAACGCAAATTGAAATAAAGATCATGTAAATGATAACTTGTAATGATGCATGTAGAAGTTGAACAAATACAAATGTTTAGAAACAAGAAACAAAATACCTAAAACTCCCTCTCAACTCGATTCATTCAATACGAAGTATTATTGGCATTCACAAATGACCTCGGTACGGTATAAAAACTATTTTATGTTTCTTTTTTCACTTATAAAATCTTGAGTCTTTATAATTAGGTATATTTAATAACATGCGAATATAAGTTAAAGGTAAGTTTCTGAAGAATTTTCAATGAAGTGCCAAATAAAATGAGTGGAGGACTATGCAATTTTGAAAGATGAGGAAGCGGTGCGATGGAATGGGGTGAAGAAATACTTCATGCAGACAGTTTACTGTCTGAAGGATGAAATACGACCGGTTGTTACCCAGTTAGGAAACAGTTCATGGTACACACTGGAATAATGGCTACATAATTTGTCAAAACATTATAAAAACTTAGTGTTAAATAACGTGTTCCTTAAAACGAAGCCAAAAATACTATAAATAATGAATGATGTTCCAATATTGTTATTTTAATATAAAATATGTGATACTTTCTTCTATTGGCATGATGCTGACTTTTCTCATGAATTTTCCTGTTCTATTTATAAATAAATATTACTGCAAGTGTGAGTATAATCGACTTTTAATACTGAAGAGAAATATCTATGTTTGTAGCCACTATATACAATTCATAAAACATTATAACTTTCAATCTGAAGAATGGGAAATAAAAGGACATTTGTAGCTGGAAGTCCTATAATCCTTTGCTACAATTGAAGAAGTGGAGATCGATGTTGCTCCAGAATGTTTTTTGCATGAACACCTGCATAGATGTTCGAAGGATATCTTATTACCTTCCTTTAGCAAAGAGTGATTATGGCTCACTAACTATCAAGAAACATCAAGGGAGGGAACATATGTCCAATGTTACAACCGTAACAGACTTTAGATGTTAAGCTAAGAGCTTTGTAAACCTTCTTTTATTAGGGCTAAATGTAGTATGATGGAACCTTTTCAAAATGAAATCTTAGAATTTCAGTTGCAGTCACACTAGAAAAATGAAAAGAATATTATGCTTTTGATTTATGCACATGATGATTAGAGTGTTTTTCTTTCGATAAGACTTCTGTTTATTTTTTCAGGAAAGACATCCTACCGGAAGACAACACCTAAATCTTTTCGATGGAATGTTTTACAATCATATTGTTAAAAAACTCCATTTCATACATGAGTAGGCACTGATGATAATTAAGATGTAATATCAATGAATAGTAAATGCCATATATTTTATAAAATTAATTTATTTCTGTAAATACATAAATATAATTCCACCATGTCATTTCTTCTATGGCAAAGCAGGGTTTGAAGCGATTCGCAATAGATTTCGAACATTCACCCTCGTATACAAAATCCGTTGTCAGCAAAACACGAAACAATCAAGCAAGATTTTTATCATTTAAAAAAGCATATTACTCAAATAAACTTACTCAATTGCTTTGATTAGGCTTTGATGAAACAAAAAAATTAATTTCGAATTTTACTGTGTATTCAAAACTATAATTATAACCACAGTTTTAATTGCGTATTATTTTTTTAGATTATTAAAACTATCTGGAGACAATTGAGAAAATAAAGCGATTCTACCATATAGCTAACTAATCTTAACACTTGAATTTCGTACAAAACTATGAACAATGTTCTTATATTATAAAAAGAATAGATCATAGAGTCACAGCAAACTTGCAAATTAAAACTACAATTTATGCTATTAAACATTATTCTGTCTGAAATATATATGCAGTTTTTTTTTTTGGCATACAGGTTTCAATCGTGATTTCATAGAAAAATTTTCTTTTAGAAATAAGTACGTGAAATAATGGAAACATTCTTTTCCTATGACATAAAAGCAAAAATCTTACTTTATTTAATATAGTTGGATTGTAATATTGTAATTAAGACGCAGAATCAAAAAGTAACTCTCTGGTCAAAAATATCTCTTACAATAATCTAAAATTTATTAATTATTTTTTTCAATTATTATACAAATATATACACATTTTTAATGCGTAAATGTTTAGTTACCATACTTATACAGAAACATTTTTGTTTTTAATCCTCGATGCTAAAATTCTTGTAAAAAATGTTTTTGGCACCATCATTTTCATTAACATGTTTTTGTTTCTGTAAGAATATATTAATGCATTTTAATGACATGACATATACTTGAACAATGACACAAAAAGATTAAATGCTTTTAGAGTCTAAGAGCTATTTTGAAAGGGATACAAGATGATGGCTAATGTCCCAGATGCTCAATATCTTCAAATACATATAAATCGAAAGAATTAAATGGGCTGATCATGTTATCAAAAAGAATAAGGAACGTTCAATCCTATAAATATTCTTGACCAGGTCCTGTGTAACAAGAGTTACGGGTCAACCCAATCTTAAATAGGCTGACTACCTAGAAAAAGGATTTGCCAATTAAAAAGTGATCAATTGGAAAAACACGACTAAAAATAAAACGAATGGAGGAAAATATTAGAAAAGAACACATTTTTTGAAGTACATAATAATTATGTACCTCAAAATATAGTTATACATCTTAAAAATTTAAATACTTAGATATTTTACTATAAAAATTTTAATTTGCATTTTGATTATAAATTGCTAATGATTATTACAACCTATAAACATTAATAAATATTATGATGAGGGGATGCAAAATTAAATATGCGAATGTATAAAATGTTTTTCAAAATTTCACTCAATTCTGTTATACGAACCTAATTAAAACATGTAAAGCTGAGTAAAGGTTCTCCTTTGACATTTCACCAAGGATAAAAAAAAAAAAAAAAAAAAAAAAAGAAGCAAAGCGTAAAATTTTCAAAGAACCACAACAGGGTGAAGATTTAAAGAAAAGATATTTTTGGAAGCGCATCGAGAAGGCCAATGAAAAATATTCAACTGGTAAAGTACTCACTACAAGCCTTTGCGATAACGTCATAATGGCTCGCTTCGAAGCTTATGTTCACTTTTACTCGCTGCGTGTATGTTGCAAAACTCATTTGAATCGAGAAACAATGTTTAGAAAGGAGCTCTTTTGTGCGCCGCCTAGAAGGACGTGATAGGATTTGAGATGTTAGTCTTCTGCGTTAAAACTGGGGTATCGATGCCAAAGATTGGATCTATCGTTTGCTTCTTCTCTTTGTTAGAGAAGTACACAGGCTCAAGTAAATACTTATCAAACATTGTCATTTACAGAGTATTTTCAGATGAATGGGAAACAAAAAATTTCAGAATATTCAAAATATTTTCGTGTAATTTGAAGCTTTAATCGTGTAATAAAGTCATAATTTGAAATGCTTTTATGAAAGAAAAGCCTTATCACTGTCACTGGAAAGGTATGATGCAACACTGATACATTATCATTTCCCTATATCTGACGCATATTGGCTGACTTATTGTGTTATTTAATTTTAATTAAATTTCCTTTAATTTTAAATTAAACAAAGTGTTTTAATTTCATTCCTGTTCTTTTCTGCAGTTTTAAGTTAGAGGAAAGAAATGTTTTTGAAAATTATGTTTTTTAACTATTGACATAAGATTTTTATTAAAATATTGAGTAAATTTAAACTTACATACTACCAAATTTATCTATAAATTTCCAAAAATTAAAGAATTTATCTATAATTAATATATTTTATAATGATTATAATGTGCACTTATGTAATAAATGTAAAAAATAAGCTTAATTAGGTAGTTTTGATGCTAATGGAAGGTGTAAAAATAATCTCAAGAATAACTCAATAAAATTAAGAAATATTATTTTTAATTTATTAGTATTATTTATTTTTAATTTGTTTTGTTAGTTTGATTTCCTTTCTAAATATTTAACATGGAGCTTTTCAAACTTTCAACTTGAGAAAATAGAAGTGATTGATAAAAACTTATTAATAAAAATAATTTCAGTAAAAAATATCAAAAATTTTGCTCTAACTATTAGGAATGTCAAAATAAAGACTCATTTAAATTTCACACTAAATGGATGTGAAGCTTAGCTTAGGTTTAAATGTTTAGTTTATTTGCAAGTTACATTTAAATTTCAAAATGTAGTTTATTTGCAAGTTAAAATAATAACAAAAATATTTCAGAAATGATCATATAAAAAGGTTATTTTGATAGAAAAAAATGAGTTACAATCTGAAAATTTCACTGTCTATGGATACTATTTTTTTTTTATCTAAAACCAGACAATAAGGTTCTGGTTATAAATTATAGATGAAAATTTTATATATTTAGAAAAGATTTTTTTTTTTTTTTTTTTTACCATAGATGCTGTTATATTGAAAAAAATTCTCCCCGATTGTTTCCAATTATAAATCAGAAAGCGGCGGTGCATTTTCTATCTCCCTCTTTGTGATTTTGTAACGTTAATATCTGTTTCTTGCCAATGGATTCCTGGAAATGCGGGTGCTGACTCTTTGAGCGAAGAAAGGAGCAAGGGTAATTCAGAAACCTGTGAATAACCTTTCTTTCCCATAAGTAAAATTAATTAAGCGAAAACATTCTTCAAGAATAAAGCAGAAGCCATTATGTGATTCTGCCAATAAGTCTTGATCTTCCCAGATAAAGGAAGAATTTTTTTTCACTTTCTACATTATATCCATAGATATTTGCCGGCGTATTTGTATCGCTTTAAACTTTGGAGTTCTCCCTTCAGTTCTTTGTGCAAACGAGGACAGAAGGGAGGTACAAGGTCAAACAAGGTCTAGGTCAAAGATCCTCCATGAAGGTCCTACCATGCAACACGTGAATGTATTGCAACGAATGTTTTTCACGTAATAAAATTAATTGAATTTGCAACTGTCAAATGATTTTGCAAATTAATCTAATTACAAACATATAAAACTTACTAACCACCATTGTGATATTTTGTAATTAACGCCTAAAGAAATGTATTGGAAAAATATACTTTTAGAGTTCCCCATAGCAAAATTTGGCAATCCTTTTTGACAAGCGTGTTTTGATGCATGTTTGAAGAAACACGATGACCTTGACAACTCGAGCATTAATATAATCAGAAGAAAAATAATTATATGAATTTTACAATGCCTTCAAAGCTAAAAATAAAATAGTCTTTTCTAAGTCAAAACAACTTTATTTATCACCAATAAGCTCGACTTCACATTTTTTAAAGTAAATTAAATTTTCTAACGTGTTCTCGAGAGTGTTTGAAACAAAATGGTGTCGAAAATATGTGCAATGCATCACAATTGAAGAAATTACACAAAATTAACAAATGCTTAAAATTAATTTTTTTTTCAAAAGTACCAATTACTTAAAAAAAATATCATCAAGGAATCCATAGGAATGAGTGCAATAAAAAGTGAAAAATCGAATAACCAAACTTACCAAAACAAAAGCGAAATCCAGAATACTAGAAATGTCAAGGCTGTCAGAAATAAATCAACATCGTTAATAATACCAAACAGGCGAGAAACTGAGGAGCACCATAAAATGTAGGACATTTAATGGATCGGTGCTGTCCTTCATATATATTAGCATATTCATCAGTTATTCAAAAAATGGAACTGTCCCGCTTATGAGCAGAGATTTTAACCAAATTTTTGTTTATGACATATTTCACCTGAAGATAACTTTAAACTCAGTAGCAAACATACTTATTTGGGGCCGTAGAATATAGTTCCCCTGTATGTTTCTGTGGATGAGGTCTCTGGGAGGCGAAGCATGTGTCTCAGTTAGTTGGTCAACCTAACGCAAAATCCCAATGTTTAGTTCCCAAGAAAGCTTAGTACTCAATTTATCGACCCACAAAAAGGCTGATTCGACCTTGCCATACTCGAGGACCGAGCCGAAGACCTGTGGCTTGGGTTCACGAAGCGCGACCATTGCACCACCAGGTTTTCACTTAAAGATATCTTTTATACTAAAAATTCAAGTTAAATGTATTAACAAAATATTAAAACTGTTTTTGGGACAAATTTTTTAATATGTGTGATGAATTCTCATTAAACAAAACTTTGATTCATTTTATGACATAGTATTTACTTTTTAATATTTAATGATGTCATGCGATTTATCAACTAATAAGGTAATTAATTCCTATATAATAATTCCTATATAATAAATTTTATATAAATTCCATGCAACTTGAAATTTATTACAGAAGTGAATTCCTTAATTTTATTTACAATAGTATGTTAAATAATATGTTTAATACTAAACAGTCTATACTTTTAAAGTTTTTTTTTTTTTTTTGTATAAAAATTGCACTATTATCAATTCCATGACTAATAAATTAATTAACTATTGAGAAAAGTAACATCAAAAATTTAAAATATCATATGAATAGCTTTGCATTAGTTATATTTTAATAAGTTTAACTACTATTCAACAATTAATATTAATTAAACCGTTCACACATTTCTACAAAACTACTTATTAATTTTAATTCATTTTATAAACCTATAGTAACTTTTTCCTTTCAAATTTTTGCAGTTTATAGTTATTTATCGACATCATTTTACTTTTGCATGAAATTAAGTGCCACATAAATTTAAAATGGCGTCATTTTTAATGAAATATTAAAGTATATTTCATGCAATTTTAATGACTTTAAATTTTTAAATCTTACTTTATTTGTAAAATATTTTTCTAATAATGTTATTTGTTTTTATAGATTTATAATTAAAGTAATACATGTTAAATTAAAGTAGTGATATAAATATAGAGAAAAAGAATACAATAAATGCCAATAAATAAATACATTTTATTTTAGTTTATTTAAAAAGCATTCAATTCGTAATTTTTATTCAGAGAATCCATTCTGTATTAAGGTGTTATAGAATAGATACATATGCAAGATAGGACTTTTAGAAGCAGTGCTCACGTCTGTGGGTACCTGACGGAGTCTTAAAGGAAACACGATTTCGTGGTGATACACAGCAGCAGATCCCCGTTGTTTCATATCCTCACATCATCGAGCGGAGCAGATCTTTCGGCTGTGGTATGAGCCCCCCCCCCTCCTCCCTCTCTGCTGAGATGCAGAAGTCGAAGGGTGGAAGTCACGTTCGCTGAAAACCCGAAGAGAACACTTCACTCTTTAAGGAAGGCCTGCATTTTACAATTCCAGGCCCCTCTATATTACTTTTTGTGTCATGTTTTATAGATTTCATAATCCAAGGAGCTTCTTTTATATTCCACTCGTTTCTTCTTCCCTTCAGTTGTTGAAACTGGTTTTGCGAAAGAAATGGATTGTTCACGAACATCTTAGTATCAATCTTAAGTCAGTTATTGGCATGAAGTGTCATTTTTTTTTTAATCTTGCACTGTAAAATTGCTTCAGGTGAAAAAGAAAATAACTTAAAAGTGATTTAGGGATAAAATTTACTTCAATCATCATTAACATATTTAATTCAAGAGATGTAACGCTCATTTTAATTGTTTGCTCTAAGAAAATGAAGAAAGCAACATTTAAAAACATTCAAACGGAATGTAAAACGAAGTAAAGAGAATTTTTAAAAATTCAAATTATTTATTAACTAAACAAAATTTTAAATTTCCTTTCAAATTATTTATGAGAAATATGTTGATAAAATTGTTAAATAAATATACTCATACTCTAACATGTATTGATTGTCGAATTTTTTTAATGAAAAGATCACCAGAATAAATCAATCATAAAAAATAAATTTGTTAAAATATAATTTTTGAAACAAATTATGTTCTTTTAAGCTATCATTTTGAAAACTGTTTTCCTTAAATTGTCAGAAAATTGTCCTTTGTAATTAATCTGAAATCCGTAAGAAAGATTCGAAAGTGAATAAATCTCAACGATTTATAACTAATTGGCTGAGGTTAATTTGCTAATAATTAAAATTTTCATTGACCTTACGTAACTTGTGTTCGATCATGTTAGTAATTGTGTATGAAGCTATTAAAATACGAACTTACAACATATTTACTAGTTTTACTGGATAATCGAATGCAAGAAACTATTGTGAGTTTCTTTTATTGCGACATAAAAAGTTATATTATTTTGTAATTTTTGTTTTATTTTTTGCCTTAAGGAGAAGAATATGTAAAAAAAGATCATTTTAAGATTATATGGATTATCTGTTAAAGATTAGTAAGTTTCTAATGCATCTGTATATATAAATTTTATCATTCAATTTAAGTGAACAGACATTACTCATAAAAATTTCAACTTTTAAGTAAGCAATTTATTTCACATATCACTATATTTATTAATAATTTATTTTTGAATACATCAGTCAAGCTAGAATATATTTGATACATATATTTTATATTTACTTCCTAATAAATGTAAAGTAATATTCTCTTTTAAAATATGAGATGTAAGAAAAATAATACACGTTTCTTTGTCAATAACTTTCAAACAAAAAGATCATTAAGTTTTTATTGATTAATTAAATTTAAGAGAGTATGTTGAAAAAACACAAATGATATTAACTTCCTTAACAATGCTTGAAACTAAAGATATTTATCTATAAAGCGTTCATAGAGTATGATTTATTATGAAATGTGTAAAAGTAATTAAGTAATTGATGGTAGAACAAAAGGAAACAATTTTTAAAAGGAAATACGAAATGAAACAGCAATTTTTTTATAATAATTAATGACTACATTTATATTGTTAGGCCTATAAATCTTAACAATGTAATTAAATCTGTGAAAATTTTGACTTTTTATATTGAGGTGAATAAAGGCAAATAATAAACTGTTAAAAGCTGCACATTTGCATTTATGCTGTAAATTTATAATCTTGACACAATACTAATAAAAAAAAATACGAATATCCATATTCCGAAGCAAAATAATGGCGAAGGATGCAACAGATTTAGCGTCACCCAGGGTGCACTACCTGCTAAACAGAGACCTGCTCAATTTTTTTCCTGCCTAGGATGGAAAGAGTGGGGGTGTTTTAGAAATATCCATGGACATGTGTATTGGTAGTCCTACCTGTTCAAAATTAACCAGGCCGATTCTTCTTTCTGTGGTACCATGCAAAGAACTGGAGAACAACTTTTTAGTTACCCCTTCCTTTCTGCATGTTCGTTCACTCTCAAGATGACTTTCGGAGTCTTTCCTCCTGCAAGTTCAACTTCAGAGATATATTGGTCTGCAAGACGCCTTCACGTCCAAGAAAAACGTTGGTGGGCGTGACTTATGAAAAATGATCAAAAGCAAGAAATTCAGGTATACAGAATGTATTTTTGATAACTACAAATTTAAAGTTTATCAGCAAAAAATCACCCGAAAATGTGCCAAATTTCATGGAAAAAGTTTAATTCTACTGTAATTCGTAACGCATAAGAAACTTAAATATTTTTTTCTTCTCAGTCTTTTAAAACAGGCAAGAACTATGAATTAAAAGAAGATCTTACATCAAAGCTTATTATACTAAAACTATTCTAGACTTCTATTGTTATTAACAAATTAAGTAGAAAATATCTCCTTCGTTTCGTTCCAACAAAACACATTTTGCAAAAAAAATTTTAAAAAAAAATTGACATTTTGATCGTATTTTTCCTTTTTAAAAAAATAACTTGGTTTACTAGTACCAAGAATTCTCTGCTTGTGTCAATAATCAAAAATTTCCTGCATGTTTCTGGAAAAAGTATTGATTATTTATTGTTTTTTGAAAGTGTGAGCATGATGAAAAATCAAGAAAATAAAGACAAGAGTACTTCTTGAATAAAATGGGAGCAGAATATATTCAATTCTTACTACATGCCTTTTTTCAGCTTCTTCAGTATTTTTTATTACTTATGTAACATGGAAAGTGTATCAGGACGCGCATTTTCATTAAGAGAAATGGAAAACATGTCACATTTATCTAGTTAAGATAATGTCTGTTGGAAATTCTCAAAGTATTTCACAAAAGTTTGTTTTGTGAAAAATATGGTTTCAAAAATCTGTTACTTACGTAGGATGTTGTAATAAATTTAATTTATGAAAAAAGAAAGAAACTTAGTTAAATTATAAGACAGAAAAATTTTCACATTTTCAAACTTCCATTCAAAGTGGCATGTGACATATTATTGCCAAGGAAAGTGGAATTTCATTAATATATTTAAAATTTAACTTTGATTCCTTGATTTATGCAAATCTACACAAATTTATAAGTACAATAATATTCATTTAAAAATAAATTAACCAGATATTATTTATACCACAATAATGCATTTGTAATATCAATATTCAGTTCGTAATTTTATTTTTAATCATTTATTTTTGCATGAATGAAAATTTACATTTTGTATTGTTTTAATAGTTACAAGTACATTTCTTAAGACTTTTTTAACAATGAAATTTAGCAGATTTTGAATTTTATAATATTGGTTTTCACCAAAATATCGGCATTTAGTTCTTCAACGGCAGCATTTACAATACATGGTAGACACCATTCAATTGTTCAGAAAGCATTGATCTAGTCAGACGGATTTGCGCCATTAGAAAAGTCCAGCGGCAGAAGGAACTTTGATGCCACTGTTTATCAACATCAAGTGCAATCTGAAATTCCCTTTCGAAAGACAGATTAAAGTTGGATCCATTTGAAAGACTGATTTTAGCTGAGGAAGAATCAAATGCTTAAGTGTTTTATGTTATGTTTTACTTGAAGACTCTCACATAGCATCATTAGTCTTCAGTTTTAGATTGTATTGGGATACATGACTGCAGTCCACTGCTCCTATGCGTGCAATTGTCAGATAGAAATGGATATCGGAGGATTAAAAGGCACTCTTGTTCGGTAATTTCAGCAGAGTCCGCCTCTTTCGAGGAGTCGTTCCCGTTTTCTACTGTGATCTTGAATAAAAACACTATAACCAAATAATATTGAAATAAATGAGAATATCATAACACAATAATATAAAGCAAATGCTTAGTATAATTTTGCAACATTTTTCCATTTATGTCTAAATAGTTTTGGAAAGTTTAGTTTTGAAGTGGAAATATCATTAATATAAATAATAATAGCTTAACAGTGTTAATATGAATATATAAATAATTTTTTATTATAAATAAATATATTTTCTATAGTGTTTTCTCGTTGTAGACAGTATTCATCAGAAGGCATTTTAACCGCTAAAAATGACTTCCATGTGGACTTTTCAAAGATAGAAGGCCATGTTCTTGCACAGGAAAAAGAAAAGCTCGGAAAACTCCCAAACACTCTCTCGGAAGGACATGTTTACAGAAGACAGAAGGCACAACAGCCATTTTCTATAGTTCAGTAGTAGCTGGGATTGAATCCAATACCATTCGCTCCGAAGAGTATTGCACTAGTATTAGGCCGTAATGAGACCTATATTAGCTTTTGTCAATTACGTACATTTGTCATTTGCTTGATATATTCCCACTCTATTGCATATAATTATTTCCATTTAAACGGAAAGTTATTAAAAGCCTGTTACAAAAAGACACTTTAAGAGTGAATGTAAAATAAAATTAATGGAAATAACATCTCTTTTCTCTGCTTCCCTGCTTCTAAAATAGTTATATGATGTAACTTGTTACTTATGTTAGTGTTAATAAAGATAGTTTTATAATGAAATTTTTCTATCTTTCTCTCTCTCTCTCCCCTCTCTTCATCTATCTAAGTTACAAATTTTTAAAGCAAGAATGTACATTTTAAATGCCTTGGTAATACACTTTATATATAATAAAATATAAGACTGCTTACAAACATTGAGAATTTTTAACTTTAAAAGTTTGCAAGCAATCTACTCTTATATCTTATTAATTATAAAACTATTTAAAGATGTTGTATTTGAATAAAACAAATCACTGGAAAGAAAATATCCCCAATAAAATATCTTATACCAATAAAGAATAAATTTAAACGAAATATAAAAACTGACTGCTAGCAATACTTGTCGAACTAAAAAGGTAAACCAGATAAATTCTACCTTTCACAGATCGGATTCAAAAATTTTTCCCATATACTTTAGCAGATGTTTTCATTTTTCATTTGATATTACTGAAATACGTAATGAAGTTTTGAAAAAAAAAGGAGTATGTCTAAAAACTTTTTTCTAAATTCTGTGTATTATAAACATTTTTCTGCCTCTTTAGATTTCAATACCAGAGGAAAATGCTTTCTTTGAGCCACATACTTTATTACTGAAAAATATTAACTTTCCTATAAGCTTTTGATATCGGAGTTTCAGCGAAATCTTTTCTTTCGTATCAACAGAGATAAAATGTTTCTCATGTTAACAGCTGTCATCCACGCGATTTGATGGTTTAAATTAAATAAAAAATATCTCACAAAAAGTATATTATCTAATATATGTATTTTGTTTTTCTAAAAACTATATTTTTATTCGTCATGTGAGATCAGGGTTTTACAAGAGTTCAGCAATTTTTAAAATTCCCATAAAGTTGTCTTTCATATAGAATTTCCTCCGTTAAGCTATCACTTCGTAACATAACTGGAGTAAAAATAACATTCATTACCTTAGTGGCATTTATTATTAAAGAAACAAATGCTTCTGTTACATTTGGCAACGTTATGTAATTGACATGTTTGAAATGCAATTTACCTGGTTTCTACTACGTAATTTCATCCGCTAAGCTGTCAGTGCGTAATGTTACAATCGTAAAAGCAACATTCTTTACCTTAGTGACATTCATTATTAAAGAAACAGATATTTCTGTTACGTTTTATAATCTCAGATAATCGACATGTTTGAGTATGTGTGTGTTTGACCTCTGAATTGATATAAAGTCAACTCATTGATATAAAGTGAACTTAAATGAGTGTAATTCTATTATTTAACAACTTATTTTATCAGGGCAAATTTCATCCTTCAGTTTATTATTATTATTATTTACTGATTAATAAACTTTTTCTTTTATTTTTCTTCTGGGTAAAGGATGTAATATAATGTTCATAAATATAAAATTAAATTTACCTTACAGAAGTTTTTACACGTTTTCTAGATGTTCTTTAGGTAGCTTCAGAATCATATTATTCATAAAGTAGAAGGTTTTTGATATAGCTTTCTAGTTTCTTATCTCTTTATCAACGTCTTCGAAGATTTTAAAACTTAGCAATTTTAAGTCAAGATTAAATGACGGAATTTATAATGTTACTAGTAAATCATAAAAAAAATATCATTTTATTAAATGTTATGGGGCTTTGCGATAAATTCAATTTCTGATAACTCTATCTTTATACAGTTTTTTTGTGTACAGTGACCATCTTGTTAGTCATACCTTGGCGTCAAAATAATCGCCAAAGAATCAAGGGTTATCCCATTATAAACTTTTATTAATTATATGTATCAGTGTTTTTACGCACTTATTTCCTTAAAAATTCATTTTTTTTATAATCACCGTAAAATTAATTTTTAAATTTCAGATTTCCTTTACAAAATTATATGAAATACACGCAGCAAGAATTATGGAAGTGAATATTCTGATATATTAAATATAATATTACAATGAATAATAACTTTTGAACTGTAATCATATCATTTGATGAAGGAAAATACAAATTATTTTTATTTTCTAAATTACGTGTGACGCTAAAAATTTATGTTTACTTCTGGCCTTACGCAGCGTAAAAAATGAAGTACAAAATACATATTTTACATTTATATTAAAATTGTGTAAAAAGCCTCTGGAATTTTTCTATAAAATTTTAAAATTTTCATAGACACACACATAAAATTTATTGTAAATTTATGCAAAGGAAAAATAGAAAAAAATAAAGTACAAAAAATAAATAAAAAATTGTGTAAAATCCCGTGATCAACATTACTATTCATATTTATTAATTTTATGCTTATTTAAACAATTTTTATTTTCATTTGTACTGAGTGTCAGAATTTATGTGGTTAAATTCTTTATCATTTAATACTTTTCATAATTATATAATTACCAGTTTTAAAAAGAAAAGCAAATTTATGTACAATACAAGATAAACAAGAAAGTTCTTGCCGTTTTTAATGACTCAGAAGAACATGATAGAGCGTGTAACTTATCATTAGTCCTCGAAGTAATCAGAATCAGCATCCAACAGTTTCTCCCAACGTATATACAGTTCTGCGATCCCCTTACGGTTAAACTCGCGAGTGATTAGGACAAGTCTGCTTCATGGTGAAGGATTTTCCACAGACATGGTTATCAGGGAATGGAAGAAATGGTAATCTGATGGTGCAAGGTCAGGTGAGTAGCAATGATTTTATGAACTCTCCCAACCATATTCCTACCAACTACGCTACATGCGGCATCGCGTTATTGGTCAAGAACAGTACACCTTTGCAATTAACCAGTGCTGGCTCCTTCTGTTGCACAACCCAACTGCTAAGAGTTCATGTTTACAGAAATTATTTGTCCTATTGGTTATGATGATGATTTTGAGTCCATGGAGTATATGCAAATACCCTAAATGTCTCCGAAGCTGTCAAAGACAGTCCTGGTGATTTCTATAGCTTTATCTGTAAAAAGAAGCTCCACAGGATCCTCTATGCTGTAGTTGAAAAGCTTGACCAGCACTGCTGGACAACTGAAGAGGCACATTGGTGACAGCTCTATAGTGAGCTACTACCCCATCAGACACCAGTTTCATCACAAAAGGACCAGTCTCCCGACTTGAATTTGTGAAACCAATACCTTGCCGTACATTCATTCACAATAATTTTTCCAAACGCTTGACATATTCGGCGACATGATGTAGCAGCTGATAAGCCCACTTTGAAATCGTAAGGCAAAGAACACCGAACGAGTTCCTTCGACATGTCTATTTCTCTTCGCTACTGTACGAGGTAATATTGATGAAGTGGATCTGCTTTTATAACGACTGATATCTTTTCTCTAAACTGACTGGTTTTTCAACAACATCATACACTAGTTTGCATACTTAGTCTTATTTCATTCAATGAATACATGAAAATGGTAAGAACTTTTTTACTTATCTTACATTTGCATTCAAATATTTGATGCCTAGTGATAAAATGGTTCACTTACAAAACAACGTTCCTCCAAGCTCAAAATACAACTCTCATAAACCGTCGTAAAACAACGTTCATTCTATCTCAGAATGTTGGAAATTTACACATGGTAAGTTAAATTTGCAGACCTGGCTCTGAAGAAATTTATATTCTCCTCAAACTAAAAGAAAAAATTTAAAAGTGAGTTATTTTTTTTGACAAACATATGTTAACAAGTAAACAATATTTTTTAAATATTTGTAAATATACCAATTTTTAAATTTACAGTAAATTTAAATTTAGTTTATAGTGTGTCAACAAAAGAGGGATAATTTTTACCTGAAATTTGTCTATTATTTGAAGTATTTTTTTATTAATACTTGAAACTTGTGTATGCATTATTTTTTATGCCAGCTAGTCTGATAGTATGCTCCAGTGGATGTGCTGCTCCACTTTTACAACTAAACCATAGTTTGATGTGGAGTCAGTACTCACATGCCATAGATACCAATTTAAAGGACAGGAACCCATTCACAACCCATTCAAACAAGGAGAAGACAAAAAGAGGGGAGAGAAAGATAGAAACTACATCCATGCCCGAACTGGGACTTGACTCAAGGTCTCCCTATACGAAGCCAGACACACAGACCACTAGACAGGATGGGCGGCTTTTTATGCATTGCAATGTATAATTTGAATTATAATATAATGCATACTCTGCTTTGATTTATTGTTTATGTCATAGAAGATCTCAGATTCGATAATAATCGTTGCTGACCAACAAGAGGAAGAAGTTTTTCGGTTTTGCAACGCATATCATTCTGGGTAAATGCTTAAGAGTTTTTCCCGAATGAAATCGAGGTAACTCGAATGTTTGTGTTTGCCTCAACTATGAAAATCTTGTGAGGTCAATGTTATTGTCTTCTGTGCATAACAATTCTTACAAATTTATTCTTATGGTAGAGTGGCCTATTATTAGAGCTACACACCTCGGACAAAATGTCCTGGATCCGATTACGCTCATTGTTAGACAATAACAAATGTGATATCAGAGACCAATTAGTAGACACCATAACAACCTGAGGCTATTGTTATAAGGCCTCTATACCACGTAAATTGCCTAACAGCAAAACGTTTTATTGGTATAGAGTCTTATTCACTTGTTGAAAGATGGATGAACCAGAAAAATCCCAGACGAATTCTCCGACACTGATGCATTCACGAATACTTGCATACATAACGTTGCTGGCGAGTCTGGACTCTACTTAAGGTTCACGGGTTTGAAATACTCGCTTATCCCCAAGATACTCGTCATTTTGGACCAGGTGATGAGGCCATACTTGAGCTAGCGCCCTACCTTACACCCCCAAGCTAACCCAGTAGAGGGACTTTGCAAATCATAGATTAACAAAGATGCACCAGTGACTCATATAGTGATACCAATCTAACGAGTGGGAATGCAGTCACCCTCTAGACTCCTGCTGCAGCAAGCGATTCTTCACTTTGCCGATCTTTTCACTAAGCTACTGGGGCTCACACGTACGTGTATCGTATTTTTCTGTATGTCTTCCGCAGCGGTTTATTATCCGCAAGCCTTTTTTTTTTATCGAGTAATAGAAAAAAGCATGTAATTCACGGCAATTTTTTCCAGCAAATATTCGAAAACATTTACGGTTGATAATGTGATGACAAATAAAATAAAAAATTTGCAGTATGATTAGGTGCAAAAAATTTTATTCTGATAGTGATCTGTGAAGATCTACTCCAACGCAAAGTGCGATAAGTGGACTTGAAAGCGCGACGTTAATTAATATCTGAGAAGATTTTAGTAAAACTAAAATCTGAGATGATTTTAGTATCAATCTTTAATTTTTAATAATTTGTAAAACGAGGTTAGACATATTTAAAAAAAATATATATAATTCTTTCGTTAAAAATTAAATGAAAGAGATGGATTACTTTCGTACTGTGCACTGGATGTATTTTTTATTTCGTACCGTGCATGCATTCCTTTTCACTTTACAATAACATTTTTGTCATCAATTTTTTATTTGCCTACCCTAAAATCTAAAATATGCTGTATAACTGAAGCATTTTCGCTTCCACATGCAAATATACAAATTGGAATGTTTACAGAGTGAAACATATCAGATTAAGACAGAAAGCGAAATCACTTTAGCCAAATGTAACTATATTAATATCATTCCTGGAAACCGAACTCATTCTAGGATATAAATAAACATTGCTGATTATTATTAAAATAAATCATTTGAGTTGTGGGGCCATCTTTTATTTATTTTAAGAAACACAAACCTCATTTCTTTCAAAATTTTATTGTAAGCTTTTCTAATGGATAATTTTTTTTTATCAAATTATAGACGGTGGCATATAATAAACACAACGAAATTCAAAACTCTTTTTAACACATAATCCGCAGATTGTATCAAGAAAATACGGTTATAAGCAAAAGCGTATTTAACCGCTATTTAGCTAATAGCGTAACCGCTATTTCTTGTTCTTTAATAATCATTGTGTTTGTGGCATCGAATTTAGCACCCTATATTGTGAAAAGTTTTATTTTACTACTAAGCCGCGGTTAGCCTAAAGATGGATGTACCACTTCTGCTTTTTGCATGTTTCTCGGAAAGAACGAATCGGATCTTTCCCTGCTTCCTTCTTAGCTGCATGCGAATATAACCGACTACCTATAAAAAATTTTACTGGATGGTAAAGACGAAGCTGATTGTCGAATATCCTGCGAGTCTTCAGCAGTTAGGTGTCTTCACTACACGGTATCGAATATTCCTAATTTTGAAAAATTCGCCCCCATTGATTTAACAATTAAAGCATAGGAATAAACATTTATATTCTCTTTGAATATTATTTTTTAAATGAATACTGTTATCGCATGTATTTTTATTAACTATATACACAGATTTCTCATTTAAAAAGTCTCTTAGCTAGATTCCCAGACATTTTGTAAATTAATATTTTTACAGTTATCAGTTTAAATATAAGTATCAATCTTCATCAAATGCGTGCCATTCATGAAGAATTCACTAGTAATAAATAAATGTAATTTTTAAGAGTATGTTCTTGAAAAATATTTTAAGTAACATTACTTAAAAAATAATATATAAATCGATGATCTTGTTTATTTTCCTGAAATTTTATATATATATATATATATATATATATATATATATATATATATATATACACAGAAAGTGATTGTATTTAAAGCAATTTTAAACAACAAATACAAAATACATACAATGTAGTATAAGAAAGTGTAAGGGAAAAATAAAAACATGCTATCTTTCCATTTGTCAAACAAAAAAGATTTTTTTGAGGCATAATCTCAGTAAACTCAGATTTTTTCACTTGAGCATTTTTAAGTACTTAAATAGATAGTTTAATGCATTTGATACGAAAAATATAAAAAGTTTACACTCTAACTTTAAAAACTTTTAAAAAGCAGTTTTTGTAAAAAGGAAAACCAGCAAAAATTGATGTATGCTCCAATCTTACATGTCAAGAGAATGTTTTAACGCTCGCATAAAAAAGAAACTTTAAAACATTGTATCTTTTTTTTTTATTATTAAATTTTCTTTTTATTTATTTATTTTTTTTTTAAGTATTTTCAAGTGTTCGCAGCTTTGAAAAGATTTCAAAGAATGAAACAATTTTATGAAAATGGCAATTGAGTTTATTTTAAAAATAGAAAACAACATATATTTAGTCTAAATGCATATTTTCCTTTTTCTAGTTTTGAACATTTTAATTTGAGTTTCTTAATGTTATTTTTTGGGCAGTAATATAAGTTTTTTCTTCATTTATTCTAATAATACAGTAATATTTTTTATTTATTCTAATGTTGTAGAATTTTTTTTTTATTTCTAATGCTTATAGCAGCCTTTAATTTTACAAATATTTCTAAAAAATATTTTACTTTCTATAGCAGAAATTAATGATTTAGTTTTATTCGAAAAATCAAATTTTGGTCTTTTTCATATGGTTTTAATGACGAAACATTAGTGTGTAAAAGCTTTTATTTAAAAGAAAATTCTTTTACTTCTTTGGAAATTGAACACATTCAAAACATTTGGTGTATGTTCATCTTTCAAACTATCTTCAGGATAAAAAAATCTAATCATCTGATCTTAAAAAAATTTTTAAAATAATACTTCTAACAAATGTTAATGGAATATAAAGATCCTTTTTTCATGAAATCAGTTAATTAACTCGTATTATTTTATATAAATCTTAAATATGTCCATTCTTTTTTTTTTTTTTTTCTAAACTAAAACCTAAAAATTTTGATTTCATTTACCTTTCTAAGTGAAATAAATAGTTGCGTCCTTCTTTTCAAAAGTGATCCTTCTGCTCTCATGAATCACAGACACTTGAATTATTTTATAAAATTTTTGTTTTATTTTTATTGTGGTGATAAAAATACTACATTAAAGGTATTCTGTGCTTGTGCTATTTATTACAATAAAGTACAATTGGTTGCTTGGTCTAAATAAACTAAAGAAAAACATAAATGTGGTTTGATATGTGATGCTTTATAGAAAATAAATTTTTCTAAAAAATGATAAATGGCTGCCTAATTAATTGGGATTTTATATTGACTCCTAAATATAAACAAAACCTTCATTATTCATCAACTCGTATACACCAATTGTATATATCTTTTTGTTCATAATGATGCATCAAAGTCACGTATGACTAATATGAAATTGAATCAATTCTCAGGTCAATGCGTTTAAGGATCTGGTAACAGCAAGAGGACATATTGTAGTTCAAATAAAAAAAATACAAGCTAAATCTTTAAAAGCGTATGTATTCTTCGAAGAATTTTTAAGCTGAAAAAATTTAAAAAAGATTGATTTTTCGATGGGGATGTAATAACTAATTATAATACAACAGGAGTAAAATGTCAGTAGCTATACGCGGTATATAAAGTTTTTTTTTTTTTTTAATAAAATGCCCCAAACTTGGACTGCTATTCCTAGGAGTATCATTTTACATAGAGCACACTACAACCCCGACGTATGTTAAAAGCCTTAACCATTATCAGTGAATACGGTGCATCTTCTGTTTCTCCAGCTTCGAACTCACTATCATCCAATAATTAGACTAGGATGAACGCCATACCAACCAAGCCACCACGCGTGAAAACACGTTAAATAAAATATAAATTATAAGAAAGTGAAGACTCTCTCTCACATATATATATATATATATATAATATATATATATAATATATATATATAATATATATATATATATATATATATATATATATATATATATATATATATATATATATATATATATATATATATATATATATATATATATAATATATATATATAATATATATATATAATATATATATATATATCTTTTTAAATGCCATGTTTGCTCACATTTATACAAAGCAAAACAGAAGAAAGTGAGCAGAGGAAAGAAAATCGGACGTAAAATGAAGTTCCTCATAGGATGAATGAAAGTTTTGTGTTGCAAAAGGACTTTTTCTTCCTCTAAAAGCACATAACAGAATAAAATAGGGAAGCACCACCGCCTCTTCCACTCCTTGGTGAGCACATGTCCAAAAAGGGCAAATAGATCGGCATGTATCTCAGCCGGTACTAGAAAATACTATTAAAGAAGTCAGAGATATTCCTAGGAGAACAGTTTTAATGCCAGAGAGTCGAAACAACCCTATCTTAAGAAATAAAGTTTTATTATTTGGAAGAATAAGTAATATACTTTCTTTGGAAACGTTTCTAATGTGAATGGTAATATTTAGATACTTGCTCATTAACAATATAAGTATATATAATTTCAGCTAATGTAATTTAAATAATTTTGTAAATGGAGTCCCACAAATTTGAAAACATTCATATAAATAAAAGAGGTATGAAATCTTAATTTAAAATTTTAAATAATGATTATTCTTTCGTTGCAATATCGTAACAAGATGATAATTTCAAAATTAGGAACTGTAGTCTTCGTCTATGATCTCAATATTTCTTTAGAATTTAATTTCTTTGATACACAGAGGATATCATTTGCATACATTGGCACAGAATAATATTTCGTACTTATTTATACACATTTTAATGTGATATACTTGATTGTATCCTGGAAACTAAATTAGAAACACACAAAATTATTTAATTATAGTTACAGTTGCAATAATAATAGGCTTCACGCACGATCGATGAATATAAGACGATGTCAACAGAATATTTCACTGTAAACTGTTTCTAACAGAAACTGTTATTGGAGAAACATAACAAAAAAGCTAAAAAATGAAAGTGAAAAAAAAAGAAAAAAAAAAAAAAAAGAAAAAAAAAACAAGAAGTAGAAGAAATGTTGTTTTTAGAATTCAATATATAAATAGAACATTCCTAGTGTGAAATAAATGTTGATAATTCAGAACCATATTATTAAATTTAAATCATCTTTAAATCCATGAATTTAAGTAATTAAAAAATATTTTTAGAGGTTTAAAGATAATTCTTCTATATTGATTGTATTTTTTTTTAATGTAAAAAGGTACTTTTCCATTATATCTTCACTTTTGATAATCATCTTTACCGGAAAAAAAAATCGTAAATTACTGTCGTAAATAATCCGTTTGCACATATATTGTTTAAAAATGTTTGCATTTTCAGAAACCACTAAAAATTAATACAAATATTTTATTTACCATTTTGTAAACCAAGCGATTATTATTTCTTCAGAAAACTTTCTTTAAATGCAATAAAGTTTTTCGCTTTAAACTGGCAAGCAATCGCATCGGTGATCGTTTGTGAAAATATAATGTAATATATTTTTTCAATGAGACAAAACTAAATTTTGCTGCATTTAGTTGTTTGTTCGCCCTTGGGGATTTCTGACATTAATGCTTCCTTTCACCGACAAAATTATCACCAAACGCTCATTTGCACCAACCAGCTTTAGCTTCATTTAGCATTTAGCTTGTTGACCATTATTTATCACATTTTAGCATATTTTGCGCAAAAAAATTCTATTTGAGCCAATAAAATCATCGTTATAGTATTTATGCTTCTCCTTAAAAAGCATATTATTTCTTTAGGATCAAAAGCGGAAGTATAATGGAAAAGTACCAAATTTTATATTTAAAGCAACAAAGGTGTGCTTCAATAGCTAATTAAATATATTTAAAATATTTTTGTCTAGCACAGTGGGAGGTAAATATTATCAAGTTTTCATACTTTTTAATATTAAAAAATAATTCAATAAATGCTATCTGAGGTAACATATATTTATAATTAATAATTACTGCTGCATGTTATGCAATACAAATGTAATAGGGAGCTATTAATGTATTTAAATAATGAGGATTATATATATATATATATATATATATATATATATATATATATATATATATATATATATATATATATAAATTATCTTTTTTTTATTCATATTATTATATATATATATATGAATTATCGTTTAACATTGTACATGGGGTGACATATGAGTAGCAACTTCCAAGTGCTACCCCTTTCACTGAGTGATTTCTCGATATTTAACCAATCATTTATCACTTGATACAATCTTTTATTGCATTTCATATTTTTTTCTAGTATATAACTCATTGCAATGTTTTATAGCTCCCTATTAAATGATTAAGAGCTTCAGTGGCTCAATAACTTCACTCTGTTTCCCGTTAAGGTTAGCAAAGTGAAGCATCATTTACCTCATGCAGTAATTGGGAGGGGGACCACATTCTCCCTGACTGGGTTGCTGGAACTCCGTGGCCTGGGAACGTGTCTACGTTCATCTATGAGGTCCAATTTTCTTCGCCTGGTATTGTATGGATGTAGGAAAAAGCATACCTGCGCAAGGTGTGACTTCGTCACCTGATCACGGTTCAAAATGTTGAGTCTCTTAGTATTGGAGGAGTATTGCAAACCCGGTTGACCAACGGCACATTCTGGGACTCGCCTACACTGATAACCATCTATGAATTAAATGATCGGAAATATCACTCTATTTTGTTCTTTGAATTGTTAAAATTCTTGCATTAATTTAAGATTTTAAATTGAAATTGCTTTAAGAATTATCGAATGATCCAAATGCGTGGAATGTATTTTAATCATGTCCAAATCACTTAATTTATATAGAAGGAGAATATCAAGATATTAAATTTTTTAAAATAGTTATATTTGCACAATTTATTTTTTGCAATAGGACTCTTTTGTGATTTCAAAGACAACTACTTGGAAAAAAACGAGGATAAATTCAGTTTTATAGATTACTGAAAACAATCTTGGTATGCAAATTTCATTTATGGGTATTAATGAATTTTTTTTAGAATTTATACAAAAATAATAAAATTACAAAATTCTATCACAAATAATTTCTGTTGAAAGCATTTTTAATATAAAAATTATACATTAAACAACAAAACTTGTACTGAGGATTTTATCTAAAAAAAATAATCAACATATTAAAAAAACGAAAGAAAAAACTATATAGAAATACCTTTGATAGAAAATTATTACCAATGTATTTCGTAAATTATTTACAAAATATTTGATTAAAATAATTCTATTGTCCAAACATTTTAATAGTAATCTAAAGTAATATCATTCAATTTTATAAATTTCGTGTAATCACACTATATGCAAGAAACATTTTTTAGAAATTTATTTCATAAAAATGTGTGTATCGATATTTCTTACTACTTACTTTATATTATTTTTAACTTGTATTGCTAACTTTATTATTTATTTCTCCCATTATCGTAATTACGAATTATTGTGATATTTTTAGACATCATGAGTTTATGATCTTCAGTATTTTATTCATGAATAATTATTCTGTGCAATATTATAATTATTTTATACTTTAGAGCAAAATTTATTTTTCAATCAGCATAAAATATTATTTTAGAATCTGTTTATTAATTAAAATAAGTAACGCTTGAAATTCTAGCCTGTATCTCATACAAATTATTTTTATTTGAATATCATGTAAAGAAATCAACATTACAAAATAATCAAAGTGACCAATTTCTAAACTAAATATTACGAAGGTATTTTCACTTTCATAAGTTTGATCGAAAAATACATTTAGATTGAACTCAAATAGAACATTATTTATATTTTCTGAGTTAAATTTCATACTTGATAGATTTCTCTCGATGCTAATTTTACTCCGGTAAATTTGCATACAATAATTATAACGGCACTCTTAAATTTAAAAAAGGAAAAAAAATGAAATATAGTTAAAGTTTTAAAAAAGTAAATGAATCCTTTTAAAAAGAAATTTAATTTAAGTTGTATATTCATATTCTGAAATTCCAATTAGTTTTAGATACAGATCATAAAAGGCAATAGAGTGCTCAAAATTCATCTCTAGCGAGCTAAGCCTCAGTAATGAGTCCAGAGCTCGATCCTCGGGTTGGCTGATTCATTCTTTCATCCATTTAGTGTATCGATAAAACTGAGTACCAAGCATGCTTGTGAGCTAAACATTGGAGATTTCCCGTTACACTGAACTCAAACTGGTGCATTTGTGTAGCACCTCAAGGCCTTCATATATGTGCACTGTAGTCCTTGCCCTCTTCCATATGGACTGTCATGCCACTGAGGGAGAAAGCAAAGCCTTCCAGTAAAAAGCGCTTATCTAATTTATTGTAAAATTTGCAATTTAGAAAAATAATGGTAATTATATTTCTATATGTTCTATTTCCTTAGCTCTTTTAAAAACTACTGTTTTGACTCATGTTATATTAAGCTATAGGCAAATAGAATGAGGAACAAAATGTTTGTGGTATGAAAATTTTATTTTGTTACAATATTGTTAAATATAGAAGCCGGAACTATTTTCATCCATGATTCAAATATCTAATCGATTGGCGTCGTATGGGGAGAAATATACTTTCAAAAAACCTGCAAAAATTAGAAAAAAATAGTAACAAAAATATTAATAAATTCGAGAGAAAATTAGAAAAGAATTGTAAGCATTTTCTCTTAAAAGAATTATAATGTTTGAATAGAAAGAAAGAGAATACGATACGCCGTTAATATTTTTTCGTCATCTTCCACTGTTACTCGTATATTTAAAATTTGACAAAAGTAAAGGGATTTTCCATTTTTTAGGATCCTACGTTTGAAATCTTGATGCAAGCAGAAATGGTGTGAATTACAACATAGTGGATTTTATGAGATGAAAACAGTATTAAAATTTGAGTTAATTTCAAAAACTACCATAAAAACTTCAAAATGACAGGGTGCGGCTAGATAACATCCTTATTTCGTCTTGCAATAATACAAGAAATGTTAAATCACGATTTTTATTTATTTTTGCATACAAAAGTTACATATCTAAATTTTTAATTTACATAGTTTTCAATATCATATTACGCAAGTGATGGCCACCATTGGCGATACACTGACTGAACCGAATCCTGCTGTTCTCATCAGTCTCTCCAGCACATTGGCAGGTATGTTCGCCGTTTCTTTTTGAACACTTCTTTTCCGATCTTTTAAAGTTTCTGGGTGGTCAGTATAAGCACGTGTCTTTAAATACCCCCTACAAAAATTTAAATAAGAAGAATTCGGGAGAACGTGTTATCGTTTCTCACCGAACGAACTCCAAATCAAATCTCATTGAAATGACGCACCCGGAAAAATAGGCCCCTGCGACAAATGCACGATGTTCATTTCTCCAACGCATGATGACGACTGAAACTCAATGTCCCACAACTTTATGATCTGCTCACTGAAATGAGACCAGGCCAACTTCGTTACCTTTACTGCTTTTTGTGGTATTGCAATTCGAAGTAAGGAAGTTATATTGTCGCACCCTGTATTCTATAATTGTATTCAGACAGAGAGCACATTTTGATATAAGTTTAGTTTCAGTCCATTTGGCCTTTAACATTGGGTGGACGTACTGAATTAATATTTTATTTGCATAGATTTTAATTATATTAAATGGAAATTTAGAATAATAACTTTTCTTTTTGCTTTACTGTTATAATATTTTATGAACGGAGCAGCTCATTTTTAATATATATATATATATATATATAGGCAGTTTTTATTTTCCATAAAATTTACATGATGCAAATATTTGCTTTTATTAAAAATATTTATAGGAAACACGGCATAAATAAAATAAATAATAACTAACTTAATATGTAAAGCGATAAGTTAAATATCTTTATTTAACTTACTCTATGCATTAATCTAATTTAACTAGTACATATAAAGAAAAGCTTAATTAGTCTTCTTGTTTATCAGCTTTCAATCTATAAATTTTCTGGGCCTTTCAGAAATGAAAATATACAGCAAACTTACTCATAATGTTCTAAACGCATTCAGTTTTATTTTTATTTTTCTTCAAGTTTCTCTCAACAAATGAAGTATTTAGTAAAATAAAAGTTTTACACGCAAGTGCATGCAATTGTTCTTGTTTAAATCAATTACTCAACGGAAGTTATTTATGTGCTCTTTCCGTTCCGTTTATTTGAAACAAAATTCATTTCTCGGTAAAGGCTTTAGAAAATAGTGCTAAGAAAGCCATTTTTAAGCATCAAACTTGCCAGATTAGTATTGTAAATTTCACTCCTTCGGTTGAGAAAGAAAATAGTAATTTATCGCTATTTTAGAATTTGAAAGAGGGGAAATTAATTGATAAGTGTCAAATGAAAATTAAATTCTTTGGTAGAAGGAGATGAATCTGTATTATTTGAATCTTTTAGCGTTCCTTTTTTTAAAATATTTGAAACATGTTTTCTCTTTAGCTTTACAGGAAAACAGGATCACGAAAATTAATTCTGCCTGCTTCCCTGGAGTAATTTTGAGCATCACGCGCACTTATTAAATTATCTTACTGTCTACTTATTTCATAAATAAAATCTTATTAGCTTATTTACTTGTTTTAAGAACATATTACCTGTTTCAGAAAGTCCTATGAGAGTTCATTCAAAATTACTTGAAGAAATATATAATTTTCAAACGCTGTTATTTGAAGTCGAAAAAGCGTTTTAAGAAGTTCTTAATTTAAGTGATTAGAAATTAAAAATTTCAGATTTATAAACTTATTTTTGAAGTTGACACTCCATGGTAAACATTAAATTTTTGTAGAAAGCTGGAGGTTGGAATTTTATGGTGAATTAATTTAGTAGCTTATGTGTCCAATTTAAAATTAATAAATGCTATATAAGAATAAACAAAAAAAAACAATTTAAAAGAAATTATTTTTTTTCTATAACTCTCAAGTACACGTTATTATTCCCCTTTTCTGCATTAAAAGAACGGGAATTTATGATATCTGGATGAAGCGGAGAACGTAAAAGGCGTGCCACATTACGATAAAAAGTATATAATTTTGAATTAGATTCAGAAACCAATCAAAAAGGACATCTAGACTTAACTTGTGACTCCTATATATACTTTCCCTTAGAGGAAATGCAATTATGACTTATTTTACATGTTCCAGCTGCCACGACGAATTTTCAACTGTGTCAGTTATTGAACCCTTTCCCTTTTAGTAGAAAGGAAAAAGACCTTTCATAAGCAGGTCACTTTAAGACATTTTTTTAATTTTGTTTTATTTATATTAAATCAATTGAACATTTAAGCATTGCTATTTATAAAAGAAATGGAGTATAGATCTAACAATTTATTTTAGGTTCTTTCATTCATCTTCATAGCTATTGCTTTTATTAAAACAAGATCATAAGCTGTTTGTTGCTTTTGACGTTTAATTATATTTTATTTTACTTCAAGTGAAATGATGGTTGTTTGTCCAACAGAATAACTTTAATGATTAATCATATTATAAAACGCTACTTTAATTGATTTCTAAGCTATATATATATATATATATATATATATATATATATATATATATATATATATATATATATATATATATATATATATATATATATATATATATATATATATATATATATAGCTTGAAATCAATTCCAGCAGTTAATCCTCACGAAAAGGAATATGATTGACTGTACAGCAATTTGAAGAATATTTGATTTAAAAGAAAATTTTTTATGGATATTAAAAATATTCATTGATTCCCTAAAATATTATAACGTCCTTGTTGAGGGTTTTATTTTCCAAATTTAGTTATTTATATTAAATGTTAACAGTAAATAATAATAATAAATTGTTTTCCATTCATTGTATATATAGCTAAATATTATTAGTATAATTAAGTATAATTTGTAAAAGTTATTTATTTTTTAGTACAAAATAAAATTCGAAACTAAGTGAATAAAAGGTCAAACGAAATATTGTCAAATGAAGTTATGAAATATCACAATATATATATAAGACAATAAATAGGCAATATTTAATAGAAGCTTGTAAATTTCACAAATAATGTGCTTAAAGTTCAGAAATTACGTATAATACAAATAAAATTAATATTTTCTTAGTCAAATATCATTTATTTAAGTAAAAATAAATATTCAATTTTATCACGGGTAATGATAATTGTCAATTAAAAATAGTGAAAGGTAAATTGATATACTGGCGTAAATAAATATGAAATTCATTTCGTTATTCAGCCATTAACTAAATTATTTATTTTCTTTAAAATGTTATCTTTTTAAAGGAAGTAATTGGTTTATAACCCGTAGTTTTAAAATAATTTTTTTTTATCCCCTGCTAGGTTTCCAGTAATGTGAATGATGTCAAAAAAACTAATTATTTTTTTGGAAAGTAGATGGCGCCAATGTAACTAAACTTAAAGTCAGCTGACTCCACAGATGTCGCTCGGTCCACCCGAATGATGTTTCCAAATTGCAGGCGTGAAAGCGGAATTAAGTAACAAGTCATTTTAACGCAAATTCGTCGAGCACAGATGGTTTCATGGGCTTTATTGAATTTCAGTCCCGTATAATTTATGGTAAATTCGGAAAGAAAGTCGACAGTGTTGAAATATTTATTAGGTTCAGAATCAAATTAATATCCTATTTGAAAACAAACAAAAAAAAATTTCTCAGTAGTCCCCTGTAACTTTCTTTTTCAATTTTTTCTACCCAATTATTTTTTACAAAAGTAAAAAAGAATTTGTAAAGATATTTAAATTTTTTAATCCATATAATTTACAATTTTTTTCCATGTGTGAAAGTTGAATTTTTTTAATTTAAAGCTGAATTTCTAGTGCAGATTTCATTAACATTTTAGTAAAAAATGAAATAAAACTGGCAATTGCTTTTAATCATACACTAAAAACAATAAATATAATTAATTTCTTAAAAAAAAGAAAAATAATCTTTTAATATTTTATAAATACCTTTTGCTATAATTTAATCCAAATCAAGTTGTTTGATCATAAAAAATTACATGATAAAGTAATACAGATGAATAATTACATATAAAAAATTCGCAGTAAATGTCTTATTGTAAATATCAGTAACAATTTTAAATTATTGCTCCGAAAATACATTTATGTAGTATAACATATATGTAATATATACTTTGTGACAGCTGCAGTCGAAGCAGCTTTTAGTTTATGAACTAAATTTTGATGAAAGGAGAAAAGACAATCTAATGGAAAGCTGTGGTAAATGAGTGAAACATCAGGAAGGATTGCCTCCCAGCTTGTATGGTTATTATGACCCTTGGGTTTCACCAAGTTCAAATCCTGAATAAGGGTTGGATGAAAATCGCAGGGGAGGGGAATGGGCTTTCTGCCTGTAATGGTTCTGCACGTCTCGAAAAATAAAGCAACGCTCTCTCCTGTTTCTGTCTGGAGTCATCGTTCTCGTCAATAAATGTTTTCATTTCTGCTTGTTTGTCCATTTTTATCCACTCTCCATGTGGACACACGAGAATAGACAAAATGAAAAAATCAGATGGTATTAAAACTCAAGTACATATGAAATAACTTTTATCTTAAATATTCATAGTAAAAATGTGTGCGAACGTTTTAAATAAATTGCATGACATTGAAAATACGACTCCAAGAAGAAGTGGCCAGAAATTTTGCAAAATTCAGGTTAGGCGCAACTTAACGAGAAATGCAAATGACGTGAAATACGAAGCTCTCTAGGGCACGTAGGATATGACATAAGGGGAGAAACCGGCAGAGTGGACAATATTCACGTCTGTATCGAACTTCGGAGCTTGTGTTCGTAGAGAGTCAATAAAATAATCTCATAAAAATCAAAAGACGTTTATTCGTAGCAAATTCAACCAGATACTGGAAATTTCAGCAGTGGAAATCACACGGTTACACCTGTCCATTTAAGCGAATACTACAGAAAACAGCTTCCAATCAGATTAGTCTCTAAAATATCAAATAGACAACAGCTTCAATGCCTTCAACAAGAATTCCAGACTAATAATCCCTTCTGTATCGGGCGGTTGTATAATACCAGACTTGGCAAGAAAATCTAAGAGTTTCACCAAGGTTTCTGGAAGGTTCAAAGTTATCCCTCGTTAATATTGATCCTAGAACTTCTATAATAGAATTTTTCCAAAAAAAAAAAAAAAAAAAAAAAAAAAATGTTTTACGTTAAGTAACCAAGAATCTTGTCAAAAGATCACTAAGTTGACAAATTACTAGAAATTACGTTTTTAATGTAACGTAATGTGCCTAAATTTTGAGCATTTCCGACCTGTCTGAGATGTTTTAAGACAAATATAAACAATGCTTATAAATGTGTAACAGCATTTTAATTGATTTTGATAACGAATGTTGTTTAAAGCATAAACATTTACATACCTAACAATATTGAAAGAATAATATTTTTTAATTCGATTGATAATGATATATCTGAAATCTGCATAAAATTCAATGGATATTATATGTTTCTTCCTTCTCCATGAATTTTTTAATAAAACTTGCATCGTAAATAACATATTTTTCAAAAGTATGTTTTTCATGAAACAAGCTCAAAAGAAATAATCTGGGAAATAAAAACCAGATAAAAATATATTTACATAGAAACTAAATTAATGTAACGTCTTTTCCATTTTCTTCCTTTCTCAAAATGGGATCCCAGGTTTCATGTAATATAAGCAGCGAAATATAACCCGAGTATCTGCTAGAATAATATACTGGAAGATAAACTACGTTGAGTTTACACTTTAACGAAAAATTACACCTTGTTTTGTAATGTCTTCTAATTTAACATCGCTTTTCGCAATTATGAATAAGAAAAAAAAAACTTCTTTTCTTGAAAACAAGATAAATGAATTTGTGTTATTAATCAAGATGTTGTTTGAAAAATAATGTATTCTCGTGAAGTATGGTTTGTCTGTAATAAATTAAAGAAAGGTTTTATAAATGTAAATAGCTTTAGTAACGTGAGTAATTTTTCCATGGCAATTTAATTTAATTGCTATATTTTATGGAAGTTTTTGTCTGTTTTGAATGTAATTAAGTAAAGTAAGCATTTTATTTTTTTTTAAATAAATTGCTCGATGATTAGGTAAGTGTAAATAATTCTAGTTCTTAATTTTAATTAATTTTAAATGTTCTAATTTTCATTCGTATCTCTTTTTGATCAGATAATTATAATACTACATAAAATCATTTCAAATATTCTATACATATATTCAAATCGTACATAATAATTTTAGAACAGTCAGGGCAAGCGTAATATACATTAGTTTGGTCACAACTTAAGAAATATTACATAAATCCAGAGATTTTCAAAGAAAATTTTAACTACAATTTGTCAAAGAGGAGGACAATCTTGAGCATTTGACTAATTGATCACTGATTATATATTTGGCAACATTCTCTAACTTCAAAATTATATACACTTGATTCATTGATATTAAGTGTTTAAAGTCTCTTTTTTTTTGTCTGTGCCAGCTAGGCTGACAATATGGGGTACGCTTCTCCACTTTTTTATACTGAACCATATTTGGTGTGGAGTACGACTACTTCAGAACACACATGCCATAGAGACCCGTTTATAGGGTAGGCAACCATTCACACCTTATTCATACACAGAAAGGACAAAGACAGGATATATAGATAGAGAGAGAAAGTACATCCATGCCCGAACAGGGATTCGAATCCAGGACCTCCCACCTCCCTATCCAGTAGACAGGGTGGTCGGCAAAGTTTCTATAAAAATTTTATATAATAAGTCCTAGCATATGATCAAGTGATGGAATCTGTCTTTCAAGTTAAATGTCCTGGGTCTGATTCCAGTCTCTCACGAACAACGCAAGACCTGCTTTTACGGTGACACATCCACTGGGTGCTCCACTATGAAAAAAGTGCCCTCACTATCCCCGCTTAAGTGCTGAAAGGAGTAAATCCTAGTAGCCAGGCATTATAAAAACATTTCTTACATTCACAACATAAGAAATATTAGAGGCTTCTAGTTTTATGGTTAATGATTTAGCTTTACCTTTCATAAATATCCTTTCTAGAAAGGAGAATACGGTAATTGTTATCAAAAAACCTAGGCAAGATGTAGGAAGAGTTGAAAAACTAAAATATATAAATATATATATTTTAACAATATTTGTAACATACTTATCTTAGTTCAAAATCCAGTCTTCCTCCACAAAATGAAGTCGAATTTATGGATGAACACAATGCAAATATCGAATTAGGTAGGGAATGCTTGAAAAGTTATCTTAGCTACGAAGTTATTCAATAATTGTATTTGGAATACTTTCCAACCGCGTTCCAATGCATTTCCAGAGGTTGGCTTCTTGGGAAAAGCGAAAACACTTTTCTACAGAAGATGAAAACAAAAGTTTCAAATAAACAAAATAAAAAAAACATTATTATTATAAAGAAATATATATATATATATATATATATATATATATATATATATATATATATATATATATATATATATATATATATATATATATATATATATATATATATATAAGTTATGGGAATGCAAAAAAGAGAGATTTCCTATTCTATTAATATTTTTCTGCCTCTTGTATTTATACAAGTAGGAAATCTTAAATGTTTAAAATAATCAAGTAAATACAATACTGGCGATTAAAATTGCTACACCAAGAAAGCGACATGTTACAGACGTGAAATTTATACGAAAGGAAGAAGGTGCTTTGATATAAAAATGATTAGCTTTTCAGAGCATTCAGACAAAGCAGGCGCCAGTAGTGACACCTATATTATGTTTAAATGAGGAAATTGTTCAGCCTGTTCCTCATACACAAATTGCATTTGAACGTTGTTGCCTGATGAAAAGTTGTTGTGAGGCCTCGTGTAAGAAGGAGAAATGCGTACCAGCACATTTCTGACTTTGATAAAGGACGAACTGCGGCGTACCGGGATTGCGGTTTATCTTATCACAGTATTGCTGCTCGCGTCGGTCGAGATCCAATGACTGTTAGCAGAATATGGAAACGATGGGTTCAGGACGGTAATACGGAACGCCATGCGGTATCTCAATGGCCACCTATCACTAGCCGCCGAGAAGACGGGCATATTATCCGCATGGCCGTAATGGATCGTGCAACCACGTCACGAGCCGTGAGTCAAGAAATGGGGTCGTTTGGAAGACAACAAGTGTCTGCACGAACAGTTCGATGACGTTTGCATCAGCATGGACTCTCAGCTCGGAGACCATGGCTGCGGCTTCCCTTGACGCTGCGTCATAGACAAGAGCGCCTTCAATGGTGTGATCAACGACGAACCTGGGCGCACGAATGGCGAGACATCATCTTTTCAGATGAATCCAGGTTCTGTGTACAGCATCATGATGGTCGCATCCGTGTTTGGCGGCATCGTGGTAAACGCACACTGGCAACGTGCATTCGTCATCATCATACTGGCCCATCACCTAGAGTGATGGTATGGGTTGCCATTGGATACACGTCTTGGTCACATATTGTTCACATTGACGGTGCTTTGAACAGTGCACGTTACATTTCTTGTGAGTTACGACCCGTGGCTCTACCCTTTATTGTTCTGGGTACTGATTTCTCAGGATCTATCCAGCCAAATTTTTTAAAAATTTAATCACTTGTTATTTCTAGTATAATATATCTGTCCAATAAATATCATTTTGTTATCTGCATTTCTTCCTGGTGTACCAATTTTAATGGCCAGTAGTGTATTTTAGGTCTGTTCTAAATGTAAAACTATACAGACTTCTTCTAATCACATTCTGGACTGTTTGGGACTTTAAGCAGAGGATATATACTCACCTCTCCCCTTCAATGCGTCGATTTACTTAGGGTCAACGGTCTGATGGACCTTGTCTTAACTTCGTCATATATTTGGAGGTTAAGCCACAACAGCACAGCATAAACTTCATTAAAAATATGTACATTTATTACTAACAAAATTAACTGCCAAATATTTCATAAATTTTATAAAATAAAGTTTGCTTTTATGTTGTTTGATTAATTATTTATAATTTTACTGCAGTCTATTTTTAGCCCACAATGACTCAATTAAAAATCAAAAAGGGGTAGCATTGCATAGGTACAAACACACTGTGGACCCCAGGTCAATGAAACGGCTGATTCGCTGGCAAAAAGAGCAAACAAAATTGTGAATACAGAAAATATAAGCCAATTACTTAATGGTTTACTGAAAAAAAAAATCTTTTACAGAGAATTACGAGGGTCACTCTGAAATTTTTGTGTTACAACTAGGTTTTTAAAGTTATACATTGAAAACTTTATGTGTGTTCAAAGTAGTCTCCTCCAGCATCAATGCACTTTTGTAGACGAATTTTCCACAGATTAAATGCCTCAAGTCATTCATTTCTTGGAATAGATGATAAAAATGCATTTATCGCCATATCAATCTCTTCTTCTGAATGAAAACGACGTCCACGTAAGTTCTTTCTTAGATTAAAGAATAACCAAAAGTTGCACACAGCTAGATCAGGTGAATACAGTGGAAGATCGATCATTTTAATTTGTTTTTGTTTAAGAAACTCAACGGTTAATCCAGCTGTTTGTGAAGAGGCATTGTCATTGTGAAGCATTAGTCCCCTAACATTCAGTTCTTGTAGAATTTCTGGAAGACATTTAGGGGTATATAAGTTCACTGTTACTGTCTTCTGTCCTTCCAACTTGATGACTTTGACCAATTTCGTACTTCTGAAGAAAACGGCATACATCACTTTTTCCAGAGCGCGTAGTTTTTTTTACCATTGTCGGCGTGGGATCATCTTCAAAGACCCATACTTTGCTTTCTTGACGTGTTGGAACGTCAAAAAACGGTATGTACGTTTCATGACCTATTACAATTTTAGAAATAATTAGCGGTGGCCACCACCATTTAGCAATTTAAGAGTTTCTTTACTGATTGTAACTATCTCCTCTTTTTGGTGCTGAGTTAGATTATGGGGAATCCAACGGGAAACTACTTTTTTCATATGTAATTCTTCATGAATGATTTTGTTTATGGCTGCGGATCCAATGTTAAGTTCCTTCTGTATCATTTGATAGGTACAGCGATTATCATCCATTAACATTTTTCGTATGGCTGTTTGTTTGATTGTTTGTCACTCAACGGTATTTTTTGCACACAAAGGCTAATTAGACTGGGACCTACGTTTTAAAGTGCATTCCGAACCACTACAAACATCCATGCCCAAGGTGAGATTCGAACCCACGAACTGTTGAACCGAAGACAAGAGTGCTAACCATTTGACTGCCTGCTCGGCCCTTTGTAATGAAGATCTATACCAAAAGTGGTCAAGCTTCTTTGCAAGCCATTTTCCAAAATTTGAAATTCTTCGAGAGCCGCAATTAAATACGCCAAAAAAGTATTAAAATTATTTTTACGAAATCATATTTATTGATATCAGATAAACAAAATTACAAAATATCTGTATTTAATTTAAATATTAAAAACTAATCACGTTTATTTTACTTCTCTTGATAATTCTTTAAGGTTTCGCGACTAATTGGTGACAATACTTCTTTGAGACGCTGGTTAGCCGAGGTGGCAGCCGAATGGTTAATGCTCTTTCCTTCGATTCAACAGTTCGTGGGTTCGAATCCCGCTTTGGGTATGGATGTCTGTATTGTTTCGAAATCCTGTTTAAATCGTAGGTCCCGGTCTAATTAGCCTTCGTGTGCGAGAAATGACTGTTGAGTGACAAACAAACATATGTTGGTTAGTTACTACATATCGGTGTTATGATTTTACGAATTTTAAAGAGGAATAAAATGATTTACATAAGTAGTTGTTCCGAATATTGTAATAGTTAAATGAATAGCCTTTTTTCTAATTAAAAATACTTCTATTCTGGTACACATTTTTAAAATTCAAAAATTGGCGTTGACTTAAATTTTAATTGTATATAGCTTGATCTTCTCTCGAGTATATTTATTGAGAACCACAGATAATCTTCAAAGAGCCGCAGGTTAATCACCGCTGATCTATATTTTAAATAAAAATACAAGATCCATGAGATATTTTATGTTAAAATTTTAAATCTCGGCACAACATATTTTTAATTGAAAAAGATAATCTTTGAAAAAAATCATACATAATTTTTAATAATAAAAAACAATAAATTAAAAAAAACTAAAATTGTTCATTAAATGATGTCTTGGACTTTGATTAATCATTAAAGGTAACGTTTGTTGATAAAATTCCGAAAAATAATTTGTATATAATAATATATCGATATCACCAATTTTTTTAAGTTTATCTTCTTCATCTTTGAATATTTTTAAATTTCAGTTATTTAAATTATCAATATATTTCAAGGAAATTTTGTTTAATAAAAAATTATATTCAAGATTTATATTAATGTTATAATTTTCACTCTTAATAATACATAATCAAAAGTGATTGATACTTACAAAATTGAAGTTAGATAAAATAGATAAACACATATCATTTTTACTATTAATATTTAAATAATAAAAATAAAAAATCATAAGCTAAGAAAAATATTAATACATTATTCTTCTCATCAATTAAAATAATCAATTTTCTAATTACAAGAACAAAATCATCACATGCCAAATGTTTAATAATGTTTTTGCTGCATAACGTTTCTGGTTTTCTGTTAATATAAAAACACCAAAAACTTTGCTCCAAAAAAATTTCTATTAAAATAAAAATTTAAATCTTTTTGCCAATTTAAAATAGCCATAAAATGGGTGCTTTGTTTTGTCTTTTTCATTTTGCTCTTTCTTTTGTTTTCTTTTCAATGTGTTCAATTTTGGAAACAATATCGCTAAGGATTTAAAAACTAATTATTTAGAACAACAGGGAATTTTCATGATATTGAAGACTTTACAAAAGAAAATACTTATAATTAAAAATTGCTTCTTTATTACTGGTAAAAGTTATGTATATATGTTTTCTCATCGCCGACGCATCATCATATACCTTTATAATAAATATTTGCTATAAGAAATTAATAAAAAATTAAAGCAGGATTTTAATCTTTACAATGATGCAATTTATATTATTTATCATAAATTTTATAAAATGCAGTTTATATTTAAATTACTTTAGGATGGAAAGAACATCATCTAATAGAGCATAATAAAAGATATTAAATCAATACAAGTTACTTGAAAAGCAAAATTTAAAAAAAATACTAATAAAGGTAGGCATATTCTGAAATTTATTATATTATTGAATCTTCTATGAAAAACTTAAAAATGGATGTTTGTTTTGTTTCCATCTGCAAGTATATTCAAAAGAAAATATTTTAATGATCATTCTTAATATTTAAAAGTATATATCTAAACTGCTCAGACAGATTCTTTGAATTTGAGCAGAAGTTATCTACTTTTACCTCCTCCCTCTTGTACATTGGATATTTTGAATTTAAGTATAAATCTTGTTCAAAAAGTTGTTAAGAACAAAATGAATGATTCACTATTAAGACTTTTTGTTATGGAGATTAAGGTTCGCTATTATGATAATGAATGTCTTCACTAATGGCTCTATTTTGGAGAGAACACACGGTGCTAGAGCAGGTATACATAGCGAGCTTTTCAGTTTTTTACTTACCAATCACAGCTCTTACTATTGCCTTCGATGGGGAAATCGAAAGCAGTGGCAGTAAAAAAAGATATTACCGTGGTTATTCAACAACTGTCGATTCGTGACCACTTTTTAGTAAGAGCTATCATATCATTAGGTTCTAAAAGTGCGCTTCAATCCCTTTTGAATAATCAAACTATGTCTCAAAGAATTTTAGAATGTAGACTCATGCAATCAAGGGAATAGTACACATAATTTCATTCCAATGGTGTGCATTGTAGAATTAGGGTAATAAAAAGACTGATGCACTGGCTAAGAAGAGTTTTGACAGATATGAGAGAATAAGAGTGCAACGTATAAATAGTTCTTTTTCTTTTCTCACATCTTAATTGCTTATAAAACTGTCCCTTAGAAAAACTTTTAAACAGGGTATGATTCAAAGCGAAAATAATAAGAGAGAAGATTCTGGGGAAGGAGAGAACTCTTGCGTTTTTAAAGAAATTCTATTTAGAGTATTAACTGGACATGACTGCTTGCAGGACTCTCTTTATAGAATTAGAACGGTAGATTCTCCAAACTGTGTTTTGTGTGACTCTAACCAACCAATGATTTTTGAAAGTTAAAATAACTAATTGTACCATACTTTCTCAGTGTGAGGACATAAGCAAGTAGTATTGGAGAGCCCATGAAATAATGGCTTAAGCCGAAATGTTTGGCATTTTTAAAATAAATAGAAGAGTATACAGAAACTTTATAGAGTCACTATATTAAAAAGCACATTTTTGCACAAAAAATATTACATTTTATTTCTAAATATTTTAATGCAATCAGTACTCATATATTTATTTAATACCTTGTGTCTCCAATAAAAAACACCTTATAAATTTTGTATAAAATAAGGTAATAAAAGGGATACTAAATTATTTGAAATTATTGTATGAACTATAAGAGAGCAAAATATAAAAAATTTAGAAATTAATACACAGTAGTATTGCATTAGAATAAAAAATATTGCTGGACAAAGAAATCTATATAATTTGTTAGTAAAAATAAAAGTACGTATACATTTTAAGAAAATATTTACCTAAAAGGCTATTTATGAATATTTTATGTTACTCATAATATATCTAATTTGCAAATTTCATATATTTTACATGAAAATGGGAATTTCTCTGTAAAGAAAGCTATGTTATTAAGAGTCTTATTAAATTGTTATGTGTCATATTAAAATGTTTTATGCTACTTTTAAAAAGTCATTCATGTTAACGTTTCCAAACTTAAAATGTCATAAAACTTGTTAAAGTCTTAAAATGGCATTTTAAAATAATTATCTACTGTTTTGCTTGACGTTTGATCCTCAACAGTCATTTCTTACACATGAGGACAAAGCAAACTGGGACTTAGAGTTTTAAGTGGAACTTGAACTTTTAACATCTAAACTCAAAGTTGGATTCAAATCCACAAACTGTCAGAAGAGTACTAACTGAGGTTTATCTACTGTTGGAGTAATAATATAATAATCAAAATTTAGAATTGTTACCTAATAATGTATGGAATATATATATATATATATATATATATATATATATATATATATATATGTTACAATATCAATTAAATTATCTTATCAGTTTTGTCTTAAAAGAAATAATATTATAGAAGTAATGAAACAAATTTGTGGTAAAATTTAGTGGATACTTCAGTACATAAGATAAAACATTTTAAATTTGCTAAGGGGTTATCAATGTTTTTTAAATGAAATATTTTATGCATAAAATAATATTTGGAATTTTTTTATAATAATCAACGAAAAGGATGTCTTAAATTTAATCAGAAGTTCTTAATATTTTTTATGTACACAATATTTTATTACATAATTAGTTAAAGAGTAAATTTTTTCTTCCCAATAATAATTTCTTAGATTAAACCTATAAATATTCATTCTGTAAAGAATGAATTCCAGAGAGAAATATATAGGTTAGAAAATCAACTAAACCAAATGAAAAATAAGTTTGATGAAATTGAATTAATTTGGTAAAATGCAAATTTGAAAAATATGAATTCCTGGAACTAGTTCAGTATCCCCATATATTGCCGAACGCGGCGAATTTTTTTCGTCTCCAAGTGCCTATCTAAGCACGCGTTTATTAACACGAGAAATTTTCCAAAGTTCAATTGAAAAATAAGCATTTTAGAAAATTTAAAAAGGGAAATAAATGTAAATGATGGACTTACTTGATATTTAGTTAAGCTAATATGCCGATTGGTGTATTTATTTCGACATTATGTTCGTTGTCACCAGTATCACATTTCAGTAAAAAAAGAAAATATTTTTCTGAATATGTACACTTTATAAAATTTAAAAAAAAAGCATTCAAAAATTAATTTTTCAAATATATAAATTTAAAAAAAAATAATAAATAGTAAAACACGGAAAAAACATTTTTTTTTAAATATATACATTTTTTAAGTAAATAAAGGTGAAACATGAATACAATAAAAAAATACTGAACTTACATATTATCGCAACCATGCCAACCTCCAGGATAAATTGCCAAATTGGCAACCCATATGTCATACTTATCCAAGGTGCTGAATTGGCAACATGTATTTCTTTTCAAATTTCCCCAGTTGCCACCTTTCTTAGCCTAACCGTTCGTTGAAAAATGGCAAGCTCGTGGACTAAAATGCGAATACGGGATTTACCGAATTCTGAAAAAGATGCCGTTGCACTTTTACAGAAATATTACTTTTTACCAGACGTTAGGAAATGCATCAATTCTCACCCGATGAAGCTTTATTTTGGAAAGCAGATTTTTTCGAAGTGCAACATTGCATCCTATAATCAACACACGAGAATAAGAAGTGGTAATTGGTTTGAGGGAAACCGTATTCCGTTATTAACAGCAGTAAGATTTGTGTATTACTGGTGCAAGGAATTAACAACAATCAAATTTTCTGACGAAGAACTTAATTTAGCTGAAAAAACAATCATGGACTGGAATAATTATATAAGAGAGGTTTGTGTTCTCCACATGGAAAGCAAAGAAAGAACGAAAATAGGTGAACCTGGCCGCATTGAGGAAATAGATGAAAGCTTGTTCCCGAAAAGAAAAATAATTCGGGGCGAATATTTCCAGAGCAATGGATTTTTTGTAGCGTCTGTAGAGAGACCTGACAACCGTTCATGATAGAACTGCAGCCACGCTTTTCCAGAAAATTGTCGAAAACATTGAGGAAGGTAGTATACTTTATTCTGACAGTTGGAGATCATATCAGACTAATCAATTGGCAATCACTGAATTTAATCATTTAAGAGCAAATTACAAATGTAATTTTGTCGACTTTGAAACGGGTGTACATACCCAAACAATCGAAAGAATGTGAGGTTCTGCGAAATGGAGGAAAAAGAGGATACAGCAAGATACCATCTTGAGTCTTATGGCTTTAGGCAGAATTCATATGGCGACAAGATCAGGAAAAGGATTAAAAATATTGTTTTGATTCTATTCTAAAAACCATTTTGCAATATTTTCCACCAAAACGTAGTTAATATATCGTTAAATAAAGGTAAGAATCCTACAGATAAAAATTACATATTATATTTCTTCATGCATTATTCATTATTTTCTTTCATACTGTTTCTATCACATTGTGCTTTTCAATTACGCGCTCCATGTCCCATCAGCGTATTTTTTGAATTGGTCCGGTCTTGTATAATACCGCCAATATGGTTGTGATAATACGTAAGTACCAAAAATACATGTAAGCAATAAAATTTATATAAGTGAATAAATAAAAATATATATATATAACAAATAAACCAAATAAAAAGAAATAATGTAAAAGAAATTGTAAAAAAAAAAAAAAATTACAATGATTGGGCGCTGGCGACAACGAAACACAAATGAGGGAAAATCCACTAATTGCACCAACAGTAAACAGAAAACAAATAGCTTCCAATTGCAATAGAAACGTAGAACAAAAAACAAAGAAAGTTGTAGAATAAAGAAACTCGAAGTGAAACTTAAATAGCTGTTGCTACTGAAAAAAACACATATATAACGTAAAATTTATGTAAAACAGGAGAATAACGAATACTGGCAAAAAAAAAAAAAAAAAAAGAATAGTAACAAAAACTGAATTTGGCAACACTATAATAAAAACAAAAACTGAAATCGGCAACACTACGATCAAAACAAAGGGCGCCAGTTTGGGCGAGAAATCATATATGGGGATACTGAACTTGTACCTATTTTTTAACACAAAAATAAAGGATTGAACTCTTATTAACAATACAATCTTGTGCTGCATTACATATATAAATTATATCAGTCAATATTTGATGTCAACTGAGATGAGATTTGATTTTTCATTATATAAAAATAAACTTTGTGAAACACGGTCAAGATTTGAAACTCAAATACAAAAATATTAGAGCAGTTGAAAAACCTTTACTTTTAATTTAACATTTTATTCAACAATATCTATAATTCCACAAATTTCATTTTGACTCACAAAAAGTTACTGTCAAATATCCAACAAAATTTTAAATTAACAAAGATAAACATAATTCTGAAGACATTTAAAAATTTAATGTCATTAATTGTACTAAAAACTTCAGTTTCATTCTTTTAGAGTATTTTATGCTACTTTCTTATTAACCACAACCCCCAATGATTATCACCAAACATGTCAAAACTTATGAACACCAATGCTCATTTAAGGATTTCATCAGTTTTCCTCATTTCGGGAAGTTTGCATGTAGTTTGATTAGATTATTTTGGTCAGAAGATTACACACTTGTTTAAAATGTAATTTGAATAAAAAATATTTATATTATTGATTTGGGTCTCTGAAGCTAAAATTTTGAAGTAAAATGTAGGTAATACACTACAAAATTATGGCTAATTACTAGGAAATCAAGAATGCAATTTTTTTACTCCTATACATTATCAATCATCTCACTTCATTTTTAGAAAAGAATCATCCATTCATACAAAAATGTGAGCCTAGTCAAGTGCAGAAAGTAATCTGAATAGAAGAAAGTTTAACATTTGCAACATTTTTGGGAATTATATTTCTGATGTGAAAAATAATAACTCAAATTATTCCAAACGCAAATATAAGTAAATGGTAGTGAATTGTAAAAATTACCTCTGAGATGTCAATATCCTTAAACATGGCAGAAATAAATAAAAATGTAGAGTATTGGAAATTGTCAAAAGCATGTTCATATGATGAAAAAATATTCAAAATAGGTAGAGTTCTCAGCAAATTTTAGGGCTTTTTGTCAAGGAATGAGAAATTAAAAAGTTTACACATAGTTGGCCCCAATGAAAACGACTGAACACTAATTAACAAAATATATAAATATTAAAGGAGGAATTTTCATTTTCTCCAAACAATTTTTGAAGGCTTAAAAATACTTCATGGCATAACTGTTATAAAATAAATCACATGTATAATTTCCTCAATGCAACTGATGCACACAAGTAGAATATAGAACCGCTAAATAGCAGAGAAGCGTACAGAGGGTAAAATGCACCAAGTGAATGCGCCAAGAATGCGATAAAGTGCGCCAGATTGATTTACCGGTTCGGATTACGCAGGTATGACGTGCTTTTCGTTTTACATGCGCGTTTTGTATGTAACCTTTGAAACTATTACAAAATAATCTTAAAGAATTGAGTATCAATATTCGATTTTTGGAGTTTTTGTGTTACTTGCGAAAATTATTAAGTATGGATGAGGATATATTGACTTTACGTTTTCGCGGAGTACGTATGCAGAAAGAATCATCAGGAAAACATAATAGATGATTTTTTGGAAACGATAAATATTCGCCAAAATTAATGATTCGGAGATTGATGAAGATTAGGTGAATTATTTTGTTTTTCATTACAATTTTATTCATATTTAGAAATTAAAGTTTTTATAAAAATTTATGTTTCCATAAGTAAGTGAATGTTTAAGTCGTGTGTATTGCGTTTTTCATGTTAGTGTTAGAATGTGCCGCCTACTAAATTGTCTTTAATGTGGGCGTAACTGCTCGTTACATTAAAATTGGAATTTAAACAAAAAAATGAAATTTGTTAATGTTTGAAATTTAGCTTTATTACTCGGTTGCCACTATAGTAGGTACCTCTACACTGATGTTTTTCTAAGGTAGGCGCCATTGCTCGATATATTAAGAAATTTATTTCTAATTATTAGAATTTTAAAACCTCTACAGTATTTAGTTATAATGAAATATTCAAATTTGCAATATTTGGAATTCGGAAAGACGCGTGATTTCAAAGCTGAAGTTCGAACGCGATCGTTATTGGTTGAAGGCTATCGCACGTAGTGACGTAATTTAGGTTGGCGACAGAGCTGTAGAGTGTTTGGCGTTAAAATTTGAAATCGCGCCAATCACGTACGTGTCTGTCGGCATTTACCTATAGAACATATGTTAGAAAGTGCTAAATGGAGAAATAAAATATACACTGGAATATTCTAACACCACTTTGTATACTTTCTAAGTGAGTTAGTGAGGAGGAAAAAATGCACTCCATCTTCACAAATCACACACTTCTTTGTTTTCTTTCTAAAGCAAATACAGAACTTTCTGTTAGAAACTAAAATGTGAATGTATTAACCAATTTGGTGCAGTTAATACTAAAGTAGCATTATTTTTTGCATAGAATTTAACATACATTTATTGCCAATTTTATTACATTATATTAATTATGAAATAAATGATTGTATCAAAAATAACACAAATATTAAAAATAAACTGGTTCAATTCAGATCATTCTTCAATGAATTACATCATTTCAATATTTCATATTAAAACAATATAGAAAATGTAATTTAACACACACAACTAATTACTTACTATTATATAGAATTACCGATTCTTCACAAAATTTTAAATTTATATATGTCAGTTAAATATTAATAAATTAAAAATTCACTCTTAATTTTTAAAATTAATTACTTTAACACATTCTTAAATTATTCACTACATTTTTTTAAATAACAAATATGAGACAAATGTTTAAAGACAACTAATTTGCTTTGTTTCCCAGAAAAAGATTACAGTAATATTTTTTATAACAATAACTATTTTGATAGCAAGTTAACATTCAAATGAAAGCTCTTCAATATTTTGTTGATATTTTTTAAATAGAAGGTCTCTTATCTCTCCAAAATTATCTCTAACTCCTAGAATTTGTACACGAGATCTTAAGTACCTAAATTGCTTTTGTAAAAATACATATGATGGTGATGTATTTTTAAACGATTCTCGCAATTTCCTCCAGTCTACTTCCATTTCATTTTTAAAATAGTAGTGTTTCTTCAGTAAATAAATTAATTTTGCAAAACAATATTGATCCATTTAACTCTTTGGGTAACATCACAATCCCAAGCTAAATTTTCCACCCAATAATGACGACACTGAGAGAAGTTTCTGAATGGTACTAATTCAGCAACTTTATCCCAAGAAATATTTTCAATTTGATTGGCTGATAGATTTGAAGTGCCAGCAACTCTCTCTATAGCATGATGTAGCATTTCAACTTCTTCCTTTGACCACCTTCCTTTTTTGATATTTTTTTCACGTTAACAATATATTTCCTTACAATTTTTCTCTGTTCTTTCTAAATTTTTACCAATTTTAGTCCATCTGTATCTAAATTACCTCTGTTTTCCAAAAAGATAGGAAGCATCTTCTTCATTAGGATGATTATTATTTTTATGAGGATAAAACACATCCCTAGTCTTAATATAAATACTGCGAAGTGTTCTGTTACTTAGACCTTTACCCAACTGAACATAAAAATAAGTTCTTTTTAAAAAATATTAGCAAATGTTTAGAACGATGACCGTGTCCTATACCAAAGATAAAACATGGATCACTTATTTGATAATTGGCAACTAAAATATCATAATTCTTTAATTTTTTTTCTTCTTCTTTTGACCAATTTGTTTTTACAACAATTCCTCGTGCTTCAAATTCTTGCAACTTTTCTTTTGATACTACTGATACAGATTCTCCTTCGTGTAATGGAGGTACATCAAAATTAAGTGATTCTTGTTCGGCATTTGGAATTATCAAGCAATAGTACTTCAAATGGTCTTGCGATATTTCTAAAGGAAGTGGTTCACTTTCAGTGATAAACTGATCCTGTTGACTATAATTCTTTTTTAATGTTGAATATTTAATATATTCATTTAGAAACACATCAGAATCATCATCAATATTCACTATCTCTATCTCGTCTGTCTTCAAAGATTTCGCCATGATAATAAATGATAATGCACTCTTGGTAAAAGAAAAAACCATTTAAATAACCATATTTGCTTACGTCCTATGACCTGTGGTTTGTATCACATGAAGTATAAATAAAGAAACAGTTAATTTTCATGTAACCGTTTACTATTAATTACAGTTACTTTTAAAATAATCATTATTTTGACGGTTACTTTTTTATTATATTTGTGAATTTCAGCTTCAAAAGCAATAAAAATTTTATTAATAATAAATGATATTTTTAAAAAAATTATGAAAGTATAATATTTCATGCTACTGTATGAAATAAATTAACATAAGTGGCATTAATTTATATCATTGTCATTTATAAATATATACCCACTTTAATGTGATAATCTATTTAGAAACTGTGTTTTGGGGCTGTATTTCATTGAAAGAAATTTTTTGTTATTATATGAATCTATTTTCTTTCAATGCTGTAATTTCTAGAATAAAACTAAAAAATGTATGCCTTCTTTAAGATAGTTTTCTGCATCTGTATGGAGGCCTTTTCTGTTCACATATAGCTCTGTGCAGAATTAGATATAGGACTTATCTTTTTAACCGAAATCTTATAGCTTATGAAATTTTAAAAATTCAAAGGCTCATGGACCTTTTCTAGTGTGCGGCTAAATTATGAGGAGTAAGTTGGTGTTCTGCTGACAAGCGTCTACCCAAGTAGCAAAATAGCATGACTCTATGTTGTCTAATCGCATCTTCGTCTAGGTTAAGCATTGGCAGTCTATAACGGGCAAATCCTGGAAGGTGTATATTCCGTTATATAAAACCAATGTGGGTTGCTTAGATAGAGCCAGGCATTACAATTGTAACCAGTGTAGATATTAATATTTACATCTTCTGAGATACTCCGAATTATGTAGTGGTTAAATTAATTTAAGAACAAAATGTATGAGTAATATACATATTATGATAAAAAATGTAAATAACATCTTTTTTTCTTTTTTTTTTTTTTTTGAGCACCATTATTTATAGCAACATTATATCCTTGATAATTTGTTTTAGTTTTGGTTAAGTTTTTATAACGAAATGCTTTTTACTCTCATGTTTCAATAAGTAATAATTTCATTTGCTATTCAGTTACAAAATTAGCATTACATTACTCAATAAACTTACCAATTTAATTGAATTATATTTTTAAAACATTACAAATTGATTACTTTATTAAAACATTACAAATTGGCAAGGGGAAGAGTGAATCAGTAAATAATGCAATAATAATTTATAAAGGCAATTGGACCACAGTAAAGAGATATACTTTATTTCCATGCCCCTGCAATAAAAATAATGCTATTAGTATAACCATGATACAACTACCTGTTTATGGCTTGTAGTTTCCATAGATGTTCTCTTGCTTTTTATTTGGCTTCAAAAATCATAATCTTTACATTTTCACCACGTATTCTGCAAGAAATAAATTCATATGACGGAGACCATACTTTGAATATTTTTGCTTACAACTTTTCCTATTTCTTCTATAAGAAAGGGCAATAAAACTCAGTAAGTTATAGACAAATAAGCTTACTCTTTGATGATGGAAATGAATACCCAAATATGTGTGTTTAATATTGAATTTACGAATAACTTTACTGTTAATGTAAACATGCAGAACATTTCATAGCACATAACTATTAATAAATAAAATTAAAAAAAGTAATCAATATAAAATCTATAATTACCTCTAACATAATAATGACACAAATGTTATTTAATTTTTTGCATCATAGGAAATAAAAATTATAATTTCAAGGGCATCGCTAGAATGCAATGAGTTTATATCACAACAACAGTTCTTTTCGAATAATATTTATAAAATATATCTAAGCATAATTTTGATTTCGATTATAATTTAAGTTCAAATATAAAACACATATTCATGGTTAACAAACTTTGTTATGATAAATATAACAAAAATCAAATTTAAATACCATGAATTTTGAAAACATCCTTGATAAAGAAATTAAAAATTTGTTGAAACATAAAAAATAGAATAATTAAATTTCAAGAATAAGGTTCAGTTTGTATAGGAAATAATGAAATTTAATCACAATTGTAAGTAAATTCTTTATAAACAAAAAACGCAATCAAACAGCTTAGAAAAATTTCGTAGCCATATTGAATTCAACTTGGTGTGATATATTTTGGTCAAATCCTGGACCAATAATGGCTTATCATGGCATACTGGGAAAAACTTGGCAGTCCATATCAGTCCAATATCGGCTTACCTTGGTATTTCCTACATTGGAGAAAACTTTGTCTCCATGGTAAGACCAATATTGGCATACCTAATATTAAGGAAACCGTGGCTCCCTTTATTTGTCCGATATTGGGCTTATCTTGGCATGCTGTATATTAGAAAAACTTGATTCCCATCAGTGGTCTATTATTGAGGTTATCTTATCAAGCTTGCCAATATTAGGCCAAGCCAATATTTTTCTCCAAAGCATTGCAAGGACAAATGTTATTTGTCTCCATCATAATGACTATAATTAAAGCCTAAATGCCACAAAGTTTTTTGGTTGAGGCTTAAAAATGCACACTTATAATATTAGTAAAATTATTCATTTTCAAATAAGTTATTTATAATTTTTATCTAAATAATAAAAGCAGCTTCTTTATTATAATCGTGTCCTTTAAAATATTGATAATTCAATGCGAAAAAAAATTATAAAATGAAATGAAATTCAAGATGTGTCATTAATCTCTAAAATTATGAGTAGAATTTTGCATTTCTTTTCTACTGAATTATTTTAAACTTAATGATGAAGAATTTGTAATTAAATTCGTATTTTCGTTCATTTTGCAATTTATAATTACTCCTGGTATTAAGATTGCTACAGATAAAATAAAAATTGAACAAAATATACATTTTAAAATAATATTAGATGCAACACCTTTGCATAAAAAAATTACAACTTTCATAATTAAATGAAGTATTTTGCTCTAATTTCATGTTTTTTAATCATCATATTTATTTTGGCAAATGCAAATTTTGCGTTTAATTCTGATATTTTATATTGTATCAGAATTATTAAATATTTGCGTACTATTGCAATAAAGTTCAATATCAGTTTTTTCCACCATTTAAATAAAGTAATGAGTTTTTTTTATTAAATGAAAAACTATGTGCTGGATGAAAAAAATCAATCAATGTTTATTTTTCATATTAAATATGAGTTTTATAACATAAATTTTAACATTTTTCAAGCAGTTATGATGCATACATTAATTAAAATATTATATTATATTTTATGTAATTGTATGGATCTTTCGGTGAAATGTCCAGTAAAAAGTTTATTATTTAGATAAATATAACGAAGAGATTTACCAGATAACTCCTTTCATCTTTAAATTATTTCTAAAGTCATCATTATATAATAACTAATTCACTAAATTGCAATCAAATCAATAGCTGGTAAAAAATATAAGCAATCTTTTTATATTAATATTAAGTTACAATATTTTTAGCATCAATTACAGTCAATAATTTATAAAATTGCTCATAATTTTATAGTTTTATTATGATATATTTTAAATTTTCAAATCTAAAATCTCATTAAAAGATGTTTATTATTGATTTAAAAATTTTTGCATATTGCTTATAATTTTCTAAAACACATATCAGTCATAATATCATGTAATTTTCTTATATACAATGTAATAATAAAGTTCAACGAAACCTGTACTATGATCATATAGTAATAAATGAGAGCAATAAAAAACATCTTGCAAAGATGTGTCAGTTGATCCATTTCAAGACAGATGTAAAATTCAGGTTGCTAAGTTTGGCGGATTTTCTTATGTATCTAGCAACCGGGCATAAAATTGGGAGACTTAAAAGAATAAAACAGAAATTTCTGCATTAGCAACCCCAGTAATTACGTCATTGTGCACTTTACAATACAGTATCTTGGCAAATTTCTTCTTCGCTAAATAAGTTCAAAATTTGGTACCCTGTATTATAAGGCATCCGTGCGATCCCTTTCTGCATGCCAAGCTACCCGGCATAAATATGCTGCGCGTAATATTGCATAGATTATCAAAGAGAAATGGGAGGAAATCAATATTTTAGAGGCCAGACGCTTGTGGGTTAGCTATATCTTTTAACCGTCATTTAAAATTATGACTTGGTGGGCTATATGTGATACCCGGAAACCTATGGAAACTCAAAAAGAATAACTCCCCTAATTTAGAATTAGAAAATGTGTACTTTTCCCCCCTATAATAATAAAAGAAAACATTGTTACTGTTAAGTTTTGTATTCTCAGATCATAGTTGGACATAAAATTACTCCAATCATGAAGTTGGAGCATTACAAACTAATAATTGAAAAATAACTGAACTTAATAAACGAGATTGTTTGGCGGAAATTACAAATGCTTTTCCAGAGTATGGTGAATCTTATTGTCTTCATTTTCATATTTGTTTTAGATTTGCGAGTGAGCATTATTCTTTTAAGTAAAATCATTAAATTTGTTTTTTTAATTTCGTCGCCAATCATTGTATAACTTTCTCGTCCATCCGAATTTAAAAGCCAAAATTTAATTTAATATTATTTCTTCGTTTTGATATTACGATTCTTAATAATTCCTGTTACTTAGCTCCACAAAAAGACTTTATTTAAATTCTTTAAAGAATTGAAAATTATAAATATTTTCTAATATGTGTTATACTAAGTTAAAGTATTATTTTTCATGCTCAATTGGTAAACTGGTAAAAATTTACCGTACGTTCACCCTTAGCGAGATTTAAAAAAAAGTCGCGAAAAGTGACGTACGACAAATTTCCGCACGAAAAAACGACGATCTGTTGAAATAATGATAAATATTTGATACATTGGTGGTATCTAACAATATGTTCAGCTAATTTTACAAAAATAAACGAAAAATGCAGATTTATAGATTTTAAACATCAATGATAAAATGATAAAGTTGATATATATATATATATATATATATATATTAACCACATCATCGGTACTCCATAGTAACCACTGCTATAGTAACCACTCCTCTACTTCCGTTGCCAACCCCTATTTTGCTGTCGAAGCTGCGACTGCTGACTTCGTGTCAGATTTTACCATGTAGACCCGAATAATAGAATCTATGAAAGCAAGGAATTTATTACGCATTTTATTGTTTTTTTCTCCCTGACATGTATTTTGCAAAGTAATAATCCAGACCAATCTATGCTTTCGATGAAGCAATTCTGCGCTTCACTGCTCCCCATGTTCCTCAGATTCTATTAGAGAGGGCACCTGAACCCGAGTCCTTGAAAAGCAGGCTATGATTTACCTTCAGGTGCACAAAGCCTTCATTGGAAAGACTATTGTTACTCTTTCAGCAGTCTGAAAATATTGGGGAACATAAAAGAATAAACTCTTTGATCATACTCAACAAAGTATCAGACGTTCTATAATCCGCATTTTCCGTAAAACATTTACACGTTTTTTGTTCAATCCCCCAAACGCTCATTTGCCTTCCACATGTTTACCCTGATTAAATTTACACTTACCAAATTTGCTCTTTTCTTTCTCAAGAATCACACCGCTTCCACCCAGTTTCATGCTACTTTCAATCATTTCTTCCACACAAATCTCATGACAAAAAGAACGAAAATCACATACAGTTTTGAAGGTCATTTACTCTCTTTCATATTAAACCCAGTCTTAATCTCACTCACCAATATATAAACTTGAACTAAAATTACATTCATCGTCAATCTATTCAATTCTAAAAACGAACCCTTTCATACAATCTTTTTAATATCCTGCATTTTCTTTCTTATTTTAGATTTTATTTCCTTCCTTTTAACCTGTTTCATAACTTTACCACACTTATATCACTCATATCTATCCGCAATCAAATCAGATTTCATGAAAAATTCAAATGTCTCATTCCTTTCATCCAATCCATACAAATACTTTAAATTTATACACATAACATCAGTATTTCAAAACAATACATACCACATAACATCATTATTTCAAAACATTCTTGCACTTACCTCAGAAATACCCCATGCACCAGTCATCACAAAAATATTTCGAAAAGAACAAGGGAGCTGAAAAAAAAAAACACTCTGGAGATAATGTGGTTGAACTAAAATAAAATCTTGGAGACAACGTTGAGGAAATAAATATGGTGTTTGCAGTTACAGACTTATGACAAATATTGTTGCTGAAATGTTAGTTAGCCGATTCGCCAGTCAAACTGTTCGCCAAATTTGATGCCAAAAATTCCCGCCAAGGGTAATTGCAGTAAATTTGATATGATCAAATTGGCATACAATCGTTGTCTTAATGGCATATGGTTTTTCATTAGTACAGGTGAGTAGTGGTACAGGTAAGCTCCAACTGAACATTAAGTTTAACGGATTTGGAATACACCCTTTTCATCAAGCACTTCTTAATTTTGAAAGCATTAAAGTGAACAGTAAACTTATACTTTGACTATTTCTACACTGTATCTAATAAGTAAGAGAGGTTAGTGTATAAAATGATTCATTGGTATCAATCACATAAAAATACAAGAATAAATAATAAAGGAGATACTAACCAAATCAGAACTCAGTTTTTCACGTTTCATACCATATACTTGCCAAGGAGAAATTGTCAGAGAATTAAAAAAAAAATTCAAATTGAATTCTAAAAATTTTCAAAAATTTTCTTCATTCTAAAGTAAATTTTCAAACAGTATTTTAAAGTAAACTTCTAAGGTATTTTTTTAACAAATCTTTAACGTAACTTTTCAAAATATAAAAAGTAAACATTCTATGCTATTAAGTGTTTCTGAAATTGTGCGAAGAAATTGTCTGAAAATTAAATTGTGCGAAGAAATTGTCTGAAAATTAAATTGTGCGAAGAGTTATCGCATTTGAAAATCATTATAATAAGAAAATGTTTTATTTTAGACATAGTTATGTTAATTGTAATTATTTGCTTTTCTAATTATGTTTTAAAACTTCAATATTTTTATCTTAATTAAAAATGTTACTCAACAATCCTAAAGCATATTTCACAGTATCAGGAATGAAAAGATGTAGCAAATAAGATTATAAATTTGAGTATAATCTTATTTACTCAGTCATGAAAGCAAAAGAATTTCCTTGTAGCCAAAATTAATTGTTTGTAAAAAGAATTTGAACAGTACATTATAAAAATAAAGATAACTTTTATATAATTTCCATTTTAAGGGACTAAATTTTAAGGCATTTGTTAATGAAAAGCAATAGGAGAGGAACAAATTTCAAAGGCATTAATTCATTTATAATATTTAATAGAAAAAGGACATGCAGGTTTATCTTTCATTCTCAGAATTATCATTATTGCAACTACAGACAATCATTTCTACAAAATACTATATTGAATAGGTATACATAATTATTTTTTAATTTTGAAGAGTATTGAATTTGCTCAATATTTAGGAAAGTCATATTAGTCTTTTCAGTCTTATATCAAAGCATAAAGAATGCTGAAAGAAAAATTCTAAGGGAGTATTTCAATTTTGCACTAAATAGTAGAGTAGCGTACAGAGGGTAAAATGCGCCAAGCATATACGCCAAAAATGCGATAAAATGCGCCAAGCATATACGCCAAAAATGCGATAAAATGCGACAAGCATATACGCCAAAAATGCGATAAAATGCGACAAGCATATACGCCAAAAAATGCGACATAAAGAATGCTGAAAGAAAAATTCTAAGGGAGTATTTCAATTTTGCACTAAATAGTAGAGAAGCGTACAGAGGGTAAAATGCGCCAAGCATATACGCCAAAAATGCGATAAAATGCGCCAAGCATATACGCCAAAAATGCGACATAAAGAATGCTGAAAGAAAAATTCTAAGGGAGTATTTCAATTTTGCACTAAATAGTAGAGAAGCGTACAGAGGGTAAAATGCGCCAAGCATATACGCCAAAAATGCGATAAAATGCGCCAAGCATATACGCCAAAAATGCGATAAAATGCGCCAGACTGGTTTACCGGTTCAGATTACGTAAGTATGACGTGCTTTTCGTTTTACATGCGCGTTTTGTATGTAACTCTTGAAACTATTACAGAATAATCTTGTTCAGAATACAACTTGTAGAGTATGTGGATTGTAAAGGTAAACACTTGCCAAATAATCTGTTTGAAACCATTAATTAGAAATTTCCATGATTGTTCAGTATGAGAAAAATAAAAGCGTCAATTTCTAAATATTCATTATTTTTTATTTCATTAACATATTAGTAAATTACTACATAGATGGTTTAATGTGTGGATCTTAAACTGCATGTTAATTGATTGCAATTTTATGACAATTTTTGATATGGATGGGAGTTTCCTACAGTTATGACATTCGTAGCATTATATAGATTATTGTTTTTATGATAAAGTTAAGTTTTTAACAACTGATTTTATTTATAAATTATTAGTTTAATCATAATGTTGAAAAATTCAGTTAATTTAAAATTTGGAATTTTTAAAATAGCACTTATTTAGAAGTTTGATTTATTAATTTTAAGTCTGAATTTAACTACCATATGGAAAAAAAGCCATTATAATTCCTATTTTGAAAAAGATAAGCCTTCTGATAATATTAAAAGCTACCGACCTATTTGCTTTCACTAGTGTTTTGTCGAAGACTATGGAAAAGATGATTGTCTCCAGACTAATTTGGTTTTTGGAAAGTAACAATCTTTTGTCCCATAGACAAGCTGGATTCAGACAATATCATTTCACGGCTCAGCAGGTCTCTTATGTTAGTCAAATAATTAAGAACTCTTTAGATTAGCGCTTTTCCGTCTTGGCAGCTCTTATAGATTTTGAATCAGCATTTGATAAGGTATGGCGACTGCGTACTGTTCAGAAATTGCAGAATCTGAAAATTAGTGGTAGAATGTTTGAATGGATTAGGAATTTCTAGCACAGCGCTTTTCTGTTGTTAGATATGGCTGTGGAATTTCTGGTTTTAAATAGACAGAGACTGGACTTCCTCAGGAAACGGTTATTAGCCTTATTCTTTTTTATGTTTTTATCAACGATTTACCGAATACTTTAGCCCCGTCGGTGGATAGCACTAATTGTTGTAATTTATTTCATTTGTGCAGATAGGATTCATTTAACTAAAGCCTACAAATGAACGTGGCACTACAGTCTGTTTGATTAATAGTTTTTTGGTATTTTGAAACTGCAGACACACACGGAAAAGCTTTATTATCAAAATCTTTTGTATAGTATTTTTAGTACCCACCGCATAATCAAATAATTTTCGTCGATAGTGAGCCATATCATGCGTAACATAAGAGGAAACTCGAAAAACTCCCAAGATTTCACTCTAACACATGTGTATGACGATGACAAAAGTGTAACATCTATTTCGCATTGTTTAACAGTGGCTGTAATTATACATGACCTTTTTATGCTTCAGAAAGTGCTTTCCGATCACTATGCCACATCACGTGTGATAGGTTCCCATCACACGTGAGCCTATTTTAATGGTATTAATGTAAATTAGTATATAAAGAAAGTAATAGAGATGTAACAGATATGCTAGACAGTCACTTTGTTGGTTGAAACAAGTGATTGGGTGGTTCATGAGATGATGAATACATTAGGTGGAGAAGCTCTGGGGTTTATTTATGAAACCAATTTTCAGTTGCAGATTAGACTTTATCACTGGAAAATTATCATCTGTTCATATCTTTCTGAAGTGAACTTAAGATATGGTAGTTATATAGCAGGAGGTCAGGATTATTGAGAGGATATTCAAGTATCTCCCAATGGAAATGCCATAACAATGCTTTGCACACCGCAGCCACATGAGGATGATCATTATTGTGCAATCTGTCACATGAATATTGCCGGTCGCATTGTTAGTTCTTGATATTCTTTCTTAGTTCATTAAATGGGGCACAGTACATGCCATCAATGTAGTTGTGCCCTTAGACAGCCTTTCTAACTGTATTGCACTATTATCGGTGAAGAAGCATTTTAACATGTTCTTCCAGCTGTAGTTGAAAAGCAAGCTTTCTTCTGCTGTGGATATGAAGGGTGTTGTTATTTAATTTTCATGCTTTCGTTGACTAGATCAAAGTGATGTCATAGTTTTACATCAATGGCAATAATCTTTGAAAAAAGTTAGTCTCATTTTTTGGACCCCATATGGTATTGTTTCAGGCATGCAATTAATCTTCTGTCTATGTATCAATTCAGGCATACAATTAATGTCTGTATAAACCTTTTGATATTGCAATATTTCATGCAATATTATTTGAATATTTATTTTGTTCATAGATATTTCTTCTGCTATATCTAGAATGATGATTCTTTGGTCAATTCTCACAATATCATGTGTTTATCACCAAGAAGTATCTGCTGATGTTTTGTTGGCGATAACCATTTGAACTGAACCAGATCACGAACTGTCGTCAATTTGACTTCTTCCACTACGGAAATGCATATACCATCGGAATACTAATGGGCATAGATACTCCCTGCGTCATAAACATTTTGCCTTCGACCATCGATTTCTCTAGCACTCAGATTTTACACCGTTAAAAATTGCATGATACTATTTAAAGATGTCTTTGATGCGAATGGTACCTTATGATGTGCTCCAATTGTAACATATATGCACATGTGGGATTTATAATATCATATGCATTCTTAGAACTCTGTGTCCTCTATAAGGGCATGGGGTGTCATTTTTATTTTCTAATGTTAGAGTTCTTACAGCAATATTATTTTTGTTTGGGTGACATTTACAATATAATAAAACATTTATTAAAATCTATTATTTCTGTGCTTAGTAACATATAAATTATTAAGTATTTCTGCAATTATATTTTTCATAATATTTAGTAAAATTTATAAAAATATGTGTTCCTACTGTGGCAACTGAAACTAGTTTTGTATGCTTTGCTTTTGTTTACTATAACTTTTTAAGAACAAACTTGTCTAAATTTTAAATTGTTAAAAAAAAAGTTTACAAGTTATATATTTTTTATATCTATGCTAGTGTCTCTTGAGGGTACTATAAAGATATATCTAAATTAAACACCAATTTATTAATTTTGTTATTTTAACCTCATTCACTTATAATTATTTGCTTACATGAAATATTTTTGCACAACATTTTTCTACCATTTTATTTAAAAGTTTTTATCTTTATTTTATTATTTAATTTTTTTTATAAATTTTAAATGTCTAATAATATCTCTTTGTATTTGTGACACATAGATTGTCGTTTTTAAATAAATTTTTACTTAGAGATATTTATTAGAAAACAATTCTTTATTTTCATTTAATATATACATACATATTCAGCCATAAGAAATACTTCTGTAATGAAAGTACGCTAAACTAAGAAAGCTATGGCATACCACTTTCGCCAGACAAAGAAGTTTTATGTTGTCAGAATGCAAGTATTCCGGTGCGTAAATGAGTCAGAAGCTCCATCAGTGTGAGCAATCTGCTTCGTCCATTATAGAGTGTCTTCCAAGTCAAATATTCCCTATAATTTTGCTAATGTTAATACTTTAATGTCTTTACAAAAGCTGAAAATAAAGCTGCAATTTCTTTCCATTAAGAGTTGCATTTAAACACCATGAAAAATGGAACCACAATGCTTTCGGTATCAATAGAAAAGGGAAAAAAATTCAGCATATTGTAAACAATGAATATTTTCTAAATATATTGTTTGTCAAAAAATACCTCTACCGCAGATTTTAAGCTATCTTATCTGTAAGGTTTTATCCATAAAACTTTTCTTTTTTGTATAATAAGAAAGCTTGATATGTGAAATGTCAAATATAACAAATTCATGCTTGCACGTTCGTGATTACAAATGCTTTTGAGGTCTTAATCAACAGTGAAATTCCCCCATTGTTATAGGTATAAGCTTCTATGTACAACGAGAATGTTATTTTCCTTACGCTATATTTAATATCCGAATTTCAAATAAAAATTTCATTACAGCGTTAAATATTTTTAATATTTTCAAAAAGTCTTGAAAGCCCAGACAATTTTCGGTGCTGAATTAACTTTATTTTTAAAATAAAAATTTCATTTGACTCATTATATTAAAAGCCAATAAGTTTAGTTTAAAAAATCATTTTTGTCCTTTGATTTTTTAAAGTTTCGATTGCAAATGTGTCTATTATTTAACTCATATTACAAACTTTTTAATATTTTCATAAAAATAATTTAAGATGATTTTGCATGAAAATTTATAAATATGCACTACATTTTTTTAAAACAACTTCTAAAGTGCTTCCAGCTTTCATACTGTCGGATGTTTTCAAATTTTACAGGCGCGAGCCAAAATGTGTCAATTTATGTCAGTCAAAAATTAAATAAGTCGTGATTACAAATGCTATTGAGGTATTCTGTAAAATGCTTATGGATAACTCATTGTGAAATTTGTTAGCATAATGTGCTTGTAAGCTAAAAATATGTCGCTTCCTCTATTGATTCAATAAATTTAGCGTAAGCAATTATTAATCATTTTTACGCAAAATCGTGAAAATAATCAGTTGTAATTTCTTATAAAAACGAAGTATTAGGATTTTTATGGAATTCTATAGAATGCTATTAATTTTCATACTATCGAAATTTATAATTCTTTTTATTACAAATTGTTTACACAAAATCGTAAAAACTGTAGTGATTTTTTTTTTAAAAAAAATTAACAAAAAAGATCATCTTTAAGAAATCCCGTGGAACGCTATTGACTTTCATTTCGCAATTTATAAATTTTGTTTTTGATAAAAAAAATTGACATTTTATGGCAGATAAAGAAATAAATTTATTTGATTATGGTTTTGTATAAAAAAGTAATTAATTAGCATTACTGTGGACAATACTTACACATGACACATTGAGTGTGATTTATGAGTGATAGAATTTTATAAATACAAAATATTTATTTTTAAAATGCACTGCTCCAAAATTTTACGTTTTACAATGACCAATATATAAACTTTACAAGGGTCTCAAAGTATATGTGTCATAGCATTCCATATGAAACCATAAATGTGAGAAATAATACAAATATCATATAAGATATCACAATTTCAAATTTTGTCCGTACTTCTGGAGGAGTTTCTGCGCTTGAAAATTAGAAATTGTCAGTCCTTGTCTGCTACGGAGCAATGAGATATTTTTTGATTTGTGCTCTAATTTAGCATCTTCCTGCGGTATTCTTGGATGATTTTTAGATGGTGTTGGATATAACGCTCCTCTGGCGCTAAATTCGAAGCCCGCAGCAAACAAGTCTCGGCATTTTCCATCTCCCCTAGCTGAAAATGAGCTGCGCATAGATTGTGCAGCGCAGGAAGATGATTGGGGTCATGTTTAAGAATCAGCTCATAGCACTGAAAAAAGAAAGTATGTCGTTATTAAAGAGTTCAAAAACATATTTAGTTTTAAAATTTACCATAATCTACATGTAATTTAAAATCTTACTCACAGTGTCTGCTTAATTTAATAAGGAGTATTTAGACAATGAATTTTGGGCAACCTAATAAATGAAAGTCGATGTGAAGTTTCTTCATAACTACCTTCCAAGCAGACTTTTCATAAATGAAGAGCCGCATTGTTGGATTATAAAAAAGGAAAAGCAGAAAAATCTCAACCACCTATCCCGAAAAACATGCATGCGAAAGAGTAATGTGCAGCTTTCTTTAACCATAGTTAAGATTGAATTCATGACTTCTGAGTATATTTTTAAAGTAGCTGGCTGAAAATTGATGGATCGTCTTGACTTATAGATTTGTAGAATTGTAACAGCTACTTCCTTGAATACCAGATGGCGCCACTATCAATTTACAGTAAAGCAGTTACAAGATCTTTCCAAGGAAAAAAATTTAAATTAAAAATACAAATATTATTTAGTCATTTTGATTAGTTGTCGTTTACTGTCACTGGGGAACTGTAGCGGTCCTGCTTAAGCTGTAGTTATCAGGCTTTTTCTCACGACTGAGATTTACAGCTTATATATTTTCCGAAACAATAATTAACTTTTGTACTAGAAATTGAACCCGTGAGCACACAGCTAAATGTGAAAAAAGAATGCTTGAAAGGCAAGAGGACAAGATTTCTCTTTTTCAAAGTATTTACTACAAGCTCCATTCCAAAATATAAACAAGATACATTATTTTAAAATCGCTTCAAGAATATTTTTCTAAGAAAAGTACAAACATGATTTAATAAAACACTAAATAAAATGGAAAATGAGAAAAAAAAACTCTAATTTATAAATGAGAAGTCATGTATAAAAGAGATCTGATTGTGTAATTTTATAATTGTTTCATTGCTTGTGATTATGACCATCAATGTAACTACTGTAACGTCTCCTACTCAGCGCTTTCGATTTCCAGAGCCTTTGATGGGGAGGGTGAGTAGGGAGACGATTGGTGCGAGGAGCAGGCTGAAGAAGCTGCGTTTTTCAGTTTTGGAAATTGATATTGACTCTTTGGTACGCTACGCAAGCGCGAGAGTTTTATGAACCCAAATATGACTCCTTGTAAATTTTTTGTTAATTAAATGTTTTTGTTTCTAAATTTGGAGTCGTTAGTTTGTTTCATAACACTACACTCTTACTGCTGTATTAGAAATGAATGGCAAACAGTCCAATTCTACTAAGCACTTTGGACTAATAGCATCTTATTGTTTGTTTGGGCAATCATACATCAAACGACAGTACCTTATTTTAAAAAAAATAGATTTCTAGTTTATTTTCATGTATCTGTTAAGATATTTCAAATATTTCTCTATTGTTAATTAAAGATCGTCACTTTTGTTATGATTAAAACTAGACTTCCAATTCAGGAATTATTGTTGAAAATTTCTTTAACTTGTGAGACATTGTATAGCGGGTATCACCATGGCATAGTGATAGGGTTATGCTCGATCTCCGTCATTGTTCAGCAACGAGCAATGGATGTTGCATTTCTGTTTTCTAACAGCTGATTGTGTGCTTGCTGGTGATTTTTCCTTTCCTGTGACACTTGACAGTGATCCATTGTGTGCCAAACAATCAGTTAGGAGGGAAAAAAAGAGCGTGCATAGTAAAACATTTTGTGACAGCCATTGACTATTGGATTTTGAATTACGCAATGTCAAATATAAGCACTGTTTTCGGAGCAGAACTGAGTTATTTGTGTTACAAAATTTGCTATATAAAACCTAAGTTCCATTGATAAATGAATGCAGCTAGATATCAATAATTTTTCTAAAATTATAGGCATCATTTAGTCAATCATGGAAATCTTATAAATAGATAGCATTCCAAATAAGATTAATAGCAACATGAAAACTGAGAACTTTTAAAACGTACTTGTCTTGCGGCAGTGTAGTTGTTGAGCTCTCTGAAGTAGATGTTCCCTAAAAGGACTAATCCCTTCAGATGTCGCTTGTCCAGTTTCTCCAGGTAGGGCATTGCCTCTAGTGGGCGCCCCTTCTCATAGAGGATGAGAGCCAGGTTGAAGAGGGCGGCCTCAAAGTCAGCTTTGAACTGAATGATTTCAATTATTATTTGAACTGAATGATTTTCATTTCATTATTTAAAAACAAAACAGATATAGAAAGCACACTAAATCACGATTATTTTATTCAGTTGTAAAGAAGGAGTTGATAAGCAGTTGAATATGGTTAGAAAATAATTTAGATTAGGTAAATAGAAATATAATTTTGAATAGACTGAAATAAGGAACGGCCTATTACTAAATTTTTTTAAAACAAGAAAATTATTTGTTCGGAATCTTATACATTTTAAAGCACAATAATTTAAATAAAAAGGATGATAAAATTTGGTGCAATGAATTTTGCGAGATTTTTACAAAGAAAAGTTGATGTGTGTTTTAGTACTTTTTTAATAAGCAAAATAATATAGAATTCTGATTAGATAGGTAGAAGTTAGAGAAAAATTATTACAATAATTGGTCAACTAATTATATTTTTTGACATAAATGTCTTAAAGCAATGAATAAGGTAAATAACTATTGAAATTGTAATAAATGTTTTCATTGATCTAATGGTGATTGAAAGATTCTTACAGACAATAAAGTACTGTGTCTCTAAGCATTTCAATGACTAATAGCTTAGCTTATATTAGAAGATAAATTAGAATTATTTTATGCATAACGAAAAAGAATATAGGACGATAATGATGTGGAAAACTGTATATTGTATAATGGAATTATATAAATTCCTCCAAGAAACATGAATATATTCTGCGTTAAAAATAACTTCATTAACCGTTCATTTTATATGTTGTCTTAAACACTTTTATAATTAATGTAGAAATTGTGACAGTTAATGTGTAAAAGTACCCAATTACAGTATTATTTTTCCTTTATATGCTTCAAAGAGGTACTTTATGGAGAAAATTGTCCTACGATGTTTTTGAATTAGAAATTGCTAATTCAGATACTTAAACCATTATATTTTAAAGAAACTTAAATTTGGTATTCTTAGTGATACTTTATTTAAAATACTTAGTTTTTTTCCCAAAAAGTTTCGTCAATACTTTATTGAGTTAAGAGAGAAGTAAATGCAGCAATGATTACAATTAGATCCTATATTATAATTAATTGTTTTTGTAAAGGTATTGATTACATTATTTATTTCATATTTTGCATAAAGGAAAACAGCCAGAAAAATCAATTAATACAATAATTGTTTCGTTCAAAGAAATTATAAATTAAAATAAATTATTAATTAATTTACTGTAATACGGGGACTTACATTAAAAAGTTGTTTCGTGAGATATTAGTTTTCTCTTAATATCGTTCAAATGCGACTTATTCACTCTTTACCACTGACCCGTGTTTGCAAATATTTGTAGATTAATTAAGCACCATTTTCCATCAATCGAAAATTTATGAATTACAAAAAGTTAAAGATTCCGGAAAAAGTTTAATTTTGCAGATTATTGGACACCTGTTTTTTCTTGGAATAGGAATGTTCTATTGATTTTTGTAATAAAATAAGAAATGATGCTTCACAAATGAGTTAATTTATAAAATTTCACATAGAAAATTATGTTCCGCTGATGGAAGGAGTTCTGAAATTAAGAATGAGAAATGATTTTTCCTCCAAATACATATTTATTATTGACTAAATAAGTTTATTTATTTAATCCATATTAAAACCAAACAAATAAGATTATTTGACACTAGATGGTGGTGTAACGATTCAGCACATGACATCAGCAAAGCAGTTTTTCAAATGAAAAAATTCAAAACAAATGCCTATTGCCTTAATTCACAAATACCATAAAATGTTTGAAATAGAGAATTACAAAATGAAACCAATGCAATTAATATTATTTCATTAATTTGGTGTTATTTCACATATATTATTAAAAAATATTTAAAAAGCAGATTTAAAAATTGTAACTAACACATATAATATTTAAAAAAACTAGAAATTTTTGAAAAGTTATCAAATTTTTCTGAGAACTTGAGTTGTCACTATACTGATTTATCAGTTCTTTTATAATTCGTACTCGTGCATGAATTTTGAAGGACTAATATTACATGAAATTTTCGACGTCAAATGAAATAGCTATTATGAAATGAACTCCTTAGTTTTACCAAGATTTCATATATATATATATATATATATATATATATATATATATATATATATATATATATATATATATATATATACACACACACACACACATACATATATATATATATATATATATATATATATATATATATATATATATATTTATATATTATGTTTTAATGAAAAATGAAATACAGCCTTAGTATATATATATTCGATGTTATTGATAGTAAAAATGTCATTGAGTGAATATATAGTAGATGATAATAACCTGGAGAGCCTTTCTGAAGTAACCTTCTGCTTTAGACGTGTCTCTGTCCTGCATAGACAACATACCCATGTTGAAGTAGGTCCTCTCAGGTTGCTGTCCTTTGTCCAGCAGCACCTGCAGTCTGTGGAATAAATTATACTTTTATGCGCATTAGATGTATGCGCATATTGTAATAAGATGTAACATTGTTGTTACATCTTGTTACTGATCCGTCTCCAGCTGGGCAGATATCGTTAATTTGACGCTATCTGGTTGTTTTTAATAGTCAAGAACAAAAAACACTTTTATATCTGTAAAAATTTGTTTCTGACTTGTAATAACACATTACGTTAAAGATTGTGTTTTAAATATTGTTCTCTAATAATGCTTTAAAATTAGAGGAATGGCTATTCCTGTAAATAAAATACCTTGTGCTTGCTGATTTAGTGACTGAATTTTGTAGCAATTCCTGACTTTTTTTTCTACTTTAGAACTAAAAATGCTATAGTTTTAGCCTTTAAATTCAAGTAAAATGCAATTTTATATGTAAAAAGAATGTAACAATTGCAGTTTCTAAACCGAGTTTCATCAAAGATTGTGTTTATGAGTGCGCATTTAAGACATAAGTCTAATATTTTCGCTGATGCTGGATCACATCAGCTAAGGTCGCTGGTTAGGTTATGACCTCGTCAACTGATCGCCGTTCAAAAGGATGTGTCGGTATGCTTAGTTACTTCTGTATGCTCAACCATGAGAGAAATGCACCAGGTCTTATGGGTAAAAGAACGTTCCATACCAAAAGCTACAAGCACTCACCTCACTCAAGTCAAATTTTCCCATATTTAATTGAGGTATTCAAATTCTAGTAGTAAATAATTTGAGGAAATAATAAGGAGTTTTATGTATTTAACCGACTCAGCGGCTCAGAAAATTTCAAGAATCTGCGAAAAATGTTTCCTCTTTAAAACCAGATGTACTTCTTTTTCATTCCACAGCCACCTTCCTAAACTATACAAAAATCGTCGACTGTTTCCCATTCTCATTGGGAACATTTTCTACCCCCCTGAAAACTGTCACATCACTCAATTTAGAGGGAGGGATGTCACTTACCACTAACTACCCTATCTAGGGTTGTATGCATTTGCCAGAAAGATTGTACATCCCAGTAAAAGTGGTTAAAACGAAAACGCATATCTTATTTTTGTATGAAACTTAAAAAGCAAAAATTAGTAATAAATAACTGTTTTTTTGTGTAATTGAAAATGATTGAAGATATTCCTCAGCGTTTTTAGGTTGACTTGGTAAATAATATGAAATTCAAAGAAAAACGGTATCCACAAATTATGATGTTTTAGATTTCTTACGCAGTTTAATTAAGAAAGTTGTTTGTCACATTTTCTTGTATATTTATTATATTCTGTATAATGGTAACTTCCCTTTTTGAATGAGACACAGAAGCTTTTCAAATTTTTATTACAATAAAATAAAATAATGTTAGTAAAAATACATTTTCTCACATTACATTTTTCTTAACCCAGACAAATTTTTACTTTATATGAATACATCTATGTAGCAATTAGTGTGGTGTTTATATGAAAATAAAAGGCTTAATTATTTTTCAGTTTTTTAATGTTATTTTCAAAAACATTAATTAAAGCTTTTTAATTTATTCATCTATAAATGTTTTGAGTTTAAACGATTAAACAAAACATTAGAAAATTTGCATAACATTGTGAACAAATGTGTGTAATGTTCTTAGTTTATACTATATCTGAAAAATTACTTTCACTTGATATTTAAATATTTGGAAAAGTTTTTTAGACCAAAAAAATTAAATATTTACAAAAAAAAGGATTAATTTTCATTTCTGTATTATTGTATATTAAAATAAGACTATGTAATGCCAAATACATGTAGATAAACTAGCATTAACATTGTTCTGCATAAGAAATTTTAACACATTATATTTGCTGATTGTGTACTTTCTTTTATTTATGATATTTCTTATATATTTACATTCTAAAACAATATTATAAAATCATTTATTGCTTTTACAATTTATTTATTTCATATTAAAAAAATATTTAGATATTTTTAATAAGATATTTATTAAATTAAAGTTGTATTTTAATCGAAAAGAATTCCAAGTGATGGACGAAAAATAAATTGCCTAAAACACATATGTTAAGTATTCAATATACTTATTCTCATTAACTCAAAATAATTTTCTATTATTAGGAAGCAATCTGGTGAATTAGAAAATGAATTTGAAACTCAAAAGAATTTAAATTAAATTTTTTCAATACATGTGACAACCTTTTTTTAAGAAAGCTTTTCCTAAACACCTCTTTCTTTTCCTAATCACTTTAAATTATTTGAGAGAGGAAGAGAGAGATTACTGTGTTACGTCCTTATTATATATTTACTTTCATCTGGAAATACATTTTTCTCAATTCTTGGAGTTAAGCACTTTGATAGACCTCATAATAGTGATTTGAAATGTATATACTGCTATTTAGTAATTTGTACTAATAAAAGAGCTGGTGTGTTGCCTATAAGCTCAGAGGATATGTAACATGAAGGCGAACAATTGAAATCATTAAATGATAAAAAAAAAAATGTTAGCAATGTACTTCAAGCAACGTTATGAAGTCTCATTTATTCCATTTTAAAAGTTACAGAAGTAGAAACTTTATACTTATTTAATGCAAGTAAATAAATATTTTTCAAACCCTTTCAATATTATAATACTTTCAGCACACATAGCAAGGCTGATTTAGATTATTTATACGTTTCTATAATTCAACAGTCTAAATGAATTAGAAATATATTAAAATTATTAATTTACTTTAATTTTTTTAGCAGAACTATATATATATATAAAAATATATATTACATATGCTCTTTTATTCATAGATAAAATTTGTTTTTTTTTTATTTAAAAACTTTAAAGCCCAAATTTATTTGTTAAATTAATTTTTTCTACTCGTAACAGAACAACCTTAGATAAAATATCCTTTGCAACAATACATGAAAATTAATTTCATTTGTCAATCTGAATTGAAATATATATCAGTGCATGTACTAATAAGAATCTTAAACTGTTACATTTAATTTATTTCAATATAAATGGAATATTTGGTTTCACAAGTGCATTACTCGAGTTATTTTTTAAATATTAATCTAGCGTTTATGAACTGAACTTTATGTATAATTATAAAAAAAACAAAAGAATCATTACAACTTAATTTTGCAAAATTACTGTAATGAAAGAATCTTTATAAATTTATAACTAGTTTTACTGAACTCATATTTAATTTTACATCACATAATATATAATAAAATGCTAAGAGGCTATTATTACTCCATTATAAAAATATTTTTATGAAAATTTCTTGCATTGGTAATATTTTATTGTATTACAAATTGCAAAACCTTTATGTAATTATCATATATCTGGAATGAATCATGGTGAGAAAAGCAGTTTCTCACATGTCTACTTCAACAAGAGTAATCGATAAAATCCTTTCATTCCATCTGTAACTAAATGAAAACATCTTTAACCACACAGGAAACCACATGTGCAATGAATTATCTTCATTGAAACGAAGTGTCGATGTATATACAGGGATATATGGGAAGCTGTTTGAAACAGTACTGTTAATAATCGAATACTTGTAAAAATTGAAGAGAAAATAAATTTAATACCTCATCCTGTTCAACTATCTGTGATAAAAACTTGCACAAGGTTTTAAGGAAAGGAAATAATTAAGTGAAAATGTTTGAATCTTATAGAGCTATTTATAACTACTGCTGCATAACAAAAAATATTGTAGTATCAATATGATAGAAACAAAATGATACACAGCAAATTTTGCTTATAAAATCATAGAAGATTGCAGGAATCCTTTAAAAATTTTCAATTTTATAAATATTCTCTTTTTTAAGTAGCTAGAATTTTGGATAGAAAATTTCCAAACAGCAATTTATTTTGAATTTTAAAAATTCTGAAAACAGAAAATTTCACAAATTGCGTTTATAATTCAAATTTAATATCCTTGATTGCATTTCAACTACATTTTATTTTTTGAAAGAATAATTTTATTTCAGTGTTTGTTATTTTGTATTGTTAACATTAACATTAATAAACGATTTAATGACTAAACAAATAAATATCTAAATCCGAAGTTAGGTCTGAAAAGTTGAATTAAATCATATAATTCCTTTTTTAAAAATTATCTCAAATGTTTTCGAAATTCAAATGAATTTTTACGTATAAAAAATGCAAGTACTTTTCTATATATTGTAAGGTCGTAGAAATGGGAGCCAGCGTACAAAAAAATTTATACAAAATGTGCTAAAACAGTATTATGTTTTTCAATATAATGAATATCACAAAGTTATATATCAAGAATAAAAATCGTAAAATATTATCAAAATTGAAAAGGTAATCATTATTTAAATTGACAGAGGATATATACTTAAGACTTGAAAATCTAAACAACAAAAATTTTTATAAGCATTTATTTTTCTATGCTTAATATTTATATATTACTAGTTTAGAAAACTTTAATGTTTTAAATTTTCACAAATTTACTTAAGGCGAAAAAGTTATGTTTGGTATCGAAAGATTGCTTTTTTATTTATTTGTTTATTTTATAAATTCAGAGCATGCCTTTAATTCTAAATTGATCAGTGTTATGAACGTTAATGAATATTCAATATAATGAATCTTTTATAATTATATTTTTAGATCATCATATAACTGATGTACTATAAGTTTGCCCTGAATTTGTTAACTTTACTTAATATGGTTTATTTTTACTCAAATAAATAACACCATATTCTCATAAAAAGGATTAGCTAGGAATTTAAATATTGTATTAATATTATATTTTATAATAAACAATGATTATTTTGCGAGCTCAAATTATATGTATTTTAAGAAAATAAATAATTTTTACATAATTTGAACAGCTAATTAATTTATTTCTAAACCAATATCTCATTTTGAATTTCATTTTATTTCTGTAATCAATTTTGTCCCTTTAATATAATCAATCATATTTATGTCATCTGTATCTTGTAATCGTTATTTCAGATTGTAACAACACAACTAAATTTAAACATTCTATGATTTCTATAGTCATATAACTTTAGCATACTATTTCATTCAGATTTTTCAAAGTGAATGTTCTTTGTTTTCAAAACTTTAATTTTTTAAAAAGTTTATTTGAAATATATAATGCGTTTATTACATTTTTAGATTAAAATAACAGAATCAATTGTATATGGAATATACCATTTTATGTTTCAAAGATAAACCAGAAAAATTAATTTTTAATTCAAATAAGAAGAGTTAAGTAATATACAACCATATTTTATAAAAAGAAATTCTCTGGTTAAGATTATTATATTTAAAAATTTCTTTTATACCTAATATGGATCGCGTTAAAAGATAACGATTTGTAAAACTTGCGTATTAATAATTTGCTTATTTTAAAAATAAATTTGGTAATAATAAAATAATTATTTTCTGTTGGTTAAAAATTTAATTGCTTAGATTGTAGCATTAATATGATTTCGATTCACTAATCCACAATTTCGATAGGATCATTCCATTTCACACACCTTCTAAAATAAAAGAGCTAAAATATTTTCTGCATTAAAAAGCTTAGCTCATCTTTAAATAGAAAATTCCATTATTTTGCTTCTGAACAGTTTACTGTTTAAAAATTTGATTTTTATATTCCTCATAAATCTATTTCTGTTTTAAATCTGCAATAAATTTCTAGTAAGGAATTTTACTTTATTAAATATTATCGTCACGTAATGAAGAAAAAATTATTACATGTATGCAAATTAAAAAAATATATAGAATATAATGATTTTCACAGCTAATATCAGAAATATTGTAGTTTATTTTTCAATCGAGAAAATTTCTAATATAGTACAATTTTTAAGAAATAGTACCTTTAAGTATTGATATATTAAAATAATGACTTTTTTTATATGGTGCAACAGTTAACAGTGTTGCTATATTTTTCAATATTATGTTTCATTAAAAAGAAATAACACATGTATAATATTCTTGGCTACACACTTAGGAGACAATCATGTTATTCGATTGCCTTAAGATGATACTTCTGTTTTATTATCAACATTTGAAGTGTATGTAAAAAGAAATTAAAGTAATAACGAAATAAAAAGCAATATGCAGAGAGTAAACTTATTAGTAAATTTTTCCTAATGCACAAAAATAAAAACGCAAATGAAATGAATTTTAGTCATTAAGGTAAATGTTATTTATTATGGAGGACACATCGAATTTACTATAACAGCCATGAGCTCTTTCGATGGAAATTAAATAATTTCCATTTACGAAATTTATTTGTTTATTTCAGTCATAACTAGTCAATAAAAAATGCCGTCAAAAACAATAAAAACTGAATTAAATTGACTAAGATGTAAGAAATAATTAGCATAAGCAGGGAAATTATTAAAATTCAACTTAGAAAATAAGACAAGCTCGTTAGTAATTTAAAAGTACATATGGATTTAAAATTTTTGTGTAATAAAATCGCCTAATTCAATTAGCTTAGGAACTAAAATTAAAAATAATAATGTATAAACTTGCATTATTTTATTTCTAAAGCAACAAATTTATAGATTATTAAATTTTAAAGTTGAATCTTGGCAAAAAAATAATCAGTATTTTAGATATTTGGCGTAAAATTCAGGCTGAGTTGTAGTTCTCAAAGAAAAGTCTCCAAGGAGTGTGGTTTGAGTGATTAAGACCGATCAATCAAACCACCGATTAGGGGGAAAGCAAAAATAAGTGGTTTCTACTATGTGAAAATATACGTCGCGGCCGCTTTCGGTGAAAACTCTGCGACGTATCTCTGCCGTCGCAGGCCGCTTTCGAACAGGATAGTTTCGACGTATCCCTGCCGTCATGAGCCGCTTTTCGACTAGTTTATTGCGACGTAACAGATACGTCACGGACGCTGAGTCGGTTAAAACTTTTGTACGTATTTTCTTATACTAATTAGAAGTTAATGTACACCAGATAAAAGTATATATGATATTTGTATTAATAAAAGGAATCCTATAACTTGTAAGGTTGCGAAAGGAGTAACTTGAGTGATGAATTCAGGGCATAGAAGGTATTTTGCATTGTCTTTTTCGGGAAGACGTATCATTTTTTTTTCGAAATTATGCTTCTATGGGCAAAAGAATTGAAAATTTACATTAACAAGTTGTCGTTGTACCAGCATACGACTCTACACATAGACCAGAATTATGTTCTACTAGTTGGGCGGAAGCATCGATTGGCAGTATTTTTATTTAGAAGCAGGGACCAAGCAAAACACCCCCAATATTTGAGCTGCCACTACCAGAAGTGTTACTTCACTTAGAGTGAGAACACATTGCGGTGACGACCTGTTCGTGCTCCATCCACCAGTGAATGCGATGTGTCTTCGGTTGAGTCGGGATTCTAAGCGACCCTTTTCCGATAGTGAAAACGATGTCCTGACAACCACAGCCTTCACTAACAAGAGGTACAAGGAGACACGAGTCTTCATTTCGCGTTGTTCAACAGTGGATCCCATAATCCCCCATTCATCAAACGGCAGATTTACAATTGGGCCATCGTACGATTATCGACAGTGTGTGCTATAAAGGGTTACATGACGCAACAGTTGTTAACCTTACGTAAACTGCTACGTACGACTGCTAGATAATATTGTTAAATACTTTGAAATGAAGCTAAAAACTGATGTTCTTCTATTAAAAAAGTAACGTAATGTGCTTCAATGTTTTTATGTACTTAATTTATACAAAATGGTTATAACTATGTTCGTACTAAAATAAAGAATAACTCATTTATGTTTCCTTATTTGAAACGTTTTGGCAAAGTATTTCCCATTCTAACCGACTCCTGAAGTAAATAGTATAAACTAAAGTAATAAAGGGTTTTGACAAATTTTAAAAGAAATCATGTATAAAAAATTGCCTGGGGTACAGAAAATTATAATGCGATGATTAAAATCAAAATAAAAATAAGAGAAATATTTAAAAATAACTCATGTGGAATTATGTTTAGTGGAAAAAGTTTATTTATAGTTACCGTTAATACTGGAAGGAATTCATAATATACAAGCCGTGCTTTCCTTCACAATACACGAGAAAATTAAATATTTTTATTTACTACATCGAAATTAATAATCAAACTTTTATTTACTTGTTCATTATTGTTTCATAAACATTCTAATTTGCTTACCGTTTTTTTTATCGAAATAAGCAATTAACTTACAAGTCGCTTAGTTTTTTTAAGGTGCAACTAATGACTTTGGAATATAATTGACCTATAATATCACATATCAATTTATAATATATGCTTTTTAATTATTGTTCATTCATAATAAATATCGGTATTTATATAGTTTAATATAGTATAGTAATCTAATAAAGTACATTAATTTGTAAATATTAGGTATTTTACCAAATTATGAAGTGGAGTGTATTTAAGATAATAATTTTGTATTACCAGTTTGTTTACTTCTGGCTCAACGGTCTTTTTCTTGCATACAACGTCTTATTAGGTAAGAGCCTATACTTTAAAAATATGGATTCGAAATCCCAACATATAGCCAAGCCCAAGATGGGATTCGTACCCATAAACTATTGAATCGAATGCCTGAATGAAAACATCTGACTGACACTTCGGGCTTATGTTATTGATCTCATTATTAATAACCATATAATATGTAATAATTCACAAAACTATAATTAATGTGATTTAAAAATATTTATTTTACTTAATGAAGTGTTATGTATTATTTTACATTATTATATGATATATTTTAATAACGTTAATAACTATAATAGAAGTGTACATAATTAACATAAAATGCATATTATTGATATTACCTTTCATGAGCTATTCTTCTCAAGCTTGAATCTCCGGAATCTTGTGTTAAAATGGCATAATTCAAAAGAGATTTCTGAAAAAGATTAAAAAATTTAAATGTAACCTATTACGATTAGCTGACTATTCAGTTAACTGAAAAAAACTGTGAAACGTGTGTGTGATAGACAGAGAAATCAGTTTTATAAAATGAATTAAATATTTTCCAATTTCATAATAATAACTTAAAAAGAAAATAATTTAACTTCATAGATATCCGAGAATGCATGAAAAGTTTTTGCAGAAGAGTGACTTATTCATCACGAATCGGGTGATTAAATATGCCTTGGATGTTTTTCTGACATTTACAGTATTTATATATCGTCATTCTTAACTACCATTCTGTTTTATAGCAGTTGCTAAATATATAGAAAGATTTGCTTTTTACCAACTGCCGTAATTTTTTAAAACAATGTTAAATTATTTTTCATTCTTAAAAAATGCCTTTTCCCTGTTTCCTCTTTGTTTTCTAATGTTATTTTTTTTTTCAATAATCGTCTACTAAGATTTTCTTCTTTCAGCGCTACAAAGGGTGGAAGTGATGACATATGCATATGGTGGGTCAATGTATTGGCGCTCCGTCGTAATCCCAAAAATGGCTTCGTCTTCATCATTTAGAAGCAGACCCCCAAATTCGGCTTCCCACTCCAAACGTATGATTTCATATGGAGAACATTGCAACCATGACCTGTGCTTAATGCACCCATCCACCATTAGTGAACCCAATGGATAACTTCAAGATTCGAATTCAAAACCTTCCGATAACGATGTCTTAACCAAATATGGCAATGCGGCACCTAATTTCATTTGCATATTATTATATTATGCTCGTACACATTCGTCTCAAAATGCTTTCAATATTAAATCATTTAAAAATGATCTGACTCACTTACAATAAAAAAAGCAGGAATTTAAAAATATTCATTGAATGTGTTTATAATAATATAGGTTAGTAAAAAAGTTAAGCAAAACAATACATTTACTTAATTATAATTAAAAACCTTCTATAAATGTTGTTAAAAACAATAATTAAAACAGTAAATTGTTTCAACGCGATGTTGTGTATTACATGTTAAACTTAACTTCATATCAATAATGTAAGTATCGTTAATATATACTGTATAGTTAGAGTTCTTGTTTTTATGAGTTCGATACTCCTTTTATATATTCTTTCGGTTGTTGGTGTTTATAGAGAATCGGAATTCCTTATAACTTGTGTATTTTTTTTTAAATCAACCTTCGTGAGCAAAAAGCAACCATAAAATGACTTACAAACAAAACCATCAAGATATTTTTTGCATAAGTAAAATTGCCAAAAGACAGCTTTGTATTGTTAAAAATGTTCATGATTTATCATTTTCCTTGAGTAATTTTACTGACAACAAAAAGAAAGTAGCAGCTAACTAATAATTTTTTAAATCAAATATTTTAATAACTTATTTATATATATATATATATATATATATATATATATATATATATATATATATATATATATATATATATATATATATATATATATATAAAAAACCATTATTCTCTACCATGTTGATATCTGACTTAAAATCTCTTTAATTTAATTTCAAATTAAAATCTTCGTTACATTAAATTTATTGTAAATTACATTGTTGAAAAATGCAATTGTTTCATTTTTTTTCAGAATGCCATAAAATGTTTATATTTTAAATGTTTGATTTTATTCAACAATATCAGTACGTGTGTTAACAAAAATTTAAATAATTTATGAAATTCTAATTATTATTAAATACAAATTTATTATTTTAAATTTTTATTTATAGATAAAAAACCATTTAAAGGAATCTATTTCACACACACACACACACACACACACACACACACACACACACACACACACACACACACACACACAAACACACACACACACACACACACACATACACACATATATATATATATGTTACAAATTTATAAATAATTATTGCATGTCTTAAAATATCTCAGACAGATCGGAAATGATTACATCTTGGGCAAAAATTGCGGTATTTAGACGTGTTATACGTTAAAGGCGGGTTTTCTATTGATTTGGTGACTTGGCGATGTTTTGGCACAAAAACTTGGTAACTTGGCGACAGTTGACGAGAAATAGATACTTTTGGAAACATCCATCAACTAAGCTCTAGGACCAATATTTAGAGATATAACCTAGAAGCTTCCAGAACCTTGGCGAAATTGGTAGATTTCCCTGCCAAGTCAGGTATAAATACCGCAGCCCGACATAGAAGGAGTTCAGTTTTGTAAGACATTCAGTGAGTGAAGACGATTAGTCGTGACTGCTAGTCTAGAGAAGCTGTTCTCTGCCTGAGGTATTTGAGACCTGTGATTGGAAGCTGTTACTTATTGTATTCGACGAACTGTAGCTGTATAATTGTGATTGTTACAGCTGGTATATCTAATGGAATTTTTTTACGAACAAAAGTCTTGTGTTCATTGAGTGGTTGCTTTATTCATCTCTCAATCCACACGAACCCCGAAGCTCGGTACAACTGATGTCAGAAGCGAGGTTGAAGAGTTGATGCAGCGTGTCAGAAGAAAAATGGATATGGATTTAATGAAAATTCTTCTCGAAAAATTAACGGAGCAGATGGCTGAGATGAAAGCTGGACAAGAAGAGATGAAAGCTGGACAAGAAGAGATGAAATCTAGACAAGAAGAGATGTCAGCTGGACAAGAAGAGATGAAAGCTGGACAAGAAGAGATGAAAGCTGGACAAGAAGAGATGAAAGCTGGACAAGAAGAGATGAAAGCTGGACAAGAAGAGATGAAAGCTGGACAAGAAGAGATGAAAGCTAGACAAGAAGAGATGAAAGCTGGACAAGAAGAGATGAAAGCTGGACAAGAAGAGATGAAAGCTGGACAAGAAGAGATGAAAGCTGGACAAGAAGAGATGAAAGCTGGACAAGAAGAGATTAAAACCGAGATGACGAAAGAGAAAATCTGGACAGGAGGAGCTTAAAAAGGAACTTAAGAATGACATTTTAAGTGTTAAAGAATAATTCTCCAACATCAATGAGGAGAAGATGAATGCAGTGGAAGTTAAAGTAACTTCAGTTGAAACTAATGTTTTGAAGATAGAAGAAAACGTTGAAGATGCATTAGACAAAATGCATAAGGAGATTGACTGTTTGAAGAAGCGAATGTCAAACAGACGTGAGGAGTCGAATGTGGCATTTATGCCTTCCTTAGCTACGATTAAACTCTTAACATTCAATGGGAAATCATCCTGGTAAGTATACAAGATTCAGTTTATGATGGTAGTGGAAGCTAATGGATGGAATCCCCGAGCACAAGCTTTTCATCTGGCGATTTCTTTTAGAAGAGACGTGACCAACATCCTCGAGACGCTTCCGGAAGAACAGAGGCGAGATTTCCAAACCTTATCAAGTGCGCTTGAGCTACGGTTTGGAGAAAAGTGCACTAAAGAATATAGCAGACTACAGTTAAAGTCCCGCAATCAGATGGCGAGTGAAAGTCTGCAAGAATTGGCTGCCGATGTTTAGCGAATTTCCTGTTTAGAATTTTCGGTCTGCCCAGCTGAGACACGTCAAGAACTGGCTCTTCATTACTTCATCGATAGGGTGCGTGATCCGGAGATACAAAGAAACACTTAGACTCGCCAATTTCAAAGATATTGGATCTGCTCTTGTCTACGCACTTAAGATAGAGGCTGCCCAGCAGGCCGCGTTTAAAGACCAGCACTCAATCAGAGCGGTCTCTGCTGCTGATAAAGACTATGGTCTAAGAAAACAAATTGAAGATCTGCGGCGAAAATTCCGTAGCTTAGAAGAGAGTAAAGGTGGCAGAAACATGAAAATTCAGTGTTGGACTTGCGGTGCAGTCGGACACGTCCGAAGAGACAGCATAAAACCAAAAGATGGTATAAATGATCTTCCATCACAGCTAGGAAGGATTCAACGATTCCAGGTGTTTGAAATACGTCATCACAAAGGAACTCTTCATGGAAATGCTGATGCAGTATCAAGGAAACCGTGTAATGGAAGCTGCCGATATTGTTCTAGAGTAGAGAAAAACTATCAGTTAGTAAGTCCTTCGGTACGCCAAGTTACTGTTTCACCGCCATCGAAACCATACTCTTGGAGTTATGAAGGAATTAGAGAAGCCCAAAAAGAAGATATAAATCCAATTTTTGAATTAAAAGAATCTTCCAGTATGAGACTAAGTTGGCAGGACATCTTCACCTACAGTTCTGCTACTAAACAATATTGGGCTCTTTGGGACTCACTCCATATTAGAAATGGCCTGTTATACAAGAAATGGGAGTCCGATGATGGACGTAATTTTAAATGGCAGCTTGTTCTTCCAAAATCAAGAATTTCAGATGTTTTGAAAGAGTTGCATAATAGCTCAACTGGAGGCCACTTCTGAGTAATGAAGACTACAGAAAGTTCGAGAACGCTTCTATTGGAGCAAAACTAGACAAGATGTAGAGAAATGGTGCCAATCTTGTGATGACTGTGCGTACGTAAGGGACCAAAGAAACGTAGCCGAGGAAGGTTGCTGCAGCGGTATAATGTAGGAGCACCTTTTGAGCGGATAGCATTGGACATTTTGGGTCGTTTACCACGATCTTAAAATGGCAACAAATACATCCCAGTTGTCATGGACTACTTTACTAGATGGCCTGAAGCGTTTTCAATCCCTGATCAAGAAGCGACTACAGTAGCCGAAGTTCTAGTAAAGCAAAGGGTTTCCAGATTCGGCGCACCCTTACAAATGTAACGGAATATTAATTAACTTTCATTGTCAACAGATGGCGCTGTAAGTGCATATTAGATTTTGTTTATTTTGTGATTGTTGAAAAAAGAATGTTTTTCGTTTATTAGAATTTGTTCGATTGTAATACGTGCGTATAGTTTTGTTTGAAGGGATTAATATCCTATGATGTTTTATTCCATTCAATTTAGATTTATAGAGGCTTTCAGCCTATTCCTTTCATGTAAATATTGTATAAACATTTATTAAAATATATAGAAAATTATTCGAGCTTTTGCACCTTTAGTTATTGAAGTTGTTCTCAATGCTTAGTTTCGATTTTTAGTTCTTAGTAGAAAAGAGTAAATTCTTTCATTGGTGCATCGGCCGGGAAGTAACCCAATTTTGATAGCTAGATTAGTATAGAATAAAAATTTGTTTAGTAATTGTTAGAACCTTAATTGATTTAGTTCAAGGAACATTGGATAGCATTTATATGCGAAGACTGAAGACTGCAAAAGGTAAAGTTTTTTAATACTTTTGTTTATGATGGATTCCAAAGCTTTAAACAAAAAAAGAGCTACACTTCGCAGTTCCATCACAAATATTTTTAAGAACGTCAACAAATTTATTGAAGATAAAAATTGTGACGAATAAGACGATTATTTGGAACTGTTAAATTCTAAAGAAATCGAAATTAGGAATTTAGATGAGAAAATTCAAAATTTGATTAAAGATGATGATACTAAATTAGAAGCAGATATTAAAACTTCCATAGAATACAGTGATAAAATAATAATAACGAAATCAAAAATAAAACGTTATTTCAAAAGCGTTGAAGCTCAAAATGTGAACTTAAATATTTCTAACGACTCACGTTTAGAAATCGGAAGTAAAAAAGAAAAGGAATTTGAAAATAATGTTAAATTACCTAAAATGTCAATACAAAAATTTTATGGAGATTATAATGAATGGAGCAATTTTTGGAACTCATTTAAAATTACAATTCACGAAAATTCAACGCTTTCAAAGATAGAAAAGTTTAACTATTTAAAATCTTATTTGGGAGGAAATGCTTTAAATTCTATCGATGGATTTTCGATTTCAGAATCCAATTATGATTCGGCTGTAGAAATTCTTACCAACAGATTCGGCCAAACCCATTTGATAACAAATACGCACATGTCAAACCTCTTGAATTTAAACCCTGTGTAAAGCTCGAGTGATGTAACAAAATTAAGAAAATTATATGACACAGTAAATGTTCAAATTAGAAGTCTCTCCTCTCTCGATGTAAAGCCAGAATTTTATTCTAACATGTTAATTCCGGTTTTGATGAAAATCATTCCCAACGATATTGCTTTGGAGTTCCATCGTACTAACGGAGATAGTCCAACCTTTAGTTTAGACACTTTTCTTAAATTTTTAGAGACTGAAATAGAATCCCGTGAAAAAATCTCCTGTTTGTCGCTTTCTCAGAAATCAAAACCACAACTTCCGGAATCCAAGAACACGTATAACAAATATAATTCAAAGTATACGTGGAATTCTAATGTTAAAAGAAAAGACTTTAACAAATATTCAAAACAAAAACCGTCGGTCAGCACACACGAATTTATAGCTACATTACAAAATCAAAAGTGCATTTTTTGTTCTCAAGAACACTTATCAGAAAACTGTGGAAAGTTTACAGCAAATGAAAAAAGAGACATTTTAAAACAAAATAATAGATGTTTTTTGTGCACGTCTTTGAAACATAAAATTGCGTCTTGCCCTATCGACAAACAAAGGCTTGCAGGATTTGTGGGGGAAAGCACTTTGAGGGGATTTGTTTTAAATCAAATGCGGCAGTCAAGAATTCGGAACCTGATAAATGTGAAGTTTCTTCTATTTCAGAAACTGAAACACAAGTTGAATCGCAAAATGGAAAAATTGTTTCTGCCGTTTCGCATGTTAACAATGTAATACTTTTGCAGACCTGCACGATAAAAATTAAAGAGGGAAAAGAAAAAATGTTTGCCAGGCTCCTTCTTGATTCAGGATCCATGAGAAGTTTTGTCACTCGTAAATTAGCCAAGAAATTAAATCTCGAAGTAATTAGGAAAGAAAAATTAACTGTTTACACCTTTGGGAACACCACCCCTTCAAAAAAAATTATGACGGGAGTTAAATTGAGTTTGGAACATAAAAATTCTTCTGATTCTAGAATAGGATTGAATTATTGGTAACTGATCAAATATCTGGCTCAAACATTTCGGCTCCTAAATTACAAGAAATTAGACAAATTCGTCAACTAAAGAATTTGATACTCGCAGATTCGCTCGATAGTGAGGAATCTATTGGAATTTTAGTAGGAGCAGACTACTATTATGATATAGTTATGGGACACATTAAGCGTTTAAATAGAAATCTTGTCGCAGTTGAAACTATTTTTGGTTGGTGTTTACAAGGAAAGGAAAAGTCACAATGAAGTCTCTCTATCATTCAATGTTGTTGTAGGGAAGATTTAATTTCTAAACAAATAACAAAATTTTGGAGTCTAGAAAATTCAGGACTTAATAGTGAGAAAGAAATTTTAGATTCAACCGAAAATGAAGTAATTAAGCATTTCGAATCCAATATAACATTCGAAAACTCTCGCTACAAAGTTAGATTGCCTTGGAAATGTGACACTTTAGATTTGAATGATAATTGGGCAATCGCAAAATAAAGGTTCGATCGTCTTAGGAAACGGTTTATAAGAAATCCAGACCTATTTTTCGAATACCAAAATGTAGTACAGGATTATTTAAATCAAAATATCATTGAACCAGTAACAGATGTTTTAGGTGAGGAAAACGTTACATTTACTTGCCACATAGAAGTAATACGCAAGGATCGAACCACGAGCAAATTGCGTATCGTCTTTGATGCGTCATCGCATCCCCAGAGCTCGACTTCTCTAAATGACTGTCTTCATGTTGGACCTAATTTATACCCTGAGATATTCGACATCCTATTAAGGTTTAGATATAATCCTGTTGCATTTACTGCAGATATCAGACAGAGCCTTTTGCAAATTGTCATAGATGAAAGAGACTGAGATGTAACTAGATTTCTATTCTCCGATTTTCCCTTTGATGAAAACATCCCCCCTAATATATATAGATTTACTCGAGTGTTATTTGGGATAAACAGTAGCCCGTTTCTCTTAGCAGCAACTATTAGACACCACCTGAAAAAATATAGAGAGGTCTATCCTGCAACTGTGGAGCTTTTAGATGAGAATATTTATGTAGATGATGCAATAGGAAGTCAGCCGACAGTCAGAGAAACTTTAACTACAACTCTAGAATCGATCAAAATTTTCAAAGAAGCTAGTATGCATTTGCATAAAAGTTTCGTACTAACTCAAAAGAATTAAATGACTTGTGGATAAGGGAAGGTGTTATTTCAGATGAAGATCCCGATTCCTTTGATAAAGAAAATCTCCCATTTAAGGTGTTAGGTATGGCATGGGATAATTCCAACGATCTGTTGTATTTTGATGTTCGAAGCTTATTGTCATTTTTGTCTAAACCTATAGAAACGAAAAGATTTATCCTACAGGTGTTAGGTCGGATTTTCGACCCTCTAGGAATTTTGGGACCTTTCACTGTTAGAATAAAGTGCTTGATTCAAAAGATCTGGTCATCGCGTATAGATTGGGATGAACCACTACCAGTAGATTTGACTTCCCAATGGAGAAGCTGGTGTGAGGAGATTCCTCAAATGGCCAAATTATCTATCCCTCGTCATTACTTTTTCAAATTCTCAAACTTTGATGTCAAAATATCGAGCTTCACTGTTTCTCAGACGCAAGCACAAAGCATATGGTACAGTTGCACTACTTACGTTTCACAACAAGCAATAATGAAATTAAAACTGCCTTCGTTGCTTTCTAAAAACAGGAGTAGCTCCACTAAAAACTCTCACTTTGCCAAGGTTGGAATTGATGGGAGCATTATTGTCAGCAAAGTTAAGTAACAATATTTTAAAATCGATAAAGTTAAAAGTACCGTGCTTTTTTTGGACAGACTCGACAATCGTTTATTTTTGGATAAGAAAACAACCCGAATCCTTCAAACCCTTTGTGAAGAATCGTGTCGAGGAAATTCAAAAATTAACCTCACCTCAAAATTGGCATTATTGTCCTGGCGTAGACAATCCTGCAGATCTCGTATCTCGAGGAACGAAAATCTCTAGATTAACGGATGAACCCATTTGGACCCAAGGTCCAAAGTGGCTTCAGCTCTCTCCTGATCTTTGGCCGAAATTAGATCATACAGATACAATTGACGAAGCCAAACTTGAATATCAGAAAAATATCCACTGATTTATATCAGCTTGAATGCACTATCGAAAATATTGATAACCTTTTTGACGTTTCAAAATATATAGTGATTTAGAGAAACTGTTGAGGGTCACCGCTTGGATAAAATGCTTCGTTTCAAGATTGAGAAAGTGTAGCAGATTTGAGGGAACTCTAAAAACAGAAGAACTACTAGAAGCTGAAAATTTCTGGATTCGGTCTGAACAAAAAACATTTTTTGCCGAAGAATATAAATCCTTGGAAGAATGTAGATCGATAGACAAGAATTCCACTCTGAACAATTTTCTCCCATATATTGATGAAATGGGAATCATGAGATTAGGAGGAAGATTAGAATTTTCTGACTTTACCCTAGATAATAAAAATCCAGTAATACTACCTAAAAATTCCAGATTGACCTATTTAGTTGTACGTAAACAACACGAGAAGGTAATGCATGGAGGGACTGCTGCAACTTTGGCTAAGGTTAGATCTCGTTTCTGGGTCCCAAAAGGTCGTCAGTTAGTCAAAAAGACGATAAAAAGTTGTTTCATTTGCCAAAAATATTCACCCAAACCTGCAAACCAGATGACAGCACCCTTACTTAAGACAGAATCCTTGAATCACCCCCATTTTCTGTTTGTGGTGTTGATTTTGCTGGACCAGTTTACGTAAAGAATTCAAAGTATACTCAAAAATCATACATCGCATTATTCACATGTGCAGTAACCCGAGCCTTACATCTGGAACTAGTTTCAAATATGTCGACAGATTCATTTTTACTTGCATTTCGCAGATTTTTGAGTAGAAGAGGAAACTGTAAAATCATCTAATCTGATAACGCTAAAACCTTCAAGAAGGTTAAAAAGGAAGTTGAGAATTTTTCTAGAATTTTAGAAGATGATGTGTTTAAGAATTTTATTGCCAAAGAAAAAACTCAGTGGAAGTTTATCATTGAACGAGCCGCATGCTAGGGAGGCTTTTACGAAAGACTAGTGAGATCCGTCAAAAACTGTTTGAGGAAAGTTATAGGAAAAGCGTTGTTAACCTTCGAGGAAATGTCTACACTACTCGTCGAAGTAGAAACTGTTCTTAATTCACGACCTTTGAGCTACGTTTATAATGAGAATGATGAGCCACAACCCTTGACTCCCATGCATTTCCTGAACTTTGAACAAAGTAATCCTAAGTACCCTCTAACTTTCACTGAAATTATCAATAGCGAAACAACAAGAAAGACTCTCTTAAAAAGAAAGCGCTATCAGGAATTGCTGTTAAAACAGTTGTGGAGTAAATGGAAACAGCAATATTTGTTAGACCTTAAAACTGCTCACACTCTTTAAAAAATCCTGAGTTTCAGCTCGAACTAAAATTAGTTGATGTTGTGCTGATTTAAGGAGATAACAAAAACAAACTGTTATGGAAACTAGGCAGAACTATTAAAGCCGTTCCTGGACGTGACGGTAAAGTCCGATCCTACGAATTAAAAACCGGAAATGGAACTTTGAAAAGAACTGTACAACATTTATATCCTCTTGAACTATATTGAACTCTAACATTTCTCATATTTATATTTTTTATTTTATTTAAATACTGAATTGAATAATTTGAATTTGTTTAATAACTTACTTTCTTAATATTTGTATTTATTTTGATAATAATTCGTTTTAATTTGTTAAATGTTTTCCTATTTGAATTTTAGAAAAAATTTTTATGTTTCTTGTATACTCTAGATATTGAAAAGTATTGTTGATATTGATGTAATTTAATTCAAGTATTTACCTTACTATTATTATCTTTTTTTTGTATTGCATTTTTGAAAAATCTGATTAACAGAAATTTTGCTTTTTAGAAGTGTGAATTTTTTTATTTATGAATTTATTTGAATAGATGAACTCCTGTCAGAGTTCAGGTGGGGAGTGTGTAACGGAATATTAATTAACTTTCATTGTCAACAGATGGCACTGTTAGCGCATATTAGATTTTGTTTATTTTGTGATTGTTGAAAAAAGAATGTTTTTCGTTTATTAGAATTTGTTCGATTGTAATACGTGCGTATAGTTTTGTTTGAAGGGATTAATATCCTATGATGTTTTATTCCATTCAATTTAGATTTATAGAGGCTTTCAGCCTATTCCTTTCATGTAAATATTGTATAAACATTTATTAAAATATATAGAAAATTATTCGAGCTTTTGCATCTTTAGTTATTGAAGTTGTTCTCAATGCTTAGTTTCGATTTTTAGTTCTTAGTAGAAAAGAGTAAATTCTTTCACAAATTCATTCAGATCAAGGGACAAATTTCACCTCTGCTGTGTTTAAAGGAATGAATCAAATTCTCGGAATAGACAAGACGCAGACCACGTCATTACACCCACAATCGGACGGCAAGGTAAAGAGTTTTAACCGAACCATCTTAAATAATTTCTCAATTAAGGTTTCAAGAAATCAGCAAGATTGGGATTTGAAGCTACCGCTGTTTCTGCTTGCATATCGCAGTGCTGTCCATGAGACTAACAGATATACTCCATCACAAATGCTCTTTGGTCGCGAACTTCGTCTCCCTTGGGATCTTCAGTTTGGTCATCTACCGGATACATCTTCATCGCCAGAGGAATACCTTGGAGACCATCAGACACGTTTTGAAGATGTCTATAACTTTGCTGGAGACCGAATCAATCTGACGACCGAAAGAATGAAGATAATGTATGACACAAGAGAGACAGGACATGAATTTCAAGAAGGTGACAAAGTTTGGTTGTGGAACCCGATTCGACGTAAAGGACTTTCTCCAAAGATGCAAGCCAACTGGGAAGGTCCCTACACAGTCCTAAAAAGACTGAATGACGTCGTGGTTCGTATAAGGAAATCATCTTCTTAAAAACCAAAGGTAGTACATTATGAAAGATTAGCTCCTTATCGTAATGTAAAGTAAAATATAGTATACTATATTCTCTTTGTAAATAGTATAGATAATTTTAATATTTTTCTATTTATTTTGTATTTGTATTTTTAGTTGTTTGTGTATGCAATGTGTTCTGTATCTTCTTAAAATGTAAACTCTTTAATTTTAAATTTGGCGTCCGATCAGGAGATTGTACTGCCAGGGATGTGCAGTCCTTGAGAGAGGATCAATGTTACATATTTATAAATAATTTTTATATATGTCTTAAAATACCTCAGACAGATTGGAAATACTCACATCTTGGGCAAAAATTGCGGTATTTAGACGTGTTATACGTTAAAAGCGGGTTTTAAAAAGATTTGGTGTCTTGGCGATGTTTTGGCGAGAACTTTAGCGACTTGGCGAGAAATAGATACTTCTGGAAACATCATTCACCTAAGCTCTAGGACCAATATTCAGCGAGATAGCCTAGAAGCTTCCAGAACCTTGGTGAATTTGGCAGATTTCCCCGCCAAGTCAGGTATAAATACCGCAGCCCGACATAGAAGGAGTTCAGTTTTGTAAAGACAGTCAGTGAGTGAACACGATTAGTCGTGACTGCTAGTCTAGAAAAGCTGTTCTGTGTCTTAGGTATTTAGGACCTGTGATTGGAAGCTGTTACTTATTGTATTTGACGAATTGTAGCTGTATAATTGTGATTGTTACAGCTGGTATATCTAGTGGAATTCTTTTACGAAAAAATTCTTGTGTTCATTGAGTGGTTGCTTTATTCAACTCTCAATCCACACGAACCCCGAAGCTCGGGACAATATATATATATATATATATATATATATATATATATATATATATATATATAATTTTTTAAGAATTAATCAGAAAAGAAAAACTTTGTTGTTACTTATAACACCCTGACAAGCCAAGCTTGCTAGTTAATGGCTATGCGAAATTATGTCATAAGTATGCGTCTTTTGTTTAACCAGAGTACCACGAAGGTAAAAGTACATTTTTGCTCTAAGATTCCTCCGATAGATGTCACCACCAGAGGATCCACTTTTTCAATTTTGACTTTGATCTAGAGGGAGAGGATATTTTCTGCCGACCATTACACCCACGGTAACTGCTCAAAGACTAACCACATGGCTTTCGATTCCACAGATTTTGTATGCACGTATACTACATATACGTGGTGAGATTTTGTTGGCATTAGGAATTGAACCTGAAAAATTCTAAACTAAATAACCATATATGATTGGCAATCATGGAATGCAGGAGAGGAAAGAACTTGTTTGAAGATTATTTACTTCTAATAAAACAGTTTTAGAGCTCACTGTTAAAGCGAGAAAGCAGAACTCCCAAGCATATTGACAAAATCTTATAAGAAAACCAGCAAGTATATATTTTCTTTTTGCAAAAATGAGCAGTATACCTTTTTACTAAAGAGAAATTCGTTTTACTTAAATGTTTGTTTATTTAAAACTTGAAATGTAAAACTTGTGATAAATATCGAAATTTTATAAAAGATGTTTTTGATCCATGTAAATTTATTGGAACGAAATTACGCTGTAGAACAAAATTTGGAAGAGAAGGATTGCCTTGATACAGTTTTGCTCAAAAAATTACAAATCTTGTTAGTAAATTATTTTTATTGATAAAATAAAATTATGCTGTAATACTTATAATGAATATACTATGTATATGAAGTAATGATTTAAATAAGATAGACTGCTTTTCAAGAAAAGGATGGAAACGTACGATATATGTAACAACAACAACAACAATGGCACTACAACCCTGTGTGGGTCCTGGCCTTAAAGAGCTTATTCCATCTTGGTCTGTACTCAGCAGCACTTTTCCAATTAGATGTTCCAATAGTATATATAGAAGCCTTAAATTAAAGTTTATACAGCATCATATTCACAACTGATTGAATGTAATTTTATTTTAAAAAAATATAATGATGAATGTGACACTGAATTCATTTTTAAAATAATTTTCTTTAGTGTCTATTGTTAGTTGATATGCAGTAATATTTACAGAATACATTGTTTCTGAAATACGTAACAAATAAATGTTTTGTAATAAATCTGTTTTTATTATTTTTAAAAAATTTATTACATTTCAATAATGTTAATATTTATGATAAAAATATAAGCATATATTTTGTTATAATAATTGATTCATTGTAAAATGCTATACATTTTATTAGAAAAATTAGTTTGTTACCTCATGTTCTGGATTAATTTGTAAAACTTGATCGAAATGTGCCAATGCTTGAATGGATTTGCCCTGTTCCAAGAGTAGAACACCTATCTGGAAATATGGGAATAAACACTATGTAAACAGCTGGTTAAATACTGAATGAATTTTCGATGATAGTAATTTAGGAGCCTTATTTTAATTTAAAATTTTGTTTCAATAATTTCTTACAATCACAGTGTATCAAAATGTAAAACAAAAGAAAATTTCTGTAATTATTAAAAATTCTTGTAATTTTTACACATACATATGCATAATCTATACACATACAGATGAAGTATGAATGTAGCATAATTTAGTAAAAGCTTTAAAATAGAATTTCATGTGACACTATATGTTTTACTTTTCAATAAGATCACTACATGATATTTAGTTAATTGAAATGTTAACTTAAATTATATAATATTTGAAGTAGAAAAAATTATATGATAATGCATCATGAAATATTGTGTATACATAGATAACACATACGTACACATGCACGTGCTTTCCACACACACACACATGAACACGCATACACACCATGTTAAATGAAAGAAAAACACTACGTTTTTATAATTGCGTAAATTCTAAATATTTGATTACAATTCAATAATATGAAATATATTTCTTGGTATTTTTAAATTCTCCGATTAATTTTCAAAAGGAGATATTTAGATATATGTTATTTTTTTTTAAATTATAATATATATTATATAACATGCATTTATATCGTAATCCTTACATAAGAGTTTAAATTTAAAATGAAATTTTAAACAATATGAATTTTTCTTCTTATTACCAATTAAATGTTTGTTTTATATTTATTTAATTTAATTCCTGGTTGCTTAAGAAGGTTAATTTACGTATTTTACAATGATTAAATTACAAAACTTAAGCAACATGTTTTTTTTTGTCATATCTCGACGAGAAATCATTCGAAAATCATGAAATACAGAAATGAGAGACAGTATTTTGTACTTAAAATATTACGGAAACATTATTGCGAAAAAACTAATACACTTCATATTGAATAAAATCAAACAAAAAATCCGTATTGAATTTACAATATGGTATCGTACTATATATATATATATATATATATATATATATATATATATATATATATATATATATATATATATATATATATATATATATATATATATATATATATATATATATATATATATATATATATATATATATATATACATACATATATATATATATATATGTATATATATATATATATATATATATATATATATATATATATATATATATATATATATATATATATATATATATATATATATATATATATATATATATATATATATATATATATATATATATATATATATATATATATATATATCTATATATATATATATATATATATATATATACGCGTATTTATATATATATATATATATATATATATATATATATATATATATATATATATATATACATATATATATATATATATATACATATATATATATATATATATATATATATATATATATATATATATATATATATATATATATATATATTATATATATATATATATATATATACTTCATAATATGATATACCTTCCACTTATTGCAATGTTATTGTGCAATGGATTTATTTGTACCGTCTCTCCATACTCAGCACAAGATTGTCCTACAGTCCTTAAAGTAAGAATGCCCATTCCTAATTTAGCACCTGTTTCAGCTACCGGGTGTTTCCCGTAGGATGTAATCTGCTTTACATCAAGTTAACCTACACATGCTTCATGTGAATACTTACAGGGGAATACGCTGGCCAATCCATTCAAGTGATAACATCTCTTTTCCAGTAACTGCTCAACCGCAAGAGTCCAGTGTGGCCGTGATTTGTAATCCATAAAGATATAATCTGCCTTCAATGATACTTCGGAACAGACGTACGCGGGGAAGAATCACCACATTGCATAGTGATTTTCGGTTACAGAGCTGTCGAAAATCTGAAGATCAATCTATTCACTTACCATAATGCCTCCCCATAGAAGACAGTTCAAAGATGATTATAACATTTACTTTCCATGATATTACTGGGATGAAACCGTTTCTCGACTTCTAATCAAATCAAGTGGGGTTTAAAGTCGTACGCGGCACTGAAAAAACCCTCAACTGTAAAGACGACATGATTCCATTGATGAGATAGTTTTGACAATCCTTGCACCTCTTTAAAGGGTGACACCGATGGCCTACTTTCTAAGAAATGTCATATTCAGGATGGAGGACAAACAGGTCACATTTGTAAATATCAAGACAAAGTAAACCGCGGCATTTGTCTGCTCATTGCTGTGCACGATTGCTGAGAAATAGCTATTGGTGACTGGTTTCAGGCTCTTCTCTGTTGCAGGATAATATATCGGTTTTCCTGAGATAGTTACCAACAACATTTTAACATTTGCACCTATACTTTGGTAGGCTTTCCAAGTACGCGAAATGACACTTTTGTTGATTCCAAACTCTTCAGCAACAACTCCCCTCCCCCTCTAGCTTCCTGATCATTCTTCCATATGTTCAAATGATTTTCTTAGCCTTATATCTTAAAAGGACTCATATGCACTTGCAATGAATATCTTTATTTATTTGATTTCCTTCCATTAACTTTTTAATTTCTTTTAGTCACCATCCATTTTTTGTTATAGTCTGGAGCTGTATGTTAGCTGACCACACGTCTTTTGCGAACCCTCACATCAGCTGTCAAGCTTTGCTCCCGACATTTGCAAGCTAAGGACCATTCAACTAAATTATGTTTTTTTTTTTTTTTTTTGGTACTGATAGCAAGAAACACTTTTCTGCGATTTCATTGGCTATCTACTTAAAATTTATATTGTTGCTTAAATTTTGCACACCACTTTATTTAAAATGTTGCCTACATTGAAAAATATAATAAGCTAGCATTAACAATTGACATAAATTTAAAATTACTAAGTCGGTTGTAAATCAGATGTACTAAAAAAAGATTTTTTTTCATTAACTTTGAATGAAGTTTCCTATTTTAAAAATTACATTATTATCATGTACAGCTATGTAATACCATGCATTTAAAATTAATAATTCCGTCCTATTCCTGTTAGAACTTAAGCAATCATTGAACGCGCACTTAAATTAAATTAGAAAATGTCTAATTTAAGTAACTTATTGATTTAGATTTTGTATGACTAAATATACGTGGAGTTAACAATTTATTGTAGATTTTAAAACATTAACTGGAAATATGCATTTTAAAATATTATGTTAATATATATTTTTAATTATTTTTAAAATAATTTATTAAATATTCATCATTCAGAATTTTGCTGTGATTTTTTTATTTATTTTTCAAGTTGAAATTAAATCATTTCTTCATTAATATTCTCAACTGTGCCCTTTTAAAATGTATTATTTATGATGAAATAAAAATGGTTGTCATGGGATAGTCAAAACAATTTGATTTTAATTTTTCAATATGATTAGTCCGTCTTTACTGATGGTGAATTAATTGTAAAATGAAAAATATTCAAATATAATTTCAAATTATAGATATAGCAAGAGTAATATTGGTTAGTAAATTATTAAACTATTTACTAAACTTATGGATAATTATTTTTGGTTCTAAGATATATATCCATATTATTGTTTGAGATAAGAATGACTGATGAAGGCTGGCTTACTGACGTTGTAAAGTATGTCAGTGTTCATTCCGTCGTGTTTCACGGCTTCCCGGTACATGTCGTGGGCTTCATCTGATCTGTAAAAATAACGCTGACAATTAATTCGTCTAAATGTTACAAGATCAATTATTTATGGATTTATCTTTAAATAATAATTAGAAAAATTCCATCATTTGATGTTAAATGTTTCATGAAACACACATTAATTGTTGGTTTATATCTCATGTTATGAATGTTTATTAAATGATATAATGAAATGTTCGAATATTGAAAGACTGGCTATTAATATTTCTTGAATTTAGATAAAAAATCTATGGAATGCTTTCTTAAACGCTCCTAAGAAAATCAATTTCTTAATTGAAACCAAAGTTTACTACATTATAAAATTTTGTTTTATTAAATTTAAACTAGTTTTTTTTAATTTTCTCATATTTTGATCAGAAGGCGAAAATTAAAATTAATCTTGCGCAGCTAACAAACAGATGTTTGGAAAAGAAATTGCATTTGAAAACTGGAAGTATTGTTGATTTTTCGTTAACATTGTTGAGCACAAGACCAAAGTCAAATCTCATCAGACCCTGTAATCAACCCAAATGAATGCAGATTTTATGATTTTAATTTCTAATTTAAATGTTCGTCAATGTGTGTTTTTTTTTATAAAAGTTGTTTCTGAAGGTGTTTCTTTGATAACAAAACACTTTCTTTGATAACTATAATGTTATAAAATGGAACACTAAAATTCAAAATTTTAAAATAGTCTTTATTCCCCAAAACTAAAGAAGAATAAAATATTGAAATTATTGATTTGAAGTTCTATTAATTAATGCAATTTTTAAAAATTTAAATCATCCTTGCCGATTTAAACTACTAATAAAGTGAATGTTTTGTCTTGTCTTTTTCATTTCGCTTTTTCTTCTGTTCTATTGTTAGCGTGTTAATGATTTGAATCAATGGAAAATGGCTTTCAAGCTGATGTTTTGGTCCTTAAATAAGAAATCGTTTTATAACAAAATGAACTTCAGAACTATTTTCAGATATTCGATGGTGAACTTCACTTTGTTCGCTGCTGCTCAAAGCATGCGATTTGAAGACCGGCAGAAAATTCGTCGACTAGTCGGATGTATAAGCTGTCTCAATACGATGTGATGTAGATGAAACGTTATCTCGTCATGGATATTTTGAATCTATGACAATTGTAATAAAGTGGTGTAGATATGATTTTAATGTAACGAATAAAACAACACTTTATGGTTAAAATGCATTAAATTAGTAAAAATATCGTCTAATTTATAATTCTTTAAAAAATATCTTGTCTCGACATTTATCTAGAAATTTCGATCCAAAATCTGTTTTGTGGTAGAATAGCGGTCTTTCGAGAGAAAGGTAACGCATTCAATCTAGTTATTGTTGAACAACGGACGATGCTTCTATTCACACCATCAAAAGGGTCTGTTAATGTGGCTGCTTGGAAGTTTTCTGCTTTTAACTAATTGCGGCACATGAACACAGCACAAGGCGTGGTAGCCTTTCGGTTAGGGCATCGGACTTTCGTATGGAAGGGGAGAGTTGGATTCCCAATGCCGTTAAAGACGTACCAAATACATGCGATGTACGTGATCGTTAAATCTGTGGAATTGAAAGTCTCGTGGTCATTGAGCAGTTACCATAGATGTAATGATCTGAAAAAATCGCCTTCCTCCTCCTGATCAAAGTTAAATTTGAGGGATTGGATACTCTGGTGTTATCATCTGTCGGACGAATCTTTGAGAAAAGTTGTAATTTCACCTTCGTGGAGCTCTATCTAGTTAAACGAAAGACGCACATTTCTGAATTAATTTCGGATAGCTGTCGGCTAGTAAGCTTGACGTGTACAAATGCCATAATAACAAAACAACAGAGTTATGAAGTACAAAAATTTCAAAGTGAATCAAAAGAACTTAATTTTTAATGCATTTATTGAATAATTGAATAAAGCAAATTAATTAAAATTAATACACTTTTATTTTAAATACTCATTCTAATAGATTTATGTGTGTCATAATCTTTTTTATATAATTTTATTAATAGTTCAAAATTTTAATAGTAAAATAATCTTATAAGTAAAACAAGAGTATAACTTTACTAATTATGTTTTTTTTTGTAATAAATTACTTAATCTTTAGTTTATTTATTTTTTGCTCGATGATCATTTCTTTTCTACTAGGATTTATTATAATGGGATTGCAATTTAAAGTGGATTTCAGATCACTACAAATATCCAAGCCCGAATGACAAATGCTAAGAGGAAACTATTCTGCCTCGAATGTGTGGTACAATTCATCTTTAATCTATTAGCATGTTTTAAACCTGTGAGAAATTGTTAATGTATATTTAGTAAAACTGTTTCAATTTGATATTTTCTATTAAAATTCTAATACACGTGAGGTACAATAATTTGAATGTCATACTGAGAGAGAGAGAGAGAGAGAGAGAGAGAGAGAGAGAGAGAGAGAGAGAGAGAGAGAGAGAGAGAGAGAGAGAGAGAGAGAGAGAGAGAGAGAGAGAGAGAGAGAGAGAGAGAGAGAGAGAGAGAGAGAGAGAGAGAGAGAGAGAGAGAGAGAGAGAGAGAGAGAGAGAGAGAGAGAGAGAGAGAGAGAGAGAGAGAGAGAGAGAGAGAGAGAGAGAGAGAGAGAGAGAGAGAGAGAGAGAGAGAGAGAGAGAGAGAGAGAGAGAGAGAGAGAGAGAGAGAGAGAGAGAGAGAGAGAGAGAGAGAGAGAGAGAGAGAGAGAGAGAGAGAGAGAGAGAGAGAGAGAGAGAGAGAGAGAGAGAGAGAGAGAGAGAGAGAGAGAGAGAGAGAGAGAGAGAGAGAGAGAGAGAGAGAGAGAGAGAGAGAGAGAGAGAGAGAGAGAGAGAGAGAGAGAGAGAGAGAGAGAGAGAGAGAGAGAGAGAGAGAGAGAGAGAGAGAGAGAGAGAGAGAGAGAGAGAGAGAGAGAGAGAGAGAGAGAGAGATTTTTTTTTTACGTTTCAGCGACTTAGTATTTATATCGTATAGTTCCTTTCACAGATGTAAAACTAAATAGTTTTTGAAATATTATTAGAATTCAGTATGCTTCATATAATTTTTTTCAATCACCATTAAATTTTTCAATCATTTAAAAATATCTTAAAAGCCTTTTTCTTTTTTATAGACTTCCCATTGTTTTCTGTATCTTGTGCGATCACATTTTGCATTATTTACTCATTTTAATTTTCATTATTTTTAACAATTTCATATATTAGATCTAATGAGGCAATGGAAATTTTAATTTCGAGGTAAAATATTTTTATGTTTGTAATAAAATAATTTAAAACAATAATATATATAAAAATATGTTTTCTTAAATATGATTATAATAATAGATTGTATGATTATATTTTCATAACTATATTGATATCAATAATAAATCCTAATTTTCTAAGTCGTTAGGGAAGAATAAGGAACTATTTTCGACTTTAAAAATTTAGAGTTGAATTGAAATGTACTAAAAACGCGTATCATTTGCTTACTTCCTTTTGAAGTATATAAACTGTCGTTTGATTTTACGAAGAGTTCATGGCTATATTCACTTAGTTACCATAAAGAATTGCAGAACAACCCTATACCTGTTGAGCTTTAGAAGAACGTTCGCCCTCTGAATGTAAGCATCAACATAATCCGTCTTCATGCTGATGGCTTCTTGATAAAGCTGGAAATAAATAATATGTTAGTATTTGCGGAGTGAAAGTTTAGTAGTTTATACTAAATGATGATATTTTCTGTGGTACACAAGAATGTTGCAATTTAAGTTTAAACTTCAATTAAATTTAATTTGCAACCACAACAGGTTTGATTTTCATTCAGTAGTATAGGGATTAATATGATTTTTTGTTGTTTTCTTTAGAACAGTTAATTACTTTTGAGATTTTTTTATCATATATAATTTATAATTTTATGTCTGATAAATTTTAAGTTAATGATTTCGAAAAATAATAATAATCTCTTGCAGGCTCTTTAATGTTTTTATTTTTAAAAGTAAAAACAAATTATCATCTTTATAACAATAAAAAATAAGTTTTTATGTTTACAATCATTTGTATATAGATTTTGTATTTTTTCATGTACTCACCCAATAATTTTTAAATAGTATAATTTTTTCAATTTTTATGCTGTAAGCCTTATAACAAGTCAATAAATTTTTAATAACTTCTAATATATGTGCAGTCCTTAACTGCATATTTTAAAATTAGTCTTTATGTAATCAACAGTATTGTTTAATCACTTTAAAGCAACTCACTTAAAGCCGTAACACAAAATTGATAAAATGTGTTTTTGAATATTTGCATCATAAAAAGAATTAAATAGCTTCGGCTACAACTTAGTGTATCGATTTGTAGTTTGATGTCTAAAGCCTATTTTTTACATTTTCAATTTTTGTGATGCGACAAATGTTTATCCAATTATATTAAGATTAAATTATGTTTACATACTTGTTTCTAAAGTAACATTGTTTTGTAAATCTCAAATATTTGCAATTTTATTTTGAAAATTAAAATAGAATTTTAGTTTATTATTAACTTTAATATATTTTAGTAATTTATTTTATTTAATGACATTTTGAATTCTTAAGTTTCGCTCATCTTATTGATGAATGCCATTTATCGAAAGTTAATGAAACAGATTGTCAAGAAGCATGAGTTTAATTACTTAGTTCTTATAGAAGATATTTATGTCAATTTATTTATAAAATAAAAAAACTTGATCTTGCCTTAAAAATATTTAAATAATGTAATGATATTAATTTTGAATTGTCTAAGTAAAAGATTAGAGCTCTTAAAATAAATATAAATAAAAATCAAGTTGTTATGAAAACTATTGAAACATTTTAAATTATATTCTTTTAATAAGATGGGCTTAACCTTGACTGGATCATAGTAATTTAATCAATAAAGTCCTTAACATGCAAGCCTTTAATAAAGAAAGACTTTTTGTAATCAAATCATTGCAGGTAGAATTATTGCTAAAATAAATTACCATTCATGAGTTAACAGAGTAAGTCATTGCTTATATTAAGATTAAATTATTTAATATTCAAAAGGATACGGATTATTTTTTCCATACAATTTGTGTCTAAAGAAATATTTTATGCGAGATAAAGATGGTTGTTCATTGGCTAATAGTTACCGCTTGCGCTTCCTCCAGTCGGGAATCGTTTCTGGATAGCAGACTTCCCAAATTCAGGAATAGGTCCAGATGCCTCGGTACGATGTGTGCCTGGTACGTCTGTCCAGTTCGTTTCTTAGGCAATAAGTTCTTTGCCTGAAATGCATTAGAAGGAAAAATATCTATCGGCTATTCCAGAAAAATGTTTATTTCAGCCAGAAAGAAATAAAAACTGAATTTATTTACTCTTCCAGCTTGCCTGGTTATAAATCTGGCAAAGAACACAAAGTGGAAATTTTAACGTTAATGAAAGAACCGTCATGAGGTTCTTACAATGCATGAAGAAATTCTTTCATAATGCGATTTAAATTGTCATATAATTTTTTGATTTTTAATTTCCGTCAAGTTATGTTGTCGATGCCATTTATTGACTTCCAATTTTTAATATTTTATACCCGTATCAACAAGGAAACATTTCGTTGAGTGCAGATCAAGTTAGTAATTTTTCATGTCACAAGATTTATATAGAGAGAAAAAGGATTTTTATGAATGAAAATTATAAATTAATTTTTTTAAAATTAATGCATGTAATTTCCTGAATTTTCAGGACATAATTAAACATTTTAGGTAAAAAATATAAGAATTGTAACAAGAAAATCTTTTATATGTGTAAAGATTCAGGAGATCACGGTTGTCTGTTGGTGAGAGACAACACTGTCATGTTCACATGTTAAATAAAGCCTCTGTGACTGATTTAAAAGATCGAATAATGTAATAGATAATGTAATAGCTCTGAAGGTCTCGTCGAAAATATTCATAAAGTGTGATATAACTCTATAGGAGCGATGTACAAAAATGCTTATCAGATTTAGGTGATGGCTTCGTCACTTGGCCGGAGCTCAAAATTAGTAGATTTTTGACTATACTTAGTACCTTTGGATCGCAAAAATGAGAGCAGTTGAAAATGTTATACAGTAACCCGGTACATTACATTAAAAATACAAAAAAAAGAAATATATGTTATGAAAATAGACAGTTTAAACGAAATATAAAATGTTACCTTACCAGCCAGAAAGCTTTCTCTGCTCTTTCTGTCATGCCCAAAATGTTGTACATCCGCCCCACATTAAGATGAGAACCAAGGTCATCAGGCTGAGCCCTGGGAAGAAAGTATAAGTAAATTATTTTAAATAATGAAAAGAATTGAAGTGTGTCATATGAATCTTCTTTTGTAACATGGAAGGATTTCTTACTGTTTCTGTTCTTGTAAATTATTTGCATATGTTAATCCATCAAATGCCTCGATTATAAGAAACTGTGCCATAATTTACCAAACAATAAATCTTAAATTAATATTTAAGTCCTATAAAGTAACACCTTTCCTCAACAGTGTGTTACGAACAAGATATATATAAACTATCTACTGAAACTGCATACTTATTTTCAAAGGTAATTTGAAACCTAATTACATGATATATATATATATATATATATATGTGTGTGTGTGTGTGTGTGTGTGTGTGTGTGTGTGTGTGTGTGTGTGTGTGTGTGTGTGTGTGTGTGTGTGTGTGTGTGTGTGTGTGTGTGTGTGTGAGTAATTTTTCTTGAGATTATTCGACATGTACCTACGGTATGAATACTGAATTATTGCAAAATGCACAACCGAGAGAGAGAGAGAGAGAGTACAACCAAATTAATGTAATCTGACTTGATTAATTATAACCAAATTAATGTATTTAAAATGATCTAAAGAATTATGCCTTGATTGTTGTAGACTGTGTTGTAACATTATTATTTTTACCTCTTATTCTCTAATTTGTGAGTTAATATGTTAATCTAATTATTTAAAAATTTTCTTTGAGAAGGAAATGGCTTTAAAATGTTTCATTAAGACACACTTATTACTCTAACGAAAAATTTTATTCCTTTAGTATTTCATGCTAGTAAAACTGTAGCATCGGAGTTAAATTTAATTTTATGAAAACACAATAAATTATAATTTAAGTAATTTAAACTTTTAATTATCCTGAAAACATACTCTGTATTTTAATATATTGTATTAGAAAATTTTTGTTAAATAACATTTTTAAAAATTATAATTAAAATTATAGAACTTGTTAAATATTAGTTAATTACAAATGTTACTTTCGTCAACATTTGGCATATTTTCTATGTATTAGATTGGAAAGAATAAAATTCAATTTATTTTATCGATAGATGTCTGTAGCGATTGTTATCTTGTAAAGTATCAATCAAACAGTCTGATATTTGTACTCAATAAAAAGACCAATTTCGCATTAAACAATTCCTTTGCTACTTTGAACGGATTCGGTACATTTTACAGTTATTCTTTATGAAGACAAAAATACAAGTTCAATCTGTAACATCTAATTGGGCTCAATTTTGGTTTCTTTGATTTCGTTGTTTTTGATTTTAGACTTTCACATCACGCAAGAAGGCCTCTTTTCAAAAATGTCATTAAAATCACAGAAATGACTGAAGTTGATCTGCATGCTTTCAGTCGTAGCATCTTCCAATCTTGAAAATGTTCGCTTAAAAATAATGGATCTTTCCCTTCAATATGTAGCAAGTAATTTTGTGAAAAGTATGAAACTAGATAAATTGTAATTAGAAAAAAAATTCACATTATTTTAAACCCGATTTAATGTACTTACTGCGCAGCTTTCAGAAACAGCTCCAAAGCTTCTTCGTGCCTTCCCCTGGATTCCATCACGTGACCGAGATTGTTGTAGAGCTTGGCGTTGGAGCTCGTGAACCGAAGACCGGACCTGAACAGGGCTTCTTCATCTCTCCTGTCAAAATGGACAATGAAGTGAAGAATCTTTATTTGGAGAATATATTTAGTTGAAAATACGAATTTTTTAATTTACCAATCATAATTCCTGAGTAGGGTCTTTGCAGCATTAAGGCACAAGAGTATCACAAAACATGCACGAAGGGTTTTCTTTCTTTTCCTGAAATAAAAATTTTTTTTCTAGAGAGTGTTAAATATTTTGTTAAGAAAACTGCATTTTAACTTTCAGATAAAGACAATGAGTTTTGGCAACAAAATAAAGTTTATTTATTCCCATGAAATTTAAAAATAGTAATTTAATAATAATTTAACTATTCTGGCAAAGTTGGCAACAGTAATAATTTAACTATTGTACAGTATTAATTATATTATTCAGTTGCTTTTTAAGAAAGTACCTTATTAAAAGAGAAATCTACTTAACAGAAATAAAAAAAAAGTATTTCAAATATCAGAATATAAAATGGGCGATTCTTTAAGTTCGTTACATAAAAAATAATGCTTACGAGAAAAATTTGGAATAACAAACTAAAAGGGAAAATATCAAGTTAAGGGAAACATGTGATTACATTATGATTTCCAACTCATACCTAAATGTCGAACTTAAAAATAGAATGTCTCAAATAATTAAGACATATTGATTCATCTATTAATTAAATTAAGAGAGATAAAAGTTCGTGTCATTTCACGACTTTCAATGAATTTTTAAAATTTTTTTCGAGTGCCTGCAGTATGAAATTAAATTAAATAACCATTGATAATAGTTACTTAAATAAAAGCTAATTCATGGGATTCTAAGGAGAAATAAAAAAAAAAAACTAATAGATGAAATAGTTGAAAAATTTCCTTGCATTCATTGCTTTTCTTAAACAATTTACAATAAAGTTTTTTTAAAAATTATTTGCAAAAATAAACGTAAATGTAATTAACATTATAGTTTCCAGTTGATAACTGTGCGTTTTAAATTATACTATTGAATGAACAGTATACATTATACGATTATGCTAAAATTTAAATAAAAGAATTCAACTTCAATTAATGAACTTAATTTGTTAATTGCTTTGCTGTTTTGCATAAGATACTTAATACGTTCTGCATCTACGGTACAAAATAAAATCCTATCCATTACAAATATTTGAATCCGAGTTGGGAACCAAACCACGAGCTGTTACTCAGCTTACTAGAGGGTTAATTGACGTGGTATTGAATTAACTCATTCTGATTTTGTATTTTTAAAAGACAGACATTATAGTATCTTTTATAGAATTAAATTGAAATTATATTTTGGTAAGAAAAAGTGATTTCTCTTAATTTGTTAGTTTTTATTTTAGAAATCCAACCAATCTAAAACATTATTTCTGAAATTTCTAGAACTTCTTTTATTTTAATATGATTTGAGATTTATTACGGTAATTTTTTTGGTACAGAAAAATTGAATAATTCTAGGATAACAGTTCGAAGTGATTTTCGAGTCAATACAAACGTCTAAATTCGAGCTGCAATTAAAACCTACGTATTACCAACCCGGAAATTAAAGTGATAACCACTCAGCTGTTCGATCGGATATTTCTACAGGAATACTGGGCGATTCTAAATTGTCTCTACTAATTAAGAGAGGCAATAGTTCTCATCGAGATGAGCAATAATTACATAAAAGCACCGGGGTCGCATTCCACTATGAGAAGCAGGAAAGTAGAGAGTTATTATGAATGATTAGTTAACGAACAGTTCGGACTGTGAACACTTTCACGAAAAATTTTTTGTGTTCGGACAACGATCTAAATTGAACTCTTCTCGGCTCTCGGAGCATGATGTGCCGTGTTGCCAAATCCAAAAGATCAAAAATCGTTTTCCATCTCCCTTGAATTATGCTGCTTCTTTGTTTAACTTCAAAGTTCTATGTCAGAAAAAAAATTAACAATGGAATATTTATAATGAAAGTAGACCACAGGCTTCGTGGTTTTGATTTCATTCAAAATTAACACTGATTTTATTTTGAGCGCCTCCTTCCCTATGTTCAATAACTCTCTAATTAACTTGACGAATGAATTCCAGACGGTAATAACAACAATGTTATTAATCACAATTATATGTAATTATATTTATGATATAAAAATGTGTGAATTGTGTTCTCTACTGTTATCAATAAAAGAGCTAAAATTGCAGATTTTTTTTTTGTTTCATATGACTGCAATACTCAATTTATAGAAAAAATAACATTAGCAAGGTAGTAGGTAGGCAATTAGTTAAAAACAAAAGTTGTCACAGAATCGGCAGAAGTTTTAACAGTATTTAATGTTTTATTGATTTTATAAATAAAGGAAAACCTTTTCAGTATTAAAATTATTCCTTCTCTATGGGTCGCATTATTATGTTAGTAACTTTTCTAATTTAGTATTTTTTCAAAAATGCTCTAATTATTATTTTTTATTTTTTTTATTTTTTTTTTTTTTAGAATTGAATACAAATTTAGGCTCAAAATTTTGACTATTTTTTACTCGTAATCTAATGTAACGGAATTACTATTTTAAAAATGCCTACTTCATTTATATTTAAGCAAGTCTATGAAGTAATATATAGAGAGGTATTCTTAAAAATATGAAAAAGAGAATTTTAACTAAAAAAAGAAAATATTCCCTGTGTATTCCCCATCATTTACTCAATTAGGAACTTCAAATCACTGTGTGATATGCGCTTGCTTTTTTTAAAGCTTACTCATCCACTAAATTTAATTCTCCTTCACACCATTTCACTTTAAAAGTTTGGAAAAAGAATGACACTTTTTTTGAAAGAACAACCGAAAAACGAGTTTCTCCTTTAAACTTGTCATCGAAGTAAAGTGATTGGATAACAAAGGGAAAAAGTAAAAAAATAATTGAAGGATGGATGAGGGAAAGCAGTTAATTAAGTGCTAATACAGGAAGTGAAATGTCCAATTAACAGCTTAAAAAAATGAGGGAACAGGTTTTGAAAAAAAATTAATTTTAATTCTTTTTATTAAAAGGCTGCCTATTTAAGGAGATTTAGATTTATATGAGATTATATACACATAAAAGTATAAGTTTACATCTGTGAGATTACTAAATTTTTTAAGTGATAAAATCGAATTTCTTTTTAAGAGAACGATAATTTTCAACTAGCAAAAGTAGGAAATTTAATCAAAACAGCCTAAAGTCCAACAATAACTTGATATTCAAAGTTTGGTTACACACTATTAGAAAACAGAAATAAGAAATTAGAAATAGTGACAAAACACATCATAACAGTTAGAATCCGAATGTTTGACAAACAGTCTTTTCTCATCTCCAGTAGGGGCGCTCTCAGAAATTATACAATGAAGAGAGGTAGAGAGTAAAGTGTCACAATATGTCATTATTCAATGCAGACACTTATTATAGAAGCTGAGAAAAACACTCAGAATGTAAAAAATAACGTTCAGAAATGAACTAAAACAATAGCAAAAGCTTGGAAAAAATATTTGAAAGTTCAAAAATCCAACCAAGTACTTGCAGCTATTATTCTTTTACATTAAACAATCCAGCCAACATGCTTGATAAAAATTATGTAATTTTTTGAAGGAATTATTAACAGAATTATTAGTGATTTATCCTGTGAAAGTATTGATAAACAGAATTCTATAAAATAGATGAATATCATGTATACACAGTGATTGATTGTTCCGTTAAAGCATGTTTCTTGTTATCGGAAGTTAGTGAGTTGGAATCCCGACCCAACCGAATGTCTTTCGTTTTCACTATGCAATACGGGGCATATAAAATATATAGTGGTCGCAATGTCCTCCGTGTGAAACTATACCTCTTGGGTGGCAGACCATGTGTACCGATTTTATGTTTGGTTCTAAATTATGAAGATTCCCTCACTTTCCCAGCCAGAAGGTCAATCCTATTGGATAATCCACCATAAAGTGCTTTTAATTCTATGATTAACAGCAGCTGATTAAAAAAATATCATATAAATAATCAGTACATGACATAGCAATTCTTACATAAATTTCAATGGCTCTCATTTTATTTCTACTAATAGGAAATAATTCTAGAATTTGCCATCACACACACATTACAAATTAAAAACATTGATTTATTTCATTCAGACCTAGAACTTCTAAACAGGTTGATTAATGTCATTTCATTTCTAATTAAATATTATGTTTTTATTAATGATATTATAAGTATTTTTATTTAAGTATATTATTTTATGTTTGACTTATATATTGATATTTTTTTTCGCTTTTGCTCACGAGTGATAATTTGATTGAAAACTGTATTTTAAAATGAATTCTCATTAATAGAACAAATGTGAGAGAAGTAAATTCATGCTAATTTAAAGATCTAGAGTTCCCTTTTTCCACCTACTTATTTTCTTATTATTTCAATAGCTTCGAAGTATAAATACCATCCGTTTTTAATTATTTTATTTTATAATACTTTCTATTTAAACCTCAATTTAATTGTATTTACTTACAATCTTTATTTTAAAATTTATAATTTTAATAAAATCTTTAATTTTAATATATAAAAATTTCTAATATTTAAGCACACACAATTTAATAAAAAATATTTACAATATTTTTAATCTTACATTTATTACTATTAATTATTTTCATCTTCATTTTCTATCTTCATCTCTTTTTGTATTTTCATAAAAGCAAATGTATAATACTTAGTCCTATGAGCTGAACTTATTTTTTTATAATTATCTTTATTAATTTTTTCATTTGCTGCTATTTAAAAATCTAATTCAGGGTATGTATGTAATTTGAGAGACATTTTTATTATTGTCAGTTTTAGCTTCAGATTATAATTATATTGTTTGAATTTTATTGAAGTACAAAATTCTGTAATAAGTTAATATATTGAATATTTATCATTAGTAAAAAATATTTTGTTTAAAAAATAAAATGAAATAGCACAATTTATTATTATTTTCCCTTAAAAAGAGGTTAAATGTCTATGTTTTTATTGCATGCATAAATTAAATCTGGAATAAAAATAGGAGAGAAATAAATTCATTGAAAAAAGCTTGAAACTTCTCTAACTATCAGGGCTTATGAATGAAGGGGAATATACCGTCATTAATAATTAAAAATGCTGAAGAAAGTATTGATTACCGATAGAAACATAAAATGAGATTCATAATTTTTTATTGATTTTTAAAAAACAAGTATTTGTAAACAAGTTCACCAAAAATATCTCATATGCTAAATAGAAATGCACAACATCAAAGTAAGCTTAGAATTCAGTGTCAACTCATTAGAAATTCAAAAAGATATTAGTTCAAAACTAGAACGAATAAACATGAGCACAGCTAATTCTTTTTTTAGAAATAAAAAAAGTTTATTTTTTTCTATGTATGTATATGTTGGTTGAAATCAATAATTTTTAAACTTTAAGGATATTTCAATTAATATTATAAAAATATTTTCTAGAAATAAAATATATTTAATTTCTTTGTGCTCTCTTTTCAACAAAAAATAATTAAATTTTTGGGCCACTTAAGCTAACATCAAAGATATTAACTTTATGTTATAATTCAGAATTTAAGAATATTTTACAAAAGTTTATCGTACAAAATATCTAATATCAAATACTAATTGCCAATTTTATTGCTCAAAATGACATCACAAATTATTTTATTTATAATTAAATTTAAATATTTTATTCGAAGAATAATATTTTTCAGAAAGTAATTTTTTTTAATTATTTTCTTTCCAATGGATTAAATTTGTCCTTCTAACAGTTTAAACTAAAATCAGGCTATGCAAATATACGTAAAAAATTTCAAACTACATGCCCTACCTCTTTGAAGGTTCATAAAATACTAATGAAAATTACAAATGACAAAATGTTAATTGTCAATAATAAGGCAATGGTTTTTTTGCCAATAATTTTCTAGATTGACTCGCAACAATTTCAGTGTTTTGCAAAAAGCATTTCTTATGAATTGCGAATTCTTTTGGATAAGGGGACGCAGGAAATTCGTAAGTATTTTGGTGACAATTTTCTATTTTTTAAGGAAATTTTACATTCTCGAAAATATCGAACTACCTGTTGCATAGGAGAATTTTTTTAAGGAAAAATTTATCATTTTGGTTATCTGTGACTCTTTATTTCGTTCTTATTAAGATTATTTCGAAGCATATGCTAAACTGAAGGATCTATATAATTCATTGCCTACATATTCATGCACTGCTTATCGTTTCTTCTATTTCATTTTCGATTCCCACCTCTGTCATAGGTATTTGCAGAGGCTTAGAATTTTGTTAAAACAGTAGGTTCTGCTCAAAGAAGCCTGTTTCTGTAAAAAAAAAGATCATAAGATCATAGATTGAGAAAGCAATATATCAATATGTAAGCTTCAGTTCCAATCAAGGTTGATAATACATTTTCAAGTATCTTGAAGGTCATTTCTCAAAATATGTGGGAAAACATTCTACTTCATCTGGAACATTTCAAAGATATTTTAAAAATTTTCACTTCTCTAATTCACTCTAAAGTAGGACATATGTTCATTTTATAACTAACATGAAGAAACTGATTTGCAAAATATTGCATTAGAAACGTTACGATGAATGTCTCTTTTTTTCTCAAAAAATTAACCAAATAAAAGAATTTCAAATTTTTGCCCATAAAAATTCAAGTTGTTGAATTATTTAATATTGGATAATACCATTTTTTCTGCTTATTGGATAACAAGGTAATAGGGAGATAAACAAGGAAATTTAGAATGACACACATAAAACAGGTATAACGAAATTAATTAATTAAACGTTTATATTACTTGTGTTATACCCCAATTATTAGGTAAAAAATAACTGGATATTTTTTGAAAATAAATTTAATTTTCATTTTTTAAAAAAATTTCGACTTTTAATTTTCAGAGAAATAACTTTTTATTTTATATTATTTATATTATCATTTAAATCGATATTCACACTGAAAGAAGTTAATCAAAACTTCTATTCTTTGAAAATAAAATATTCAAGAGTACTCTCTCTTATCCTTATATATATATCATATATATATCTTATATATCTATATATCTATCTATCTATCTATCTATCTATCTATCTATCTATATCTATATATATATATATATATATATCTATATCTATATCTATATATATATATATATATATATAAGGATATATTATTTAATAATGAATCTTCTCTTATTTTACTCCTCTATTGCAATCCTAAAAGACAGGTGGTAATAAATTCTCTAAGATTTATATTATACAGTTAACAACACCATAACATCCCCTATATAAAACTTCTTCAATAAGAAACAACACAGAGATGTCTGCTAACTAAGATAAGGGTCATACCTATGTTACAGATTGACACTTGAAATTTATTTCGACTGTTTTTTTTGATAGAGTGTAATACCCCCATATTATTTGGAATATTTGTATCTGTGTCTAATACATTATTTGGAATAATATTATTTGGAATATTTGGTATGTATCTGCGTCTTGTATTCATTTCCTTAACAGCCTGCAGCAAACCGCTTATGAGTTAGGAATTATTATAATCAGAAATAATTTAATGTAATCTAATCTAATCTAATATATATATATATATATATATATATATATATATATATATATATTCATCTCTTTCAATCCCCTTTTCTTTCAAATCCCTTTCGTTTTAATTAATACAAATTATTAAAAAATAAGGAAAATGAACACAATAACTGTCATCGTTATTCTTTAAAAAAACATGTATTTTAAGAACATTGTTTAAGAAACATCAACTCTCTGCTACATTTTTGTAACTAGTTAAAAGTCTGCGATAATTGAGAGCTAATGAACTTAAAGTTCACAAGTTAGTTTAACAAACTTTTATAATTATAATCAAATGTTGGTATGAACTTAATGATGTTTTTTAAACAATTCGTTGAAGAGCAAGTTAGTTGAAACGTCATTGAATTCTAATTAGTACATTTATACCAAAGTGAAATTATCCAAATGAAATCTGGCTGTTGGAAATTAAATAATTGACTTACATGCATTTTAACAGCTTCTAAAATCCTTAGAATAATGAAGACAATAATCAAACAATAAATAAGTATTATTATTGAGGTAAATGTTAAAGTTTTTGTTTGTTACATAAGGACCTAAATTACAACCTGTAATAATAATAGTTGCAAATTTGAAGAATTTCCATTGCATTTCTAATTATAATTGGAGATTCTAATTAATTCTACCAATAAATAACGTTTATTACAATATTGTTCTAATTCGTCAGTTAATACAGTTTGGTATTTTTATTAAAAATGTTCTCAGCGTACGTTGCAATAAGAATGGCTTGTGGAAATATTAAAGTCTGATTCATAAAAATTTATTACAGTAATCTTCATTTACATCGTTTATTTTTAAATAAATGCTTATAGTTAAACATGATAATCAATCATATAGTATATAATTGTTACTATTTAAAATATCATTTAAAAACATTATATATTATCAAAGTTGCTCGCTTATCACAAATTATTCAAAATAAGAAAGGAAATTTAAATTGTACTCGGTAATGTGAGGATATACAGGAATTGGTTTTCCATTCAAACGTTTCTGTGTGCAAATATATAGTATATTCGATTTGGAAACAAATATTCCATCAACTGGCCGATGTAGATAGTACAATAGTAACTAGTGTTGATTCCTGAACATTATTTCTAAATCATTTAGGACAGAGTTTATACATCGTGTGGTGAAATTTGTCGAAGGCATCAATCCTAGTACCATTTCTAATTAGGTTTAATTAGGATTAGAGTTTGATTGAAAAAGAAAGAGAATTAAATTAAAATTAGAGTTAGTTTCTCATTCTTAAATTATCCAAATCTAAATTTGAGAATAGGAATACGACAGATTAGTTATAAACAAAGTTTCTTTCCCCAAACAATGTAAGAAACAACACCGCATGCTGCTCATCTTAAATTACACTTTATGAGAAGCAGAAATATTTTCTTTCTCCTTTTTTTTAAAGTGCTTAAGAAGTAGCAGCACAAAAGGAATATATATATATATTATAATGAAATATTTATGAAACAGAGAGTTTATTTTTAATTTAAAAATACAAATAAAAATTAATTATAGCATAATCATAAATATGTAGCATTCTTCAAAATTTAGAAATATAGATATGGACTTTTGAGAGAATTATTTCTAGTTTCACGAAAAATATGATATGTTTAAAATGCTAATAAAACCTCTTTTCGTATGCATTTTGCTATTAGAATATAATTGAATTTAGCTTAATTTAAATATAAATCTTAAGTGATGACAAAATCAAAATTATTTGAATATAAATGAAATTATTTAGGACTGTTCTAAATGAAAGTAATTAATTATCTTGTAATTTTGAATGAAGAAAATTTTATAAATATGTTATAAGAAGTCTTTGGTGACGTACTTTTCATTAACATTAAGTAACAAAATGACGTCATACTTTGTTTTTTATATTTTCCTCATAAACCATGTCTCGTATAAGAACGCTTCTTTGGGCAGTTTTTATGTACTCCCAACGAGGAATCTAGCGGTGAGAGTTTATGCGGTTGTTTTAGGACACCCTGTATATTTAACTTTTATTTAAATTTAGACTCATGGCTGTGTTATTTATTGAAAAATATGTTTACAAATAAAACTTTGATTATAGCAAGAAAATAAGCTGTTTAAAGTATGCATTAAAATGGAATTTTGTAATGTCGAGTACTTGATCATGTAGTTTATATTAAATAAAAATATTTCTAAAACAACGATTTAAACCTTACTTTAATTTACATTTTTAAAAAATAAATATATTATTAATTGTAATAAATATTATTAATAAATAAAAAGTTAGTAATTTTCATTTGCCATATTAAATATCGCTAAAATGGCACCCTTTAATCAGTATCTGTGTCTAAATAACCTAAGAAAAATCATGAGTTTACGAATTTCTCAACATTGTAGGGAAATTCTATTTCCAGATGTGAAGGACATAAAATTCAATGAATGTATATCACACACAAAAGAGTGTGCTTAAAAGTTTGTGAGGCTAAAAAAAGATTATTTTTATTTTATTTATTTGTTTTTTTGGAAAAAAAATTGTTTATAAGAATAAGTTGATAGTTCGGCCTCCTATAACAAACAGTTGGCAGCTTGGAGCTAACATGGGTGAAAATCTGAGTTTTAAATCATCACAGTATAAGCCACTTACTTGCAATGCTGGCAGAGGGCGTGCCATCCGTAGGCCACTAGAAAGCAGAAGCCCATACTCGGCAGGTACAGAACTCTTTCAGCGATCACAAATCCCACGGGGTAGAACAGATTGGACGCAGGTAGGAAGGGAAATAAGCACAGTGAAACACCCTGGAAAGAAGAAGAAACATTGCGTGTAAAAAGGTATATAACTCATTGCATATTTCAAAATTATGTCATTATGAAAGGCTGCAGGCTATTCATTTCTGCCTACCAATGAATCTAAGCAATACTTGCTAATTTCAAACGAAAGCTAAGTGACGAGTTGGATACAAAATTGGACATTTTCCTCTGCAGGTCAACACTAATGGTGACACACCAGAAAGGACGAACATGTGAATGAATCTTTTCAGTGAATCGGTCTGCGTCTACATCAGGTATAGAAACCGCAATTTTTATTACACCACAGCAACACATTTCTCTTATTAGATAACTACGGTTAAAGTTGGTTTAAAATATTTATCTACGATAAGCAGTTGAAAAAGTATTTTTATGTTTAGTATAATTTTTATTTGTTTGCACATTTCATTGCAGAATCCGGCTATCAATTTCTTTTGACTGCAACCTATAACTAGATGACCTAGTCGTTTTGAAGCTTGGTTAATTGATAAAACTAAAATATAACTCAAAACTTTTTTTAATATCATCAGTAATAAGGAAACATTAGTTTCGCCAAATTCATATGTGTATAGATCCACTCAACCATACTTTTTCGAATACGAGAATAATGCTTTTTCTCCTACTGAATCGCTGGAATACATAAATTTTTCTGAATAAAGTTGAATTCTAAATAAGTATTTTCAATCCCCTTTTTCTCTGGAATTCGTAACTGTTATCGAAATAACATTGGATACATGGGTTTTTTTTTTAAAAAAAAATATTTTTAATGTATGGTACATTACTTTTTGATTATCAAAACTCGTACATGGAAATGTTTTTTTGAATTCAATAGAAAAAATTTCTATCTTAATACTTTTCTGAAAAATTTATGTTTGAACATACATTTGAAATTTTTATTAATTTTTACATTAATATATTAAACAAAATGAAAATAATACAGGAGAGAAAATATCATACATGAATTCCAATACTGTTAAAATCTCGAATATGATACGAATAAAATCATTTTTATACCCTATTCTAAGAAAAGTTTTTAAATTTGTAATAAAACTTGATAGTTCCTTATGATGTATTTATTACAACCTATAAGCAAAATATGAATGCAATAAAATATTCCACAAAGTGCTCTTAACAATATTCCTTTGAATTGAAAAAAATAAATGGAAATAATAAGTAAAAAGTGATTTTTTACCTTAAAACTGTAAGGAATGATACATGAAAGTTGAACTTGTAGTTCTGAACTTAATAAAAGCAGTTTTTGCATTCATTGTTTTACCATAAATAATGATATTTTGGATGAATTAATTAAAATTTTTTACATTATTCAAAGAAGTTGATTTAAGTAAAAAAGAATATTTCACACATGAACACCAATGACATTAAATAGACGCATATAAATATAAAATAAAAGAAATGTATATTTTTTATTCCAGAATCATTTTAACAGATTTTACTTAAACTTCTGGGCAATTTAATGTTTAAAGGATTTGAATAATGAGATCCTGAGGATTTATTAACAAATATTTTATTCAATTTAATATATAAAACATAATAATGCGTTCTGGGAACTGTCTCTGAAATCTCAATCTTAAATCTAAGTAGCTTTATTTAACGTGTGAAATGAATCTGAAGTTCAATTCATTTATTGTATTTTAGAGAAATCCCAACCTGCTTCACAAATCTGGATAATTGACTGGGGAGTCCATTTCTCTGTTTTCAAGTTATAAACTGGAAAGAAAAAGTAAAGAAAATCATCTCAGAATACTCCTTGTCAACTTTCTTGACATTTCTTTCTGTCAAGAAAAGTTGTATATATAAATTCGGATTTTTCAAGAACAAAATGAGAGAAAAATAAATATTTTCTCTATTTCATTTTTTTAAAGGGGACAGAGACAATATTCCTCTACCCAAGGGAGATTAGGAATTTTTTTCTCTCAAATTACGGGAGGAGGATGGCAAAATTGCGGGATGGTCTTGTCTATTCCAATAAGATACTTCCCGTCAACTATTTTGTTACCGTGAAATCTCTCAAACTACTTTCTGATAAAAGGAGGAAATAAAAAAAATATCAAGTTAAAAAATTTTAACATCGACAAAATCAGGAAGAATAAAAAAACTGTGTGTTGTAATTCCAGAAATTGTCTTATCAAGATAGTGACGATTTTGATACCACAAAAAAATAAATAAATAAAAAAAAATAAAAAAAGGAATATTTTGTAATGCGAGATATTTTTTACGACCTGAAGATATGTTTGATGAAAAAATACCAACATTTTTGACAAATATAAATTATTCTTCAAAAATATTCATTTTGGGCTACTAGTTTAATGATCAAACAGAATTAAATTATAATGGAGTTCAAAACTTACCTTCCTCGAGTAAATAATAATATGCAATGGTTTTACTGTATAGCATTATAAAACTAAACAAATTATTTATCATAGTTCAATTAATTATAACTAATCACCCACAATTGGTTAGTAAATTTTACGACTTTACGTTTGAGTTAGTATATAAAAACAAGGAGAAATTTACAATTCTTCACTTTATCCCATCTGTTTCTTTCTAATTAAAATTTAATTAAATAAATTATTTGAAATATGATGTATTAACAATAAATATAATACATAAGAAATCCAAGAATTAAACTTTAATATTGCTTTTTTTGAGAGCTTTTTGGAGATAATAAGTCGTGTTCAATGCTCATTTCCAGTTGCTCAACTTCTGCCGGCATCGAACCATAAAACTGCACGAAGAAATAAACCATAAAACTGCACAGGACGTGCAGTTTTATGGTTTATTTCTTCAAGGTAGTTGTTTGCATGCACATATATGATTCAGTTTTGTCACAATCACTACACTATAATATATATATATAATTCAAGAATCTAGAAATGATTCTATTTAGCAATGACAATTATCAGATGAATATTTTTTTAAGCTAACTCTATGATCTACTGATATGTCAAAGGTGTTTAAATGTAACCGATGTTTCAATGTGCTCTGAAGTAAGTTACTGTTTATTAAAGAATAAATAAGCACTTTTATCGCTGAAAATAGTGAACTTCGTATCTATATATATACCTACACAACCATTAAATGGTTGTGTAGGTATATATATGTGTAGGTATATTTAAATGGCATTTAAATAACATCCTTCTTAATCAGAAAAAGATGTTTTATCCAATATCAATCTTAGAAACCATTGTCAATAAAAATATCGCTTTTGTTTCAAATTTCATTAAATTGATTTTTGAGAGTGATTTTCTGAATTGGGTTTTTTAAAAAAAACGACGAATCATAATGTTGCATGTTTTTATTCTACAGACTTAGCGTGTAAAAATTACAGATGATGGAAATCTTTTGGTTGAAATTTTCTTGAGAGTGAAATTTATTAAGGTGGAAGTTGTCACTTTCGAATCATAAAGGTAGCGGTGTCTATACTTAACCATTCTTAAATTCACGACACTGTAAAAGCTGAAGTATTTTTTATTTATATCCAATGTCATTACAGTGGTGGGTGGGCGGAGGAGTATGCCAGCTGTGATCTCAACCACTTCAAGTAACATTCAAAATGTCAAGAAAGTTGTCTAGATCAGTTAAGAAATAAGTATCAATACAGAGATTCAATCAAAAGATAACACTATATTTTTCTATTTTATGTATATAATTCATTAATTATATAATATAAAATTATTTGCAAATTTTATATTCTCTTGAACAAGCAGAGTTGAGCATAAAATGAAAAATAATATAAAGTTTTCATTTTTAGTATATTTTTCTTTATCATTAAAAAATCATTATTGTGAAAATATTCTTTGTGAATTATCACTATACTTTATCCTTACTTACCATTATAATTATTTTAGAAATTCGGATGTTTGGGTGGCGGCCACCCGCCCAGATAAGTCTACATATCACAGCGTAAAAGAGCAGGGAAGCGAGCAATCGTGGGTCGGTGAAGGATGTGAGGAGAGGCACCGTCCCCATGGTCCAGTCGCAGCACAAGTCCGCCGGGAATAACAGGAGCCAGCAATTCAGCGCTGCCAAGTAAGTGTGAGTGAGATGGCGAACGGGCCACCCCTCGGATGCAGCCGGATTGTCAAATCTATATAACAAATTTATAACAGAAAAATAAAAATACTAGAATAATTTGGTAGCATAACATTGTACAAGATCATTAATTTTTAAGTTTAATAGATTCCGGTTGAAATTCTATTTGTATTTGTAGCGTTGTTCGAATGAGATTTTTGTATAGACATCACTTATACATAATATATAGAGATGAATTAAAAGAAATCTCCAGCACCAGGAGATTTTACTTATCCTTCTGGTGCAGGAAAATTTACACGAGGTGCAGAAGACCCTGTAGAGTAAGTCCTGCCCATTCCATAGCTGTTTCTAGGAGGCACCAAGACAATTAGGATGGTGAGCCGGATTGGTAAAGAGAGAACAGGAACAAGGAGATAAAATCCTCTCCCCATTCAAGAATTTCAAACATTTTTGGTGGCCACTTCTAAATCTCGCTATGGCCGATTGAAAAGTTCGGGACGACTTCAGAACAGGGATAGACCAGGATTGTTGGCAGCATACTAATGGTGAACTGGTTGAAGATGTCATGCAGAGAGCAACTTTTAAGAAATGAGTTTCTGAAGGAGAAGGTTGTTTTAATTGTTTCTTGGAATATCGCGACTATTTATGCGGATGAAATCCATCCTAACATGCTATCTTGCTACCATGCACCCTAACATGCAATGGATTCTAATGAAGGTATTCATGTGTTTGCAAGTCAATCTCGCATAGAACAGAAATATTACAGTTAATGTTACGACTGAAATAATAATATTAAAATTCAACTAAATATTATAGTGGATTCCAATATTTAAATAACATAGTGAAAAATCGAGTCCTCAAAATTTGATCTTTTGAATATGTTACAATGCTGCTTCGTATGGAATGATACAATGCTGCTTCGAATGGCCATAGATATATCATTAATGTGAAAAAATTCAGCATTAAAACCAGATAATACGCAATAGAGAGCTTAACGGTCGAATGTCGTATTGTAAGGCATTTTAATATTCATCACAAGCAAATTACTTAATTTATAATCCAACTTACTTAATATTCATCATGCAATTTGTTGCAAATCACAGTTGGTAGTCGTATACACGTGCAGCAGTATGAAAAATCCGAAAAACTCGCAAACACAATGCCCGACAAATGAGCACATACAAAATAAAACAAGATATAAAAGATTGCTTTCCTTAGAATTCGCATACCTTTTTAATTATCAGTTACTAATACTATTTTACATGTTTGCACTTCAGCAGCTTGGAAGCGGCGAGGAAAAGTGCTGATTTCCCACACATACGAACCGGTACGAAATTTGCATAGTTCAATTTAATATATACAATAAATTCTTCAATTTATCTTATATTTTCATAAAGCATTGTATTAAGTTTATATGACTTTATGGTGTAATCCATAAGAGGAGATTTTGCAGAGACTCTAAAACTTTAAACACACAAGTGTAAATAATGAAAAGAATTACATTCTTTAAAATATAAAATTTTTTATGGCTTCAGTATAAAAATTCAATTTAGCTTTATTCGCTATTTTTTAATTTTTGTGTTAGGAAATATTGATACATTTAATAAATATACAAAATGAAAGATTTTATGTTATATTTATTGACATATTTAATTGAAAAGGTTAATGGACGATAACTAGCAATAATATTATATAACATTAATAAATTCGGCTAAATTCTGTTAATAACAGAATATATTAATAATTTCATCAAAAGTATTAAATTATAAATCAGTTTCTAAAGTATAATTGATTAAGTTTAACATCCATGTTTTCAGTGATCCTCATTATACCAAAATTTCGTTTCAGGAAATAATATTGAATACTAGGATGAATAATAGTATCATATAACGCATATTAATAATTATTAATGTTTCATATTATTATTACATTATAATAGCAGGAAAAATCAATAACTATTGAATCGTTTAATTAAACAGTGTTCCATTATTAACTAATATTTAAAAGCAGAAAATATATAATACGTGCTCTTTATAATTCTCAATTTACCAACTTCTTAAGTGAACAATACATAAAATAAGCAGTATGCGAAACAATAAATAATCAATATATAACCGTATAACAACACTAGTAACAACAGATAAATGTCCATCACAATAAATTAAGTAACGCGCGATTTAATAAAAGACAACGTTACTCTTTGAATTAGCGTGATATATGTAAAATGAGCTTAAGCAAATGCACCTACTTTAAATTTTTGAATTATTTCTGCTCGGAAAACAATTGCTATAATGAGAGTATTCAAGAACAATTGAATAAATTTAGGAGAGCAAATCCTAAAAAGCATTACATTAAAGAAATTAAATGTATGACAGTTAAATAATTACAATACTTTTTCTTAGTATAAGTGGTTAAAAATATTATTTCTAAACAGTGATAGAATAGAATGTTTATGAAGAATAATTTGATAATAAATGGTGTTTATGATGAACGAAGAGACTGAAGATAATTGCTGTAATATCTTTGAAGCTGTAATGAACAGGATGATTGATATGTACTAAATTGTCTTTCCATTTACTGAATTTCTTTTTGTTGTTAAGTTGCATTATATGATAAAAGTAATTTGTAAAACATGTTTAACATAATTAGTAATACATAGAAATTTGAACCCTTACCGCAGTATGCTTCAGAGAAACAACGGCGGATACCAATGTTCATTTAATTATGCTAGAATTCAATTAATTATGCATATTAACTACAAACAACATTTGTGTTTTTCCAGAAAGGAATATATGATATAATTCTGTAATAATTAATGAAACATTTAAAATTTCAAATTTTTTGCTCATAAAAATTTTTTTCTGTTTTATGTAAATTTCTTTACAACCTACATTTTATATAAGACTTTAATTTTTGATTTGAGAAAGTAGTATAAAAATATGCACTAAAATAATGAACTTTATACCATTAAGAATATATGATTAACTTTTGGTATAAGATTAATGATAAGTTGACTAGTATTTTACCAATGTTATTTATGATACGCTAATGTTGTCTTCTGATTTAATTTGAATCTCCATATTTATGATTTAATATAAACCATTCCCAATAAATGAAGAGAGAAGATGGTGCTATATTTATCTACTCACTTATTAAAAATGGGCAATCTCGATCCCATGAGCTTCATCCTCACTGCTAGAAGTAACATGGTTCCTGTTGCCATGACCAGTAACCGCAGAACTAAGTCCTTCCTCCATGTGGGGGTGGGTCCTTTTATTTTTCTCCGGGGGACTATCTCGGGGGATGAAGAAGTAGATCTTACCTAAAGGAAAGGAAATTAGAAAAGTTAATGAATTCGTATAATGGAGTATGTTTGTGCGTTTATTTTTTATTTTTTAACTGCAGTGTTTCTAGTTCTTATATATATATATATATATATATATATATATATATATATATATATATATATATATATATATATATATATATATATATATATATATATATATATATATTCACTCCCATTAATTTATATAATTATAGGAGCATTCAAAATAATCTTTATTTAGATAGTGAATCATATAGGATGAATAATTTTAAAATGATTAATGCAATTTGAAATACATTATGGTTTCAAACAGCTAGACATTTTTTGAAATTTAAGTGTTATTTAAATGTAAAAACCACTTATTTCATTTTAAACAAAATCATCGAAATTTTAAAAATTTTTTATTTTTCTTCTAAAATGATATGTTAAATGTAATTTTGCACCACAAAAATGTACAAAACGATTATATCATACACATAATTAGAATTTAGTTTATTGTTTCTTTATGAAAATAGAATTATCTCAAAGAGAACTCAGAAAGTTTGGTTCTTTAAATGCTTTGTAAAATTGGAATGTGAATTAACCAAGAATCTTATAATTTATAAACTATGATTCACAATATCAGTTAAGGATATTTTTTATAGAAAATGAAGTGTTCTGTAAGTAAATAAAATTATTAAGTTGAGATAATAGAACAATGTTCAAACGTGCGACTAAATAGATTTGTTTACTCATAAAATAATACGTTAATATAACTACACACAGCAGCTTGGTGTACATTAAGATTAATTCCAAATCAAGTTTTCAAAAAAAAAGAAAAAAAAAAAAAAAGAAAGAAAATCATTATAAAGTAGAGAGGCAGAAATAAACAATGGATGTCAGGAATAAGGACAACATTTGGAAAATACTATTTTTCAGGTGAAAAATATTTAATTAGATGGTTCGAGTAATATTTACTAACACACCATTTACCAACATAACCTCTTAATTTTTTACGTAAGCAGATGAGAGATGGCTCTGTTATTATGGAATGCATATGTTTGGAAATAAGATATGAAGGGAGTTCTGAAAAAATTGACTCTGGATGTTGTTAATTAATTCTTTATCAATACCTAATACATTTGGATCTACGTTTATGAATATCAAACCAGAAATTTTAGCAAGAAAAGGCTTATTGCTATGTGTTTAAATCAGTTAAAAATTGGTTTAAAAATGAAAGGATTGGAATTTTATTTTGGCAAAAATGAACCCCAGATTAAAATTTTATGAAAACATGTGGAATCCTTTGATTCGTCAAGCATATGTAAATAGCATGCACTTGGTGCTAGTTACATATGCTTAAATAGCTGACAAAATGAATAAATATGTGGTTCGGAAATTGGTATCATGGTAGAATGAGACCAAATTTCTGGATCTTTGTTCGGAAAACTTATAAATTTAAAGGAAGATCGTACATTTGAAGAAACACAGCAAAGCATTTTTTCAACATATTTTTATTGTTTCATAGAAAAACAAATTTAGCTAGTAATCATATCATTTTATAATGTGTATTTGAACAGAAACATTTTAAAGCGTTGATGTAAAACGCTTAAGAATTTTTATATATAATAAATCAACTTATAAAAAATATTTATATGAATAATTAATATAAAATATTTTTCGCTTAAGTATTTTATAATTGTATTTTAAATTTCAATTGCTTGCACTAATTTATAATTTAAATTAAAAATTTATATTATATTTATAATTAAAATTGGAAAAATATATTGGTTTTATATTTTTATGATATACTGTAACTATGTGATTACGTTTGCATGCATAACATTTAAAAGATGCTTAAACAAAAGTTTTATTGTTGTTTATCAGTTTAGGTACTAATCATCCATATCTAAAATGTTAATTCCTCATAAACTTATGCGTTTCAGTAGTTGGGAAATAATAAAAAAGGAAATTTGTTTGGAATTTAGATAAACAAGAATTTATAAATATATCATATAGATATATATATATGATTATGATTTTATGAAATTTAAATATATATATATATATGATTTTATGAAATTTAGAAAATTAAATTATGAATTTTCAATTAAAAATATAAAAGTATATTAAAATGTTTCATGAAACATTTCCTTAAAATTGAAGAAAACAATATAAATAACAAAAAAATAATCAAGTATTTAAATTTTTATTTTTATTTACTCATTTTTTTTGTTAATAGAATAGATGTGATCAACTTAAAATATGCTACGAGTAGTATCTATGAATAAATATGTACCATGTTATTACAATGAATAGAATGTTTTTCATTCTATTCATTGTAATAAGAACTATATTTGAAACACAGAATTAAAGTTTTCTATGTTATAAAAGTCCTGAGCAAGAAGCTCAAATGAATCGATCATTTAGAGGAAATTATAACATGTATAGTCATATGATCAAAAATGGTTTCCCTACCTGTTGCACGAATAACACATCGTATGCGATGCAGACTGCGACGACGGTGATTCCCTGCTCCTTGCTCAACATCGCCAATGATGCCAAAGCTAAGAACTGCAGCACGCTTTTGAGATCTTAGAAGAAAATTAATCATTTTAATAATCTATTAAGTTATAATATAAAATGTTCATAAGCAGATTATATAGTATATGTCTATTTGTTTTTCACTAACTTTAAATTGAAAGGATAATTAAGAAGATATCATATATTACTTCTGTAAATTCTTCTATTTACCTCTATCTCTGTATATATGTTGTATCAAATCTGTGTCCGCACAGAAATAATGATATTTGTAATAAGAGTTCTGAATTTTCTCATATTTGAAGGAAAATTTGAGAATTAGATGAAAATGTATGGCAATTTAATATATTGTTATCTAACTATAGAGATAAATGAATTATATATGATAATGAAAATTGTTAGAATATTGAGTAAAATATGAAACTGATTATTGGGTTAAAATTTAATAATAATGAGTAACAAATGATGATAATATTCAATATATTAACCATTGGTTATGGTTGTCAACTTATTACTTAAGTAATAATTAAGTTATTATTTAAGAAAAAAGTGATATAAATTCTCAATCATGTTAAAAATAAGTAATTCACAAAATTTCAACAAATGATTCACTTGAAAAATGTACATGCGCATATATATATATATATATATATATATATTTTTATGTATTCATCATTTTTTGAATTAAGATGTAATGTAAGACAATAAATATAAAGAATTACATATATATGATTATAGAGATGTGAATAATTAATATTGTTTAGTGTAACAAATATAATAAAGTTCAATATATATGAATAAAAGTAAATACAATAATTTTAACATCTATGCTTCCGATGCTCAAATAAACTACTTAAAATGAAAATGCAGTACTTTTATTTTTAATATTTGAGTTATTAGATTTCAATGAAAAAATATTTAAGATTGCTTTGAAAGCCTAATCCATTAATTAATAACTTTATAATGTAAATAAAATCTAAAATGATCTCAGCAACATAACAACTTTGAAGGAAATTATTAACACGAATGTTAATAATTTCCTTCAAAGTACTTATTGTATTATTAATTAGAAAGTAATTACCTTAAAGTTTTCAACTGATTATTAAATAAATTTGGTTAAAGCATCTAAAATTTTTACATTCTAAACCTTCATCTGTGATATTTGAAAACGCAGGCAAAAAAAGGAACATATCTAATTAATATATTGTAGAATACAGAATTATATTTCAGTGCTTAAAAGAAAAAACTAAATAATTGTTAATAGTAAGTCATAACACAATAAATATAACTAAAACAAGCAAAATAGTGACATATTATAAAAAAAGCAAGTTATAGAAAGATATAACATTGTAAAACACAATAGAAAGCTAAATAATATACAAATATCTGAACCGAGTATAATAAAATATATAAGACATGTATTTTTTTTTAATATTTAGAATTATATATATTTCATTTTAAAATACGGATTTAGCATTAAAACGAAATATTAAGAATAAATAAGTATGTTGGATAATTATATGTATTTTCAGATTCAAACATTATAAAGACGATTATTAGATTCACTAGACTGTTTGGTATTTAGGCTGAATAGAAATTATTTTCTTTTTTTAGAACAACAAAATAGAGGTTTCTATTTACTTATTCCTTTACATGACAAAAAAGTTTTTAAGAAGGGACAGGTAAGAAGAAATGGTATTTATTCGTGAAAGCTTTACCGTTGCTCTCCATCTTCTTCCTGGATCGGATGTAACACAGAAAGGCCAGCAGAAAAAATATGGATGACAGCAGCTCTGCTCGTCCCACCACCCCGGTCACCTAAAGGAGAAAAGAAAAAAAGAATATCAGTTGGCAACATACCTTTATCGTCTGCTACTCTGACAGAGGATCTGGAATTGACATCTGCCATCAACGGTTTTTCAAACGATAAGTTTAAAAAAATTTACGTTTCGAGAAAAAATATCCCAAAAGGAAGTTTAAAAATGTAGAGATTTTCGAAGCACTTGGAAAGAACACAAATTAATAAATCATATTTAGAAGATTTTGAGACGAATTAAATTTTAGTGTCAATAGTAAGCAGATAGTTACGATACTTTTGGGTAATTCCGATTATTTATTTTCAGAAAAATGATTTTTTCAATCGATTAATTTTTTTGTTATGTTACATATTTATGCTTGCATACTTAATCAACTATTAACATGAGTTATAGAGAAATTTTTAAAATAGTTTTACAGAATTTGAAGTGGGTATTTTATGTTAAACATTAAAAATTATGGCTATTTAAATATGTTAAACTTTAATGTAACTTATAATAAAATAACATTCAAATAATATTTTACATTTGATTATTTTATATATTTGTTTATGCATTAGTTGATGTAATAAAGCTACCATAATCTGTGCTATATAAAATTGGAATCTAAGTAATTACTCCTTTCCCAAATGTATATTATAAATTTTTGATTTCGGAAGTAAACTAGCATTTTTATGTTAACCTTTTAATAAAAAGAAAGATATAATTTATATAAAAGGAATTCTTATTGATTTTTGCAAACATTTTAAGGAATTAAATAATTTTTCTTCTGAAATTAAATTTACATTGAAGTAAAACCAAACACCATGTACGAAAATTTCTTCTTTTGTAATTAAGTAATTCTAATGTGCAAACGAATATTGAGTATTTAAGATTCACAATTAATTTTTCCCCTGTATCTTTTATTACTTTAAAATTTTTCATTTAAATCATCAGATTTTTCATTTAAATGTCTTTCATCAGGTATTGTTTTTGAAAAATCCTTATATTTCAATAAAACAAAATACAAACTTAATTTCATGAAATCTCCTCTAAATTTTTAAATTATTGTGAAAAAATATTTCTTTCGTTGAAATATCTATCTTGTAAATTTTTAAGCTCTGATTATTTTTCAGACAAAAAAAAAATTAAAAATATTTTGATATTTTGAAAATTTTATGTTATTGGCTTGCAAATGGCTTTTTAAATTTTCTTCAATTCATATTTTGCCCAAATGTTTTATTATGTTATATTTTTAGATATTTTATCATAACTTACAAGGTTAAATTAAAGATAGTTTTTTTGGAATATATATTTAGTAAAAAGATTTTTTAATTTTGCTTTCTAAATCAAATTAATTTGCATTTATAAAGTATCTCCATTTTCGTAAAAAGTATACAACTACTTGCTATTAATTAGCTCCCGTTTAATATCGTATTATAAATCTAAATGTAGAAGCTTTATTACCATGTAACTACAATTAAATTTATAAATTGTTGTCCGTCAAAACTATTAAAAATATTATATATATTAGTATAGGAACCGGATATAATTATTATACTTTATAGTATTTAATTGCTCTTAAATTATTACTTCTAATAAAATAAATATCAAAGATACATCGTTAATTGAAAACAATAATTGAAAAGTTCTATTAAAAAGCACTGTATCATTTTATGAACTTAAAATTAATAATTATATATATTTTACTACCTTCTTTTGATTGTTATGCATATAAACTTATCAGCGCCTTACGTGAGGAGACAGCTGTAAAGGTTTTGAATATTTCGCACACAAAAATGACGTGCTCATATTATATATATATATATATATATATATATATATATATATATATATATATATATATATATATATATATATATATATATATATATATATATATATATATATATTAATATTTTTTAATTTATGTTATGATATTGTAAAAAGTAATCGGAAAATATGTTTAGAGAAGCATCAACATCTATAGTGATCAAATGTGGGAGTTAAAAATTCTAAATGCATGAATAAAGGTACGCACGAATTTTTATTTTTCTCTCTAAAATTTAAATAATTATTAATAATTATAATATTAATATGGATCAAAATTTGATACACACTAATATGATGCTTTTCAACTGATTACATCATAAAATGTCAGAAATAAATAATTCTAGCTATAAACTTCGGTTTTACAAATATTTTCATTGATAATAAACAATTGATTTAATTTTATTCTAATAAAATATTTTTTTAAATTTTGATACTGAGAAAAAGTATTTTTTCCATAAAATTCTTTAAAATATATTAATGAGGAAGAAATTTTTTTCTTATTTTTTATATTATTACTAATATGCAAATGCTTTAAAATTTTGAGCAACTTTTCAGATCATTAAATTGTGAGTATATTAATGAAAAATATATTTTGTATTAGTAATTTATAATTTATCTCAGGATTTCTCTTCTTTAACATTTGTGTATTGAAAATCAAATGAGATTGAAGTGAAGTAGCTTCGTTTGAATTTACTATTTATTAGTGTTTGAATACTTTTCTATATTTTACAGAGTGATCTTTATTAAAAATTAAATTATTGATACACTCATGCACATAAAATGATAATTACAAGGTTAGTTTTATTCATACTTTATAACGTGAATATGTTTAAAATGTTTTCAGCTATTATATATGTATTATTGAAAATTATCTGTTCTGCAACAATGATCAGATATTGTAAAATTAAAAATACATGTGTAAGCTATTTTCCAGAAATATCTATATTTAATAAATACTTTATACTTCATAACATGTTAAATTACTTCGATGCACCTGTACTATTATGATGTATATTGGATATTGATTTATTTACAAAAGAAGATTGTTAAATCTTAAAGAAGAGTAAACCGTAAGAAATGAACTCAAAATTTTGAATTTGCAATATATTATTAAAACTGAGCAATAAAATTTGAGTGATTCTTAATAGTTATTCTTAAAATTATAATAATCTGGATACATCTGCATACAAAATGTCTCTTACTGCTTCAGAGTGAATAGGATGAACGGCAAATAACAAAGCAGCCGCAACACTTGCACTCCTTTCTAAGAATTCAAAGCAAAATCTAAAAATTGAAAAAATAAATATGAATATAATAAATGCATAAAAGAAATGCAAATATACAAGTATTTTCCAGTGAATAAATAAGAATCTTTAAATAAAAATATTCATTTATCTTGATCTTACAACATAAAAAAGTTACAACACAATTTTTATTTAATAATCATGTATTAAAAATAAATTTTTTTAATAAAGTTCGTGACTCTTATAATTATAGGTAGAATTAGCTAAAATTAGTGACTACATTTTTTGCATATTTTATAAGTGAAAATAAGTAAGAGTTTTTAAGTAAAATGCAAATTCATCGGTCATTAAATATTTAATCTCTCTCTCTCTCTCAATCTTGGAATAAATAATTTAATATATAAGATTGTTTTGCATGAATCCCTGCTGAGAATAGTTATTTTAATTAAATATGCAAATAAGTCAATTACAAATCAATTTTATGATTATATTGAAATAATGAGGTTAACTTCTAAAGCATTTTCATATTACTTGTAAATAGAATAAATAAAAAATTCTCCACTTTTTCATTTATTAATTATATTCATAATCTTCTTGTGACAGATTATTGAACTAAATCTTTGCCTGTATTTTTACATAAAATAAATAACAATTTTAACTTAAAATGAAAATCAAATAGTTATGATAATCTTGCAAAGATGAAATAAATTATTTTGATTAAACATAAATTTAAGCTAATACTTTTATTCGAAACTAAATTTATTATTCTACTAAAATTTGTTTTCATTAATCTTGGAGCTAAAACATAGAGGCAGTCTTTATTTGTTTTATTGAAAATTAACTAAATTGATCAATTCCACCTCAAATTTATGATGTATAAATTGTTTATTATCAGATTTTGAATCTATAGTTTTCAGTCTTAATTGTTGAGAAAAGAACAAAACATTTCAGTTTTTATGCTTAACTACTTTTGATTTTAATTAAAAGTTTTCATAATATAAGTCTGCGGAACACTTTAATTATATAATGAATAAAATAAAGAATTTTCATTTCATTGCAAAACATTTTGCGGATAGGGAAAATTTATTTTCGTACCAAGAAAGATAAAGTCATACGAATATTTAAATGCTATTATTAATATATTTTTATATTTACTCATTACGTAAATCGAGTTAAGGAGATTGTTCTTCATATCTTTAATATTTGTTTCATAAAAAACAAATTCTTCTCTCTTTTGTAAAAAAAAAAACAACTTGAAAAAAAATATTAAAGTGAAATAAAGAAATGTTTCGATTTTATCATTTTGTATAAAAATGAATTATTTTTTTCTTAATTTTTTATGGTTAAAAACTATTAGTTAAAAATAAAATTTTAAAACATGTCAGAATAAAATCTAAGTGTGACATTCAGAATATATCAAATTAATTATGTCTTGTTGTAGAAGTTGCATCTTGGGAGGTGTAAATAACAGTGAGGCAGACATCAACATTTCCCGATGGTTCATTATTTTAGTGTTTTCAAAAAGTATTCCTTTCTTTTAGAAGGAAACCAGCATATTTTAATCTCCTCTTTTACTGCCCAGTTTCACGTGGCAACATTTTTACAACCTTGGAAACGATTTTTCAGCGTATCCGGTATTTCATAGAATACTGTATCACGTTTTTCCCTCACCTTCAATTCCCTGACAGGATAGATGATGCATGATGGAGGGTGGTTGCAACAGTAATGTGAGAGAAGAGGTGTCTACGACTTTTGTCACAAATCATTCCCATCGATCGGTGCTTTTCTACGTGGAATTTCTATTTTATTTAAAAGTAGGTGCCACTTCCCTTTCGCTATGGAATGCATTTTTGGATATATATCTGGAAAGTGAAAGTTTGTGGTCAGTAGAATTCATAAGAAGTGATTTCAGTTTTTTTCACATTCAGTTAGTGTATTACTTATTCGTAAGCAATCTTCGTTATGCTTCCACAATATTTGCAGCATTCAAGCATTATATTTCATCTCGGAAATCATAAATTTCATATTCTTCATAAACATTTTTGTTTCACGTTGTGAGATTTCCTAGAATGATTATCCGCTTTTTTATTAAGATTTGTGAGGAAATTTTCACAGAAATTAAGTATTACTGATATTTTTATAATTATTGGTAGTAGTTAGTTGTGAATATTTGGAATGTACCCAGAATTTTGTTCATATTTTCAGAGATTTTATATTAATATTTTTATGATAAAGAAATATCTGATGCTTTTGTTATTTTGTATGTGTCAGGCATATTTAAGTGTAAGAAAAATGCATTGATTCAAGTTGGAAATTGTTATTATTGGATTACTCAGAAACATTTTATGATTTAGTACAAGCATTCAGTATCACACACAAACACACACACACACACACCACATACATTTTCTTTACAATTTGAATCGAAAGTTATACAAGTATTTAGAAAAGTAAAGCTATACATAACTAATATAAAGAATTTAGAATCATAGATAATTTATATTATTTTTTAATAAAACATATTCTTGGAGATAAAATATTTTGGATATCTCTTTGGGATATCTTTATGAAAACACACACACTTGTTTTACTAATTTGATTGAAAGTTATAAGTTTTGTATTTTTCAGGAATATTTTCTTTTTGCATTGCGCCCATACAATTGAAATAATAATCGAGTATTTTACACTTAACATGGTGAGTGGTAGATCACACTCTTCAAAAAACTAGAGATTTCAGGTTTGATTTCAGTCACTGATGACAGTGGAAGATAGATTCTGAACTTTTGCTTTCTGCTTTCATGTGTGTCACTGTGAGCTCTTGGGAGTGTTCCAAGTTTTCTCCCTTTCAATATATGAATTCAGTTCGCTATATTTAAATTTTTGTCATTTAAGGCAATACATGTCGAAGGTTCACAAAAACTAGAGAAAACGTTGTCGCGATACCCTCTAATGTGTCAGTTGATTCTAATATTATAATTTCTGATACTTTATTTGCGAAAATAGGTTTTATTTAGATAATATTATATTATTTGTTTATTAAATTATTTTTAATTTCCTTAAATCTTTAATAAATTAAAAGAAAATGTACACAACAAAACTTAATTAAATGGCAATATTATATTTTAAAATTTGTAATAAGTGCTGCCCATTTTCATCAACGGAGTTCAAAAGATGACATACAAAACACGAATCGTAATTTTTCTGCTCATTTGGAATGTACTTTTGAGAATATTTTGTTTCTAAAGTTATTGAGAATTACATTTCATTATGAAATAATGCAGTAAAATTGAAATTCTGACTAAAACAAATGTTATTAAAAATAATTTTATGTAAGAAAGGACTAAGATTAAAAATATTTAATGAAATTATAATTCATATTTTAATCTTTCAAAGAGATCTATATATAATGCATTGATTATGAATTTCAATAAATGCACACATTTTCAAAACAATAAAATCATTTAAATAAATACTCATGATAAAATCCTTGATAAATTTTAAAATCATAAATTTGATTTTAAGTTATCTTTATTTATACAAGCAGTAATTGAATTGACAATAAATAATTTATAACAAATATTATTAAAGAATTAAAATTACAGTTTAAAACTACTCAAAAATTTCTTAATAATTTTGCTTATAATTGTAACTTGTTTATTTACAGGTCAATTAATCTCGAACACATACACGGTTTATGAAAAGCAAGGAATGATCTAGCTACCAATGAGAGATGTACGTTCATTTTAAACAGCACTTTCTTACGTATAATTCATTTTCAAAGAAGTAGCTGTAATATGCTGCTATATAACGATTTAAGAAATCATTTTGTCGATTTGCCAAGATATAAACCTAAATCTTTTTAAAGGATGAGTATAAGTAAAATTCATTCACTTAACTGTCGCATTTTCCCCAATTTCTCATTTATAGCCCCTGATAGAAAAAGTAAATAACCATTTATCAATTTATTGGAGAATGTACATTTTATCTGCGACAATTTTTCTTACTGAAAGGTTGACGCGTGACAGATGATGTCAGAGCCACAGCGATACATGAATGGATGTGGAGGTGTTTGACATTTCACTAACAAATCACGTTATCGATCGACACCTGCTATGGGAAATCGTGTCACGGATGGAAAAAGATTTTTCACTGGAATATGCGGAAGAATTTTCTAAAGAATAACAGGAGCTATTAAAGGAATGTTTAAGGAGGGCTTTTGTAAAACACAGTTGCATAGTTGTGAAGCCTCCATTACTCGTCTCTTCTTATCGCAGGGACAAATATTAACAAATATCATTCATTGAGAACTTTATTTTTTTATGTGCACGAAACCTTTCGATAATTTCTAATTTCTCTTATCGTACTTTGCCTTGTAGTATGCATGATCTTGTATTTGATGCAGCTCGTACTAAAATAATTTGGCAATTTTAAATTAATAAACAGGAGAAACATTATACATCAGTATGTATCACAGATAAGTAAGGAACCGAGAGACACTTCCAATTGCCTATTATTGCGAAATGAAGCCACTAAACACAGCAAACCATGTAATTGTTTTAAAAAAGCACTAAATGCTTTAGTCTACATCAGATGTTGTATTTTCTGCAGTCAACACACGGCAACAACACAGCTGACATTCAATATTTTAAGTAAAAGATGTAATTCGAATGCAACAGCTGTATGGCTATCCATTACGTGGTATTACTTGTTACTGATAAATCAACAACAAAAGTACAAGTTTCGTACTGCTTTGTGAACCAAGTATTCCACAATAACAGTGCCTGATTGCTCTCTTTTTCGCTTACCTTATATTCATTCTTTGAACTTATGGCTGATTTGACAGAGACTTTCTGCTTAGAGTACATATTCTGAACCATAACGAATTTTCATAATTCATGTGGAAATTGAACCATTGAAATAATAAATAGAAGGGCAAAATGTGAAACAACAACACAGGTTGAATAGAAGTACTTAAAATACACTTCAAAATGAATCTTCTTATCACTATTTTTTATACCTTTTGAAAGTGAAGATTGAGGTATAAAAACCAATATTTTAAACTGATGTAAAATAACTTATTTTTAATTGACGATATATTTTTTTATTTAGTTTCATTTTTAAAAATTTTCCATTTGATTGGATTACATTTTGTTTAATTACTTCGTGTTTTTATATTTTAAGAACAATTCATTTCTTTTGTCTTTGAAAATACAAAGTAATAACTTTTCAGAGAAAAAAAGAAATAAAAATCAAATGATAGAAAATGATATAGTTTTTATTGAAATTAAAGATTAATTTGATATAAATAAACAAATGTTTGTTAATTAAAATGTTATATAAAATGAAAAGCATATTGAGGTGTTAGATTTATTCATACAACCAAATATCTCAATTGTTTAATAATGGATATTTGCTTCAGTTTGCAAAAAACTCTGGCATCAAAATAAAGGTAAATAGAAATTGCAAACAATATAATAAAATCTTTATTGCATAATAAACACACAAATCACTTCAGAAAACTTTATCAGAAATAATTGTCCACAGGCAATGTTTATTTTCATTCTGACACACATAGCAATCAAGTTCAACATCATACAAGTCACATGATTACAGAAAACAAATAGCTCAGATCCCGGTCAGGCATTCGTGAGTGTATCCTTTCATTTCCGATTTGATGCGTGCAGCAGCATCCCTGACCGCAGGACCTCGGGTCAAATTCCTCTCTTCATCTATTTACCTATTCGGTTAAGGGGGAGGAAACAGGTGTCTGTTTCAAATGAGAGTATTTGCACTCCATGGTTTCAGGAGGGAAAAATCAGGAAATCACAAAAGTCATTGAGGGAAACTAAACACAAAACTATCATCTTAAGTTAATAAACAACGATTACTATTTCTAAATCACATATTTGTCGGTGAGAGAAGTAGAAAAGTTAATTGATGAGATTTGCTTGGAACTTTATTTAATAGTTACATAGATATAATAGGAGACTCATTTCTTTTAATTAATACAAAAATCTTATTTTACATTTATTTTTTATTTCATTTTTTCTCTTACATGAAATAAAAGAAATGAAGTTGAGCTCAAAATGTCTGCACAAAAATTTTAAGTTAAGTACAATCCAATTAAAATGGTTTCTGCTTTGAGTATTTAAAGTAAAGTTGTCAGAACACATTTAAATCAAAATCAGATTTAAGAAAATTCCTTAAAAGTGTAAATAATTCCTTTTCTCAAAATACATATAGTTAAAAATTAAACATAAAATTTCTAAAAGTCTTCGTTTGAATTGTTTCTCATTTTAAATACTGATTTCGTTAACTGAATGATTATGCTTTGCATTTACTTTCCAGTTGTCAAAAATATTGTTTCTTAGAATTAAAAAATAACTATCGAAATGTGTAAGAATGGAATACTTCGAACTTCCTTTCCAGCAAAAAGATTGTTACATTATTTTCTAATATTCAGTTTACTTGGAGAGATAAGGATGCACTGCAACAGAATTTTCTTGTTTGAACAATGATCTTACCATTTAAAGTTTTCTTTATTGAAACATTTTTTTAATGTAAGAATGACACTACAAAAAACATTAAGTAAAATATACAGCTTTTACAATATAGCTCAAGAATTAATTAATTAATTCCCTAGCTTTATATATATATATATATATATATATATATATATATATATATATATATATATATATATATATATATATATATATATATATATATATATATATATATATATAAGCTTATATTATGAGCAGAACATTTCAAAAACTTTTGTATGCTTCTTATACGTGGTCTTGAAATTAATATTTTGTCATTAAAGTGTATTTGTCATCAAAGTATATTATTTGCAATGGGATTTGCAAGTACAGTTACCTTAACATTGTAATGTAAATTGAAAAAATATTTTTATGATTTTATAATTATTAAACTGCATTGCATTTTATACTTCATTAAATGTAAAATACATTTTTTATATTTTAATTTATAAACTTATTTTATTTATTATTGAACTTCATACATTGCTCTCAGAAATACACAAACTAGATACTTAATTTCATGCAACGGGATATATAAAAACGTAAATATGAGCACCTAAAATATATAATCATAAGCTCTTTTGTATTGAAATATATGATTGGTTTCAAGTTAAGCTCGCAAGTTACAATTTGTTTTCATTGATATTAAGAAAATTCATTCTATTTGTTTGGAATGACGTGTTATTGAGAGGAAACTCTCGTAGGATTACATAAAGTGGAATTCAATACCATTTACAAACGTAGCTTACGAAACACAACAGTTTTCTTGCATGAAAAGCGTTGAACTCCAAGGCTGTTATTTCAGACGATAATCGCTCTTTGAGTTGTATCTTCGATTGCCTTTTCCATGTACTAGATAATTACAATAGTACACCGAACAATCGTATTTAGGAAACGAAACAATATAATCGTGACTGATTATTGAACACGCATTTGGGTTTGCGCTTTTGTTCGTTTCCAGAAACGTTACTTATCAACACACAGAAATAAAGCAGTATAGAAGTTAGCTTTCTACATTTTCAGTACATCTGATTGATAATGGTATTTTTGTGTTCATTGGCAATGCTGCTTTCTCTTTATGTAATTATGTTATTTATTCGGGGAAAGTTTATATAAAAAACACTGTACATAAATTACATTAAATATTTTTGGGTGACATTTAGAAATATTGCTGATTTTGTATTATGCAACAAGAAAATTCGTAAATATTGATTGCAGAATTTAAAATTAAGCTAAAGAAGATCTATTGGCTATTTATTTATACATTTTCACGTTAGGGACGTAATCGAATCTAATATTAGATGTAAATATAATATTATTTGATGTTATTACAACTTGTATATAATATATTACGAAATAATGAAACATTGTTAAGAATACACAGTTGAAAATTTTTGTTATACATTCAGTTTTATCAATAGTAAATTTAACATGAGAAATATAATGAATAAAATAATATATCAGTAAAAAGATGTCTATAAAAATTGATGGAAATTCTATAAATATTCAAAGACATATTAATAAACAACTAATACGAGCAAAAAGTTCAATAAAAGTAAGTTTCTGATTGATTAAATAAACATATTTTTAATTTAAAGAACATTTAAAGTTGTTTTTCTATCTATGACAGACGGTTCCTTAAAAAAAAAAAAAAAGGAATCCTGTTCATATGATGAGGTTATTATATAGGTTAGGCACTTCTTTTCAACACTGTATAGTATCAATCAGTGAAAGGATATTGGAGGCCGTGGAAATAGGAAAAGGCATTTTAGGAACGCTGACATTTCGTCTTGTTTAAGTTTCGAACTTGTTAAATTCCTTTAAAACAGAAACGTCTCTCCAAACTCGGCTTTTTAATGTAGTTAGTTTCCCTGCATATAATACAACTTTGACTTAATTAACTTCCTCATTGAAGGGAAATTTTTCGTGTGAATGATACGAAAGAGGAGTACCTTTTTAAAATAAAAGTGAAAAACTATTCTTATACAGTGTATAAAAATTGGTATCAGGAAGCTGTTGTCTAATAATAAAAAATCCTGGATTTGTTTTTAGGATTTTTGACTTATAAATGTCGTAAGGATGAAAACCTTCCTCATCTCATTTAAATTTTTATATTTCATTTTGTCATATGGGTAGATGTAATTTTCATTAAATATTGCTTCAATTGTTTTAAAAATGCCTTCAACTCTAAAGTCTTATTAGCAATATTTATTTAACTTCAAATAAAGTATCATAGCCATTTCAGAACAATGTCATTTAGAAGTGTTTGGAAAGTAGAAAATTTAAGGAGATTAAAAGAGCAGATAAAATTTAAGTATAAAGAAGGATGCTTTATTTTGAAGCAAAGTTAAAAGTTTTGAAGTTAAGTAAGTTTCATGAGTATTTGAAAAGAAATTGTATGCTAAAAATTAATGTCCGTAGTTTTGAATTAATCAGTCAGAAAATAACATTTCTGTAAAAAAATTAAAATGAAATTACTCGAATTGTAACATAAAAATATTTAAGATTAACAAATCGCAAATGTCACAAAAATAATTAAATAAATTTGTAGTAAACATCTTTTATAACACAGTTTTCATTATTTTATATCCTTAACAAATTGCCTTTGAAAATATTTATTTGAAAGGCTTATGAAAGAATTCAATCTCACCTGAAAAATAAAATTTGATTTTAATTTAAAAAATATAAATAAATAAAAATTATTATTATTTTTAATTAGATTTTTAATAGGATGCATTCTAAATAAATTTACTTCCATAATGAAATACATTTTCTGGATTAAGTTCATATTAAGACAGAAAAATATATTTTATTTTAAACTTAAATATAGTTTTCTTTCAATTAAAATTCTATTACATCAATTATTATATTAGTTTTCGAAATTCGAAATTATTTTTAGAAGCTGTTACGTTAAATTTTTCACAAAAATGCTCCAATGTAATAAACGTTTTTTTTATTTTTTCAAATGAAGGAAAATAGATTGATGAATGGTTATTTGAGCCATAACTGGATTTTGATTGATTAAAATAGTTTTGGGAAATAAGTATTAAAACATTTTTTATGCTAAATTTCAATTCTCCACGCATGAATCCATGCTATTATCTTAGGAAAAATTAAGGTTTTTTTGTTTCTACTGTTAAAAAATATTTTTCCTCTTAAAAAAAATTAAAAATCGCTGATATTCGAAATCTATTTTATTTTTCTTTGTGATGATTAGGAAGTTAAAAACGAGTTACTCTGACAAATGAAATATGAATGTAGATAAAATCAGAAAATCCAGCTCTTAAAAAATATATTGAAATCAGAAATCTAATGCAAAAATATAACTACTTAGAGAAAATAGTCCCATGAAACGTTAGTGTAGATTAGGTTTAATTGTCTTACTGCTGAAGTAGCAATAGAAATGAAGTAGCAATAGTAGCTGCTGAAGTAGCAATTCCTCCTAGAATTGTTGTTCAGTAAAACGTTCCATCAATAAATAACCCATGTTTATATCCCATAAATGCAGCCACAAAAACATTGAAAAATGGACAGCTACAAAAGAATATTTAGTATTTAGGTGCGTTAATGATATTTGTAGTAGATGATACTGTTGCTATAAAGGCGTACAAATGACAACTACTTACAAGATGGAACAGAACAAACTGCAAGATTCTCAATTATGTTTTCTGGGAAATAACAACTTATTAGTGTTTGTCTATTCCGATTTTGTTCTTTATTCGGATATGTTAGGATGCGAACTTCAACGATCTTAAAATAGAAGAGAGAGAGAGAGTGTGGGAGTGTGAATTTTTTCTACTTGTCCAATGCATCATTTTGTGGCATTTATCATTAAGTGAGAGAATCTACCAGAGAAGTAAATAAATAAATTAACAAACTCCATATTCTCTCTCTCTCTCCATAGAGTAACCTGGTAATATAATAATAAACAAGTGCCTCTAAAGTATACTAAACCGAGTTTCTTTTATCTGTAATAAATGAATAAAAAATTATTTTTTGTTGGAATTTACAATCACTTGCTAATTCAAGCATGGAGTATTTCAATGCTTATTTAAAAATATGTCCAAAGGAGGGTTTTTTATCTACGGAATTTACAGTAAATAAATAAGTACTAAAATTATGAATAACTATTACCTGGCATTAGTAGAAAATTGATATTATTTAAAAATATTTCTTGAAGACATAGAAAAGTTTCTATTTCGGGCAAATAAATGTAATGATTTATAAATTATCAAAATACTTGATTTTTAAAAGTTTTTGCATGTTGTCATTAACTCTATAGTATCAATGATATTCTTGTTCAAACTAACTATGTACGAAGAAGAAGAGATACCTGAGCTTTTTACTTTTATATAAATGAAATAAATGATTTCAAAAACCAAAATATTCCATAACGCTTCTATGATAGTTTATATGACAAAATAAAAACAAAATGCAAAGTAAGTTAGAAATGATTATCTATATTTTTATAACTAAACGCACTCTTTATGCAGACATCAATGAATATACGACTTATTAAAATTTAGAGTTTAAATTAAAGTTTTATAGGTGAGAACCCTTAACAATATGTATCAATAAATTTTGATGCAAATCATTTAATTATTGTCGGATCATAAGTGATCAAAAGCAATGCCATGAAATAAAGCTACTTTCATAAGGGGTAAAAAACCTCCAATGAAAAGGAGGTAAAAATAGAGAATGTTGGAGAAAAAGTAAAAATTGAATAGGATAAAAATACTTTCGCACCCTGTGTTCTCAGATTCAGCATTTATAGCAGTCAAGGGAAAGCAAGAATGTCTCCTTCTTATAATGTTTTAAGCTTACAGATCTTACCGTAAATAACAGCTATAACTCCTGATTTCGTGTCCTAGAATGAATATAGGAAAAGGATTGAATAGGTAATTCCGGGCTATTCTATGAATGAAATGAACTGTTCCATGACTGTAATAGACTTTACAATTTTAAATTTCATTTTTAGAAAAAAAGGAAAAAATTGCAAGCTAAGCAGATTTTTGAAAAAAGTCACCGAATGAACAATTTTGAAGATAAATAAGAGTAAGAATATTTTTTTTGTCTGAGAATGCTAGATATTTAACAACTTTTTATTTAATTACTCATTTCAATTTTTCGAGAATATTGCGAGTTTCTATAGAGAAGCTTTTTTCTACAGTTTGAAAATTAATTTTTTTACCAAAAGTATAGATTATGACATTATGTTAATTTTTCTGAACAGAGTAGGGATGATGTGCAGACTTATAAGAAGGGAAATCCTACACGGGACATAATAATGTTGCTCAGTGTATATTTCATACTCTTCTCTTTTGATAAAAGCTTTTGAAAAGCACAATACATCAGAGATGTAATGTTTTCTCATTAAGTTTCGTTCATCTTACTGTATATATATATATATATATACTATATATATATATATATATATATATATATATATATATATATATATATATATATATATATATATATATATATATATATATATATATCATGCCTTGCTTTTTAGTCACTTCCCACTTAATATATTAAGTTATCATCGTTACATATATAACGCATTTAATTATTCAAAAGGATATGCCTTAGTCGTTGAAGAATAAGTCGGTACAACTACGTATCGACTAATTTTGCAACATGTATTTTATCATATCTTATTCAGCTTACAGTTTAATAAAAAGGAAATTTTTCAATTTCGAGTAAGCAACGTGTTTGATTCTTTGATAAATACTGTGTTTGATAGGTAATGTCAGATTACACCAGTAAATAATCGATATATAATAAATGCTCATGTTAAAATTAAATGTTTTTACACCTGTAAAAAATTAAAAATTACACTTAAAATTTAGATTTTAGTTTCTTATATTTAATTATGAAATAGCAATTAATGATTCTTTTACAATAAACTTTCAAAAAATTAGCCAAGAATAAAGGGGTTTATTATATAATTTCCACGTAAGATATTGTTTTATGTTGAAAAATCTATGCGTAATTTTGTTGAGTGAATGCATGTGTGCCTATGTTTTCTTAATCTATAATAGTTTCTGAGAATTTTTTAACTATTTCATAGTTTTTATCTACATATTTATATATTTAATATCGGACAGTGAACAGAAATATTTAGTATTAAATCAATAGTAACCAAGATTTTGCAATCGACAGTGGTATGTTTTCCTGAGATGTTTATCCTAGCTAATGGTTCGAATCTATCTATCACTAGTGAGCAAACTCAGAAATTCGAGAGCAATCAATTGAAATGTCTTGTATGTACAAAAAACTACAATTCAATATCATCACCCATAAATTAATGTGGCTAGATTCAAATCTGGAATCATTCCACTATGATAAATATAATTCAATTTCTAGGCCGTAGTCAGCCCTTAATTTAAATATATATTAAATAACATATATTGATCAGAAAACGTATCTAATCTAGGTAATTAGTTATGAAGTAATTATAGTAATAAGATAATTTGAAATCAGTTATTAGAAACACTTTTTATTATGTAATAAAATACTTTTTCAAGTAATAACCCAAAGCTTACTAAAAGCATAGTCATCTATTCTATTTCGGTTTTAATTAATAATTTATATTCTGATTGGTTAAAAAACTTTTATTATTTATCCATACACATTTTCATTTAGAAATTATTTCAGTCCTTAGTATGTCAATTCATTTGCAATTTTTCTGGCTATTTTTCATTCATAATAAATTTAGTAAATAAAAGATATGGTTTCTGTATAGAATCGGGCACCACTTGGTTTGGCAACATACTTTGGTGATAAACATTAATTTCTCGTAATCCTGGTAACCCCCTATTTGTATAGCTTTTGTGTAGTGGCGAACTTGTTAGTCAGATTTTGACATCCATCTTGGCGTCAAAAAATCTCCAAAGAATCAAGAAGTAGACGATTGCAAGTTTTTACCAAAGATATTATAGATATTTTTAGTAAATGGAAGATATTTTTTCTATATTTCAAACAATTCAAATGATTGAATGATAAATTAGTTACAAGAACTATGAATAAACTTTCACACCGCTTAGTGGATAGCTTAACGGTAGAGAGCCATCGCTGTAAGACATTTTAGTACCCGCAGCGTTTTTGCGAACAGAATCTCTACGAAGGACTTTCTACTGTTTAGTTTAGATAGTGGACCACATTTACTTATCGCAAGGGAGGAAACTATGAAAAATCCCTAGCATCTGCCATGACAGATGTGCATGCAGAAGCCCTGAATACAACATTACCTCCATTTTTCAGCTGTGGCTGAAATTGAATTCCAGATACTATGATTTTTCACGTGTCTTCTTACCAAAAGCCAAAGTGAGCGTATGAAGCATAATTTAAAAGAAAACTGGAACCAAATATATAATAAGAAAATTGCCGTAAGGCAAATTATATCACATTACCCGAACGCTGTATTCAAATACGAAAAATAAATGCAATGTTCTTATTTTATTACTGCAAATCTGTGTCAGTGTTTTTAAGCCAATAGTAAGGCGTCTTTACGAAATTTTTCATTAAATGTATGTTGCCATTAATAATACTTGGTTAAGCCAAGCTCACTTCCTGACGGCTATGCAAAATTAAGTCAAAAAATGCGTCTTTCATTCAAGCAGAGTATGACAAAGGAGAAAGTTCGTCTTTGCTCTTAAGACTCTTCAGATAGTTGGCAACACTAGAGGATGCATACCATTAAATTTGATTTTTATCTGGAAATTTTCCTCAGATCATTACACTCATACTAACTGCTCAAATACCGACTACAGGAAATTTGATTCAGCAGATATAATAAGCAAGTATATTGCATGAACTCGGTGGGTATTTGATGGCATTGGGAATGAGTTCAGCCTTTCTGGATGGAAGGCTGTTGCCCTAACTACTAGGCTAACACATTCCCGATTAAAAAGCTACGGTGATTTGGTTAGTTGGGGTGTTGTTCTCCCTATTAGAATGAAGTGAGTTTGAATCCCGATTTACCTGAACATCCGATGTGTTCTCTAAAGGTGTTGGGGCTCGTTAAACCAGGGCGTATTCACAATATGAAATGCGAAAGTAAAATGATAAGGGGTGGCAGGTCAAGCATTGGGATCTTCTGCTTAGTAGCTGATTCAAAATCACGAAGACTCTACTCGGCTGCTTCTATCTAAATGGTAAAATTCAAACGCCCTTGATTAAATTTGTTGTTTCAGATTTTCGTCACGTTCTCCATTTACAAGATATTTCTTAAAATTTGCTTCATGATCAATTTATAGATACAAATTAATTTTTGTTTTTAACTGTGATAACTTAAAATTTATATATATATATATATATGTATGTGTGTGTGAGTGTATATATATATATATATATATATATATATATATATATATATATATATATATATATATATATATATATATATATATATATATATATATATAAATATATATATATTATAAATTTTCAAATATTTACCTGAAGTTTATGAAATTCTCAGGAAATAAAAATAGTCGAGATTAATTTATAAGTATCATTATTAAAAAGGAAATTTCTGTTCATTTTGTTTCATACCAATTTCAGTTTAGCCTAAAACATAATGAACATAAAAGAACAGTCTTCCTTTATCTAAATAAATTTATATTCATAAATTTCAACTTATTTGTTTCATACTAATGATGTTCTCACAACAGGATAAATTGCTAACGAATAACAGCCTGTCTGCATGAAAGGCGAATTTACGGCTTAAAATTGTCTATCGATAATGTAAAATTAATGGATGCAACTAAAGTTTGAAGTTATGCCCCTTCTAGTTACATTTCCATTTATGATTCAATGGAATTTCTGAAGAGATGACTAAGCTTGTCCAATGCCGGACATCTCAGGCAATTAGTAAGACGCGATCACTCATAACGAAATTCTACGCATGAAATGGAAAATAGTTTTATAACAGAGAGTTACTTCATTAATATTTCTGTTACTTTTAGTAAATTTAATTTGTTTTCTATCATAAATATTCAAACTCATTTTCTAATATCTAGAGCACGAGAAAAATTCAATTTTTAAATTATACTATTTTCAGGAAGTTATTATTCTAATAACATAAATGATTGTACGCATAACATTATTTAAATACAGCTGTCTTCATATATTTATCTAAAAAAGCATATATTAAGCACACTGTTGAGAAAGGAATACAAAATTGGATATTTCCTCACATTTACTTCCACAATCAGGTTTACAGTTACGAAATGCTGATGTTCGTTTTATATGCTTTTTTATCGGGTACACACGTTTCACACACCTACATTTGTTCTGAACGACTTAAATCCATGGTGTGGAACGTGTGATGAAGATTATATAATCTACTATATTGTAACTTCATGTCCTCTTTTGACACCATCGTGTATTCTTTTATTAAACTCATTTTTTTAAAATTTTGTTTGATTTAATGGGGGAGTTACACCTAAGAAACCTTTTTGCTTTTTCAAAGGCAATAAGTTTTATCCAATTTATTTAATTTTTACAATAAAAAAATCATATTATTTTTCAATATACATATAATTGGAATTTTATTAAATTGTATAAAATTATTCTATATTTTAAGTTTTTAATGTTGCGGGTGTTTGAGGATGTTTTTTAAAATAAAATTTAAATCTTGGTGCAGCTTGTCCTTTCTGGAACTTACGTCGTAAAATCCAACCAACCAGAAAAATAGTATTTCGGTTTAGTTGGTATTTTTCCCGTATGATTATTTTCTTTAATCAGGACGCTTGATTCCATTGGATTTACGGATTAAAGTGGATCTAAAGAAGTACAAAATATCATTTTTTGATAGGGAATTAAACTTACAACCAGCTAAAGGAAAAGCCCGTGAACTTATTATTGAGATCCCAGCTTAGCATGTAGTATTCAGATTTCCTTAAACTGAATGAACGTAAAAGTCTCAGTAAAATTGTATATTTTTGATGCCATCCACTCTGTCTAGGGGTCAGCGTGTATGACTGCGGATAGGAAGGTACTAGGTTCGAATTTCGGAAGGTACTAGGTTCTTGGTTTGGGCACGGATGCACTTTCTGTCTTTCTCTTTTAACTTTGTCCTTTCATTTCATGAATAAGTTGGGAATTTTTTTCTACCATATAAACGGGTACTTAATACATGTGTGTACTGAAAATGTCGAACTGCACAACAAATTACGGTTTAGTTGTTAAAGTGGAGCATCGCACCCCACATGTTGACAGCCTGTATGGCTAAGATAACAACAACAATATAGTTTTCTTGATCATTTATTGCAGACGACGAATAATTAAACTGGGTATATTATTTGAAATGCATTCTAAGCACCCAAATATAAATGACCGAAATGGAATATCTGATAGATCATGGGAATAGAACAAATAAATTTTTTAATTTCTTAAACAATGGCTAAGCATTCAGCTGTCATTTATATATACATACATTCATACATACATACATATATATATATATATAATATAGTTTTAAAAAATAAAAATATAGAGATTTTGATAAGAGCCTTATATAAATATATTATATAAATATCGTTTCGTTATTGTGTCTTTAGCCATCGCAGAAATCTTTTAATTGCTTTTATCCTCATAAACAGCTGTTAAAGGCAAACAGAGCAGCACTAAATGTCCCATTAAAAGGATCGTTTCGGGGTGCGGGTGAATGAATGAATGCGTCACCTGTGGTATAGGAGGCAGACAGTGACATGGAGTAGGATGTTCACGAGATGGTACCCGGAGGGATTCAGTCCGTGGATCCAGTAGTTGAGGCGGAAGGTGAGCACACAAAAGGGACGATATGATTTGTGGCTCTCCTCCTGCAACAAAAGTGAGCAAATCAGTTAACAGAAAGAAAAATTAGTAATTAGAATCAATCTGGAATTTAATTAATTCTCCTGAGACTAATCTTTTTTTAGGAAGATTTATTATCACAGATTTATTGAATTTGATTTCATAGCTTATGAAATTTATATGCTAGTCATTAATTGAATATAGTAATTAGTAGTTTCAGATCTTAAAAATCTAAGATATATATTGTTTCTTTATAATAGCTAGCATAGGATATATATATATATATATATATATATATATATATATATATATATATATATATATATATAAATATATATATATATATATATATATATATATATATATATATATGTCTGCATAATGTATACTATAAATTTAATTATATTTTGAGTACATACATCTGGTGGTAATTCTACTTTTGTTGGTTTTGCTTATTTTTTTGGGCAGTTAATCTTATACTTATAAACGCGTTATTTTTATCTTTGCCGTAATTATTGTATAATTATCTTATATATATATTCTAATTATTTCTAAATTTGCTTTATATATACATACATATATATTAAATTTCATGAGTGTTATGTTATCATTCATAAATTTTAATATGTATTTAGTAATTTAAATTTTAATTTTATCCAATTTTAGATACAATTCCTACTATGAGAAAAGTTATGAATATCCTAAATAATAGAATAAATATGATATGGACATGATAAATATAATAGTTATTTATGTATAATGATCGCTTATGCATATTGTATCATGTTGTGGTTTAAGAATATTAAGACAAGCAAGAAACTTGAGCCAAAAACCTTCCAAATATTTGCTTATATAAATACTTATGTTGCTTGTACATAATAAATATATTGCTTATGCTCGAATAAATACCTCCCAAAAAGTATGTGGTAAGTGGTAGTGGTAGAAAAATGCTTTTCTGCATTTCACAAAAGGGCACAAGTTTAGTCATAATTGCAACCGGAAAACAGGAATTAGTGGTTTCGTTTCTGTTTTAAGCATATACTTCTGCTGATTTCGATATTGAAAGGTCACCAGGTTTCCTCGCTTGCGGTGCTTTGAAGTTATATAAGCCACTATGAATGAAAAATCTCCCTGGAAGTTAAAAGTAATGTGAATACTAAAACTGTTGCTTCTTGTAATTTCAGCACTTTATGGTACACAATTTGGTATCAAAAATAATTGAAAAACTGTAGAATCAGCACAATTGAGTTAAAAATTATAATTTCACACTCAATAACTGATTACAGGTATAATCATAAGTACTTTATGTGAAAACGATCTCTTAATTTTTTTTTTTAACTGTATATAAAAACAATTTTTATCAGCTCATTGGATTTTTATTCATTAGAAATTACGTGATTTTTACTTCAAGATTTGGAATATTTTTCTTATTTTTTCATTATCAATAGGTTCTTATTGACATTGAGTAAATAAAGAAATTAATCTATTTTGAAATGCTCCTACCTTATTTATCTTATTTATTTTATCTAAATACAGTTTTGAAATTAATAAAATAAAAGTTTATGAGCGAACTGCAAATTTATTCCTGAATATTTTTTATATTCTCAGATTATTGAATATTATGAAGGTTTGCATACTTATGAAGGTATGCAGCTTTGAGAAAAATTAAAATTTTTTTTATAAACTACTAAACATAGTTGTGAAATAATTAAATTGTATGTTTTTATGAAAAAATGTGTTATAATTAAATTCGGTATTACTTTAAAATATATTGTTCAAAATGTCCTGTAGGTTTTCATATTTGCTTTCAATCAATATTTAAAATTTTCATTTTCTAATTTTTTTTTTATAAATAAGGTTTCTGAAAATAAAACCGATGAGAGTGGAATGCACTTTTAATAAATTCTAATAATTTATTCAATATCTAGTAAAAATGCAATAAAATGCAATAAGTCATTAGTATTTTTTTCATTAAAAACAGAGAATGATTTAAAGCCATTTTCAAAACACAACAGTATACCATAAATTAAAATTATAAAATCTATTTTAATGGAAGTATTAATTTAAGAATTTTTAGATTTTAATTGAATGTGTGTTTGTTTATAGTTATTAATTGAATTACTAAAAGGTAAAAGAAAGTTATTGATTTGATTAATATTTCATTTGTTTGTTATAAATGACATCAAGTAAAAGTGAAAGCATTAAATATATAATTCGATCGTGTACACATTATCTTTTTCTCTCTTGTTGGAACAACGAATTAAGTTATAAATTAGAAAAAATTTCCTCACTGGTAGAAAATGCAAATTAAAATGTCCTTACAAAATTATAAATTTTACTCAGTAACTCTCATTTTTTGCTTTTAACACATAATGAAACTGAAAACTCTAGCAATGAGAAATATCTCATTGAAACTTCGTGTATCACACATCGTTGTATCTAGAAATAATTTCGCAAAAATAGTATGATACCCTTCATAAGAATAAGCTCAATCATGGTTTTCTTACAATAATCAATGGTAAGAGAATTATTAACTCAGAATAGCTATTCTAAGAAACATTACCATGTAAAAATTTAATTTTCACATGAACAGAATTTAAATTGTTTGGAGGTAAAAAATTCATGATAATTCTTCCAAACATCAATCACAACATAGAACTTCCTATGAAATGACCTAATAAACCGTAGGTACCTGTATAAAAGAGGAGGAAACGCATTGATGCCACACAATCACTAAATTTTCTTAGCCTTTTATATCATTTTCTGTAAAAGGTTGCAGTTTAAATTAAATTAGAACCCTTTGAAAACTCTCCCACATTATGGATTTGTACCCAGAACTATGTACAAAATTTTGCTATACAATCCATTCCAGCTAGTATAGAGTTATTGCTAGTGTCTTATAACTTTTACTTTGGTTAACAGTCTAAGTGCACATTTTACAGGAAGGCATGCTTTCTGTTGACAAGTGCCGGACTCTGGCCTTCAAAACGTCAGCCATTTAATAAAAGAATTAACTAAAAATGAAAAAATTTATATATTATCTATTTAGTAGGAAATGAGTGCAAAATACTCTCTCGAAACTGTTTGAGATCTAAATTATGTGTGTGTAACTTGACATTAAAAATTCTCTCGACATCGAAAATACAACTTATGACAAATGAAAGTTATTTTTCTTTTTGATGGATTTTGAAAGTTTCTGAGATGTAGCTATGATTTATCTGTAAAAATAAATGGCATAAGAATTTCTTGTTTTTAACTGCGAGAACTTATATTAATGAGTCTATCAATGTGGACCACATGGCAGGTGTCAGAATTTACCCATATGTCAGGAAAGCGTCTTTTTTTCTCTTCAGTGAAAATCTTGCACCAAAAACCATTTTGCGAATTAGAAATAACAGTAATTAATCGATAACCTCTCTTTGTGCTACTTTTGAGATAGATCCAATTCATTAGAATTCTTCGAAAGATCAAACTCAATCACTTGAGTTTCTAAGGAGCATGAATTAAAAATTTTTTACCGAGAAATCATTAAATGCAGAAAATTGGAGAATCCTTGGATTTTAGAGCAAAATATTCAGTTGGCACATTATAGTTAATTATATTCTATCGATTCTCTAATATGAATTGCTAGCCTTTGTTTGTGTTACCTGATACTTTCAAAAGAGTTCTTTTGAAAATATAGTATAATGTAGAAATTTTTTTCTTAGATTTTAAAATTAAAATATTCAAAAATTTTCATTAATGTTTTTTTATTGCCAAACATTTATATGTTCCATAATCAGCATTTGAATTTAAAATGAAAAACTGTAATCTTATCTTTCAAACTATTAATTAGCAGCGCATGAATTGATAATATTCACTGAATTCATGTTTTAAAAAGCTGCTTCAGAAAATGCACCATGAAATGCATCTAATTTAGATCATCTGAATTATCGAATAAATAATGCCTTTCGTAAATTTTTTAAACATTGAATATTTTGAATTGATGACTCAAGTGAGGATATTTTTGTTGCGAATATATCAATTTCTGGTGATTATAATGCCATTCCTTTTTTTCATAATCTTAGCTTGCGAAATGAATAAAAAACTCCCTACGTACAAGTAAATTAAAAAGATTTGTCATAACTTGCTTATGAAAGCATTTTCATATTTTTATAATAATTGCTGTTCAATCTTACGTCTTTTTTATTTTAACATATTACGAGAGTAAAAATTATGAATTATAAGAATTGTTGCAAACATTTCATTTCGAAACTAAAACACTTAACAACTAAGCAGTTAATCTATCTAAGAAATATTTTTATAATTGATGTCTTTTTCGATTCTTATACTGGAAATATGTTTCAAGAAGAATATATTCAATATTTTCGTTTACTTTTTCACTCGATTTTCAATGTATGCCTCATAATATAATCTAAATAACACCTGTTACTTTAAATGTTGCCGGATTCCTTTGCCATCTTTATCGTAAGAGCGAAAATTCCTTTTCATTCCTGTTTTATAAATTCAAAAGAAATGCCGCTTTGGCCAAGATTTCACTCCTCTAAAGCATTTTCCTTGCAGATGAGTGTGGGAAAGTGATTAATAATGTATTTAAAGAATGTTACTCATACTCTGCTATACCTTTTTCTTTCTTTATTTTTTTCCTCTCGCTTAAGCTGTGCGTAATCTCGTTTCATTCGAGACTACATGGAAAATTGTCTGTTTGCTTGAAAATGCCATTAATTGGAATTTTATGTCACACAAATGTTTTTCCGGCTCCAATGAGAAAAGCTCTTCTCTGTTTTGATTGGATTATAAGCATTTAGAAAAAGTTTTTCTAATTTGAAAAAATATATTTTTACTACATTTTAAATTTTTATCTGATTTTTCATTCTCCTTACTATTTAATTTCGGCTTGGCGTTGCACCACTATCCTTCGGATTTAGCACGTTAAAATCCGATAGCAAAATAAAAAGGAGGTTTTGACGCGTGGATGAATATTTATTTTAGATTTGGAACTGAGTTTTTTTTTTCATGTAACTCTTCTTAAGGAAAAAGTATTTTGAAAAATTTAACTTACTGGCACAGAAAGTTTCACTACATTGGCGTTTCCTTTATTCACGAGCAACTAAAATAAAAACTTAATATGGAAAAATATTTGATCTTTTTTACATTATTAACAATTGAAAATGCAATTGTATTTATAAAAAAGCAATATGACTTTGATGCAAATTGACTTTAAATAAAATTTAGTCTCTTTTGTTTTTTACTTCAGTGTATTGACAGTTTTTGTATTATTTTATAATATTTATTTTATATCATTTAATCGATTGCACACTATAAATTTCTGATTTAGATTCCTGTGTACAGAACATAATAATTATTTATGAGACTATATAAAAGATATATATATATATATATATGTATATATATATATATATATATATATATATATATATATATATATATATATATATATATATATATGTATATATATAATTACTGTGTTACTTACATAATTAAATAAAACTTTCAAATACAGATGAAATTTTCAAATACAGAGAAACTCGAAATTTCACACACACACAATATGGATTTAAAATTTTATTTAGTGCTTACAAATTAAATTTTTGTGGAGAACATTCGACTCCGGCTAAAGAATAGCAAAAAATATTTAATTAGTTGCCACAAATAATGTATAATACTTAACAGTACAAGTATGATACATGCCTCCAAGAGATAGCTCGCCAAATATGCCGTAATTTGTTTTCATTATAGTATTTCAGATTTCCCCTTTGTTGTTGCCAATTTCAGTTTTTTTACTTTTTTGGATTTTTTTGATGCCAGGTTTAGCTTTTTCTCGTATTTTAGGCGATTTTTGTGACATATATATGTTTTCGTAAGTAGCAACACCGTTAGAATTGCTTGACGATGAAAAAAAATCTCAAAGGTCGCCAATGGGGGGATATACCCTACTGGTTTCTACTAAACATATTTTTTTTACTTTTTACATAAACTCAAGGGTTTAGAGTCACTATTTTAATGATATTTTAATTTTTGAAAAAGAAAAACACACACACACATTTTATAAATTGCTATTAAATTATTTTTGAATAAATTTAATGAAAGTTATATTTATGCAGTAGAAAAAGTATGAGTTATGTATTGGAATTCGAGAATTATGTCATATTTTTGCAGGGAATAATGTTATGTCATGCATTACGGACATTTTTAATTCTTAATCAATGATTAAAAACATTTTACTAATGTAATAATAAAATTATCATGATCTGATATTAAAAATAATTGTAAAATACATTGTGTATATTTGTTTAAAGTTAATCTATATGAATTTTTTAACTTTTTTAAAAAATAATATAACAAAGAGAATTTATATAAATGAAAAATTCAACTCGTACTTTAAGTTAAGATTTTGAGATGTTTCTCGTTGCTTATTTCGGCTGATCACAACTGTCAACACACATTCTCCTAATTTGCTCCTAATTTTCAATCATTATCAACTGAAAAATTTCACTAACAAACCAAAACACTTTTCTTTGGGGAGTCACAGAAACAGATGGATATTATGTCATGCAAAATATTTAACTTTAATTGTAACTAACAATAAAACAATTTTCGATTTAGTAAGGAATCAAACAGTTTCCTTTACTTGCGAGTGAAGAGCCTTCTTACAAAATTACGTTAAGCTAATTCAGTTTCTAATAAAATATTATAAAGCTGTAAAAAACGGAAATTGCCACTACTTCAAAACTGAGATTTGAAGTAGGACTAAGATAACTCTGGAATAAATTTCGCAAAATAACAATAAATTTAAAATATTGTATTTTAAAATGATTATTCAAACAGTCAAAACATACAACAAAATAAAATGAGGCGAAAAAATTGTTCATGAGGCACATGAATTGTCCATTTATCAGAACACCCTGAAAAAAGCATGCAAATCATGCATACATACTTCGTACGTTTGCGGTGATAAGATATGCAAGTTATGATCAAGGAAATGCATACAGCCACCACACGCAACTGTAGTACCACTTGCAAGTTTCATATAAGAGGTAAGCCACAACTGATGGTTTTTCATGCATTTTTTACATAAACAATAATATTTATGTCAAAAGTACAATCCTTCCTTGTTCTCTTTTGAGCAAGATTCGGTGTTCAATTGAAAAATAATAACTTATAACTATTGTTGAATATCAGTCGATTAAATCTCTGATCGAATTTGACGAAATTAAGCCGTTGTGATGTGGCTTTGTCGTTTGATGCAGGAGGGAATGACAAATTAATAGGGCCGATTGTTTCCACTTCGTTTCCTCACTGCATGTGATTTGATGTATATTGCTTGCAAGACAGTGATGGATTACTTAGTCTGGACTACAGCACAACAGATTCAGTCTGTTACTGATCATTCGGTGTCCAGTTATACTATTCGCAGTCTTTAAGAGCTGAGTGGAATGTATCTAAGGCATTCATTGCTTCGTGCTTCATTTATTCTTGACTCAGAACCACAAGTGTTGGTGCCGCTAGTGGTGATAAGAACGACTGACAGGGTTATCGGAATGAATGATATAGTCTTTGCTGACGAATTCTGCTCCTACCTGCAACACTATATATATATGATAATATGTTTCGTGTTTGGAAACACTGTAGTGAGAGACTGCTAAGTTGTTGCGTAATTCATCACCTCACAAGTTTTGTAGCTCCTATTATGGTTCGTTGGATTTCACTCTCACATCTCTACTGTACCCATTGCTATGCATTAAACAGTTAGCGCAACATGTCTGAAATGTTGGAACCAGTGTTTTTCCAAAATCTTCAGCGTTTGTCAACAGCCATATTCCAAAAGTATAGGACTCCATTGCTCATGGCACGTAATATTTAAGAGTTATTTACCCATCAGATTAAACTGCTTCCTTGATATACTTGATCCTCTAACCTATATAAAATTAAATGTATTGCCAATGTTTGTACAGCAAATTACCAAGGATACAACACCACTGGAAAAAGCAACTAGATTAACTTTGGCACTATGTAGAAGCCAAATAAACTACTTTATTTCAAGAATGACTGCAAAGGGTCATTGATTCCATGCAGAAGTGTGTGGCAATAGTTTTAGCCAATAATGGTGAATTCTATCGATTTTTATCATCTACAATTAAAAGAGTCTATCACTTCAATCATTCAATCTTTGCTTGGCGTGTTTTTGAGCTATACATTTTACTGAGATACCATGGGACTTTCTGTATTATATTTTGGGTGATCAGCAATGTATATTTATTATAAAACAATTTAGATTAAAGAATTAAACTGTAATCTACAGAATTTTTTAGGGAAGGCAAATGTCCTAGATAAAATGTCTAAAAAAACGAAGTATTTTATGTACAAATTAATGAACTTAAGGAGTGACATTTGAAATTCATCTTATTTCTAAAATTCAAAACTTTCTTGATTTTTGAATGAATTGAACCCATCCCGTTTAGTGAGGTAACTACATTTGTATTTTGTAAAATGTCTAGTACTGTTTAATTTAAACAAGCATAATTTATATAATTTAAAGATCACATATAGAACTGTTTAACAGCTGAAAGCTACCGTGAGGTATCCACCACTGATAGCCTTTTGGGAAGATTTTACATGGATTATACATTTATTTTACATGTTTTCACGTGTTGCAGAAAAGTCTCGTGCCTCGAATTGATTGTAATCCTCGTTAAATAACGGTAAATGGAATTTTTTCTTTCCTTTCTGCATACATTTGTTTAGGAAGCATTTGGGAGATTTTTAGTTTTTTACTCACTGACACGTTTACATGCTTATTATTTATGAAAAAGCCACATCGCCTTCCCATTGTTCAACAATGCCTCAAATTATACCGGAGCTCTTCCACAATGTTGTGCAAGGTGTAACGACCTTATTGCCATTATACTAAAGTGAGATCAAAGTATTTCTCTTAAAGCTGAGATGCGATATTTTTTATTCCATAATTGTTTTGTTTTTATAAATCTTTCTATGATATGCATTAACATTTTCCTACAGAAATATTTCCATAATAAGTTGGTAATACATTGCAAAATATTACCAACGTTCTACGAAATAGCAATAAAAGTTTCGAATAAAGAACACTTACCTTCTGCATTGATGTACCCCAGAAATCATTGAAGAGGAGGTTTGAAAGAGGCGTCTTAGGCCTCAAGTCCAGGTTGTCGATGATGGCGGGCCGATCATCAAAGACGAGTCCACACCCCAAGCTGTTGACATAGCAAAAGAAAGCTGCAGCAGTGATAAGACAAGTGACCCACATATGATTTTGCGTCTGAAAACAGGAATACAAAATTAAATTTGATGGCAACATGAATTATAAGAACAGGCATTAAATTACAACTGACATACATGATGATTAATTTTATTGAATGCAACATTTTCTCTGTTTACTTTTAATTTCATTAATACTTCGTATCATTTTTTAATTGATATTCATGTACTAATACTTATCCCAGTTTTAAATACAATTATAAACAGTTGTTATTGAATGTAACAAAGGTGACAAAAAAAAACACTACTACAGTTAACACACTTTAATCATTATTTACTATGTGTAATCTATATAAAAGAATTTAAACTTATGTGATGTTTCTTCCAATTTCGAGATTTCGCTCTGTTGTAGAAAGTATGTTAAGAATAGTATGTTTATTTACTATAGCAGCAAATTTTGAGACATAATATAATTACAATAAAAATTCTAGATTTTGATGAAAAATTCTCTTAGATCACAAACCTGAACCTAGATGTAATTACTTACTTCTAGGTTCAGTAAATAATTACATCTAGGTTCAGTAGATGTAATTGGTTCAGTAGATGTAATTCATGGTTACATCTAGGTTTGATGCTAGATTTATTTCAAACAATTTTAATTATAATAGCAAATTCTTTCTTTTCATTACTTGTTTAACTTTAATGAATTTAAAGAGAAGAATACTTCCTGTAAATTTTTCTGTGTATTTCTAGCAGGTTTTATTAATGCCTTATTCTTTTATAAATTAACTGTCCAAATTTTAATCTCTCTCATTATTTGTCAGTCTCTGTGTGTGTTTGTGTGCGCATATTTCACTTAAATGTTTGTATAAAAGGCAGACAGAAATTCATGATTTTATACATTTCAAAATAATTAGGAACTTTTTCTACTTTGGAAATTTGTGTTGCACATACTTACTAAAGAAACGTTTTGGAAGCGTAACTGATATTTTTTTTTCTTATTCATGCATCATTTCTTGTTATTTTTCATAGTAATTTGTGAAATAATATAATAAAAGTTACATGTTTTGTAACACATATTTACAAATATATTTTCTAAATATATTTGTAAATATGTTGTTTCTTTTCATTCAAAAGATGAATTAGATTTTAAATAAACAAAAAAATGTAAAATTGAAATATTTAATTCTTTTTTTTTCCATCTTAAACTCTTATATTTTTAAAAGCTCTTTCTACATAAATTTTAAATTTTTTTAGAAAGTACATTTGAAATTTATAAATTGAGACTGAAAAATAGAGCAGAAAATATAGTTTGGAAGAAACAATTAGAAGAAGACACGAGAATTAATTTCCAAATTGGAAAATAAAAAGATAATTAAGTGTTATGGGCAGGGAGGGAAAACAAATGATTGCTATAATAAGGAAGACATTTTATTCCTCGCCTACCAAATGCTGCGTTCAAGAAAAATGGAACATAATCAATGAATTACCCAAAAAAATGACCAGTGGAACAGTAATTTAGAACAATCACATCTTACATTACCAAATCTACATCAGCTGGAATATAAGAAAAACTTTATGATGTACTATACACTTCCTATACACTCCCTGGTGTATATTCCTGAAAATATTAGAAAAAAAAACTAAGTTATTACATGGTAAGTGTCTTATTAAATATTTTTTCCAAATGAATCGAAATTATTTTTTTCAGTTATTGTTACCTATATTTTCCTGAATTGTCTTTAAAATTAAATTTATGCTGAGGAGGGAGTGGGAGGAAGTGGAATGTAAAGGAAGAAGGAATTTCTACTTGATCTCCTGTCCAAAGATTAAGAAGAAGGAAGGGAACGGATTGTGAAGTTCAAATTGAGGATATTTATCGATTGCCATATGCTGCTTGAACGAAAAAAATTATGACAACTTTATGGTATATAATCTTAATTCTTTGCAAATTTTATTTATAGATAATTCATAAATTGTCAATTAAATAAACTTCGTACAGTAAATTAATTACACTAATAAAATTATTAGACAGTCAAATAAGTTATGAAAATAGCCTAACATTATTAATTTTGAAATATTGAAATATATTTGCGATTATGTAAATTGTGATATATATATATATGTGTGTGTGTGTGTGTGTGTGTATGCGTACAACAGAACTCCAGCTATCCACATCCTTTTAGAGAATTTTAGAAAAAGAAACTAGACTGAAGAAGAGAAAGAAAATGAGAAAAAGGAAAAAACTCAAGAAAAGAAAAGAGAAGAGAAGGCAGAAAATGAGTATGAGAGAGAGAGAATAACGTGTCATTTGAGTTCAATTCAAAAGCATTCTTTTGAGTGTTCACGGATGTTCAGAACTTAGTACAGAAGATATAGGAGAGTAGATTATGAGTGGGACCCTAAATTTTAAATAGTAAATGATGAACGTATTGTAAATTGTAAATGATGATGACTCAAATTGTAAATTATAACTGAAATTTATTCAAAGTGCTGATTAAGAAGATGAACGTCTAAGAAACGAGACCATCAGCTAAGCTAGTGTAGCTTTTGACAGCTTTGAAACTTCTTGAAGTGGATGAAATGTCAGCCCGAATGTGATCACATGCAAATTCTCCTTGACAAGCAGATACTTGACTTGACTGCCCTTCAACGGAGACAGGCAGTGAAAATAACTTACTCTGACCAAGGTGTTCAGCAAGCAAGGACTTAAATTAAATTGCTGTACATGCATACTGTATTAATGAAATGCACTTGTAAGTACCTTAACATGTGAAAAGGTTGCATTTTCATTTAATTGATTAAAACCTCTTTTTCATCCGAATATTTGATTATTCGAATGGCATCCGGGCCCAGTTTATTCGGATAAGATAAGCTCTATTGTATTTATGTTATTTATTATCCTTTCCAAAAAAAGTATTTGTATTTAGTTTAATTAGGAATATTACTCAAAATGGTCCCCATCAGTAAATAAGAATAATTTCAACCGAATAATATCATTCTATAACTGGTAATCGTGGAAATGAATTGCTTGAAATTTAGCAGTTCAATATGCTTATGTAAAGAAACACATGTATTGGAATGTCTAATGAATTATTTTACTGTTATTTTGGAGGTCTTCTAATGCTTATGCACTGTAAAATGTACTTTGAAGATCAATTTATAAATCTGATATAAGAATTTTCTCATTTTCTATATACTTTAACTATGGTTTAAAAGTTTACAAATACATGTTTCAAAATAAAATTACTTCATTAAACTCTAGTAAATTAACTTTTTTGTTTCTACTTCTGATCATTTTGTTCATGTATATCTATTAATAAAAACTATTTTAAAACGTAGCTTAAATATTAAATTTCATTTTTTTTAAAGATCTTCTATCTTTTTGTTGCTAAAAATATAAAATTTTGTTTGTGGGAGTAATAATCATTTTTTCTGATGCTTAGTTCCTATCAAATTTGCTCCGTTAGTTAAGAAATGATTTATCATTGAGATAGTTTGATTATTGATACAAAATCTACATTAAGAATATTCTTTTAATTAGGCCTAAAATTTTCTGTTCTTTTCATTTAAATACTGTAAAAAAAGACACTGGACAAAGTGCAATTAAAGATTTACATGTTTAAATATTGTTAAGAAAATTTTTCTTGAAATATTAATACTTTTTCTTAAAATGTTTTTCTAAGAAAATATTTTCCATGAAATAATTTAATTTTTCCAATTCACACACACACACATGAGCCCACTAAATATTACTTATTCAGGAACAAATTGTTCTTTTATTTGATTATATGGATTTTCACAGGAAAATCTAAGTTTTCAAAGTTTGGTCATATAGATAATTTTTGGACCATGTGGTTGACAATTAAACAATTTAAAGTGTTGTAATGTATTTTAAAGTGCACCAAGTCAATGACTTTTCGAAAGGACTTTTTAAAAATAGTCGGTAATATTATTGTGTTAATAAGTAGTAAATTCGAAAACTCCCACTTCGAGGAACATTTAAGCAGAAGCCAAATATTCGTCTTCAGTTATTCAGCAACGTTTGGAATCACGTTTAGTTTTATTGATCAATTCTTACTCCGAAAACTTCCGCTGTGAAGAGTATCATCCTACTAGGTGCCAACTCAGGTGTGACCTCGACATCTGACCGTAGTTCAAAACGACGAGGCACTTGGTGATGAGTGATTATTTTAAACCTGTTAATATTAAGGTACAGTCTTGGACTCACCTGCACCGCAATGTATACTTGACGTAAGTTCCCTCTTATTAATACACTGGGTATATATAATATTAGGCTGTAAATATTGGTAATGATTTCGAATTCCTTTAATTTTTTTTTACATTATGTCTCACCTAACTCCTTTAGGATTCCAGTAACTCAATAGCTTCACCTCGCATCCCATTAAGAATAGAAACGAGAAACATTTTTTGCTGCTGGAAATGATTGAGATGGGGACCACATGCTTCCGCACTGGGTTGCTGGAATTTCGTGGATTGGAGACGTGTCACGTTCATCTGGCTTATCTAAATTACTTGACCTGATTGATTAGGGTGTCGTTGTCAATATCAGATGATAGTGAGTTCGAATCCAGACTGAACCAAAGCTCCGTCATGTATGCTAAAGGCTGGTAAACATTGAAAGTGGCTATGGTCTCAATGTCCTCCAAGTGAAATGATATCTCTGGGTGTGGTAGGCCAAGTATTTAAGCTCTTTGCTTGGTCCGTGTTTCAAAATCATGAAGACTCCACCCGGCTTCACCTATCAAACTGGTAGAGTTCAACTCATGGCTTGGTATAGGGAAGCATGCTGGGGCAACAACAGCAACGTCCAAAGTTCTTCCGTTGGTTTAATGTGGATGTAGAGAGGAAAGATTGATCAGGGTTCAAAATAACTTGGCCTCTTGATAGTGGGCGAGTATTCCAAATCCATTAAATTTAAAGTACAGTTTGGTATTCTCATGCGCCGCAATGCATACATGCATTAATAGCACATTCATACTGTTAATATACTCTTTCATATGTTCAATATACATGTGATACTCATTGATGCTGAATTCATTCATTTCTTCTACTTGATATACAACTAAATTCCCTAAAAATATTCACAAAAATAGCCAATTCTCTTAAAGAAATTCATCAATTTTAACACAAAATCTTTTATATTTTTGTTTTTCTGTTTTTAATAAGGTAATTTAATGAATCTAAAGCTATAATTATAATGCAGTTGAAACCAATATAGGTCAGATGCAATTTTACATTGACTAAGACGCTGACTTTTCTGTAAAATACATAATATGAACTATAAGTTGTATTGAAAGCAGTTCTTAGAAATAAATAAAGTTAACTTGTGTTTATTAAATTTAAAATTTTTTTTCTGGAATGAATTATTTGATTAATTTTATATATATATAATTTACATACATAATTTACATTCCTACATGTGGATAATTTACATACTTACATAGTAACTGATACAGAATTTATTACGTTTAATCATTTATTTAAATAAATGCATAAATATTCTTTTTACAAATATTACTTTTTCCAATATCATCTACAGCTTAGTTTAGCTCTAAAATTCGATTAAGAAGAAGGCTTTAACTAAAAAAAAATCATGAAAAGCTTCGAAATGGATGCTTGCATGGCATTAAAGATCTCCAACTTCTTTAAACAAAGGGAAAGATTCATCTCTGCTTTTCTGATCCCACCAAAAATATTCCAGAATCAGATTATAAAATAACAATTATAATATAACCGTTTATAATAAGTTAATGACAGATAAAATAAATTAATGACATTATAATATAATCACGGAAACTTGGATATTTAACATCATCCCTGGCATCTTCTGGCAGTTCATTTATCATTGGTTAAGGGAGCTAATGCGCGGGGAAAATAAAAGAAGATGGGGAAAATTGAGGAAAATTGACGATATAGAGGGAAAGAAAATGAACATTATGCTGGGTAATCTTTGTAAGTCTTCTCCTAACAGGACTTTTAGAAGGGGGGTAGAAATATAAAAACTTCCTTTCAGGTACTTTTTCCTGAGAGGAATCACTTTTTGTCCTTGATTGCATTTTCCACTGCTCGATATTCGAATCACGTCCAGGCACTTCCTTCTGTTCGGGCGTTACTTCCGAAGGACGAGGAAAATCTTTGGGTAGTGAAATTTTACTTTTTACTGTCGTAGAAGTTTCCACCTGAAAAAGGAAGATGTCATTTTTCTTCTTTTGACTGCTTTCTTCAGGTGATCAAGATCGTCTCGACGAATTCAAAGTTTTAGGAGTTTTCAGTAATATTAGAGATTAGAGACAATAACTCGATTTTCGAAAAAGAATTATGCTATGTATTACTGATGGGATGAGGAACTTATCAAATTTTGTTTTTGAGTTGGGAAATTTTATTTTATTAGCATTAAACTGGGGTGTGATTATCCATGCGTTTTTATATTTACTTGGTTTAAAAATTTATAAGATATTTGCTATCGTGCATTTCAATTTACATTTATTTTCTTGTAACATAAATTTCAAAATAGTCTGGAATTTTAAAAAAATTGCAATTCTTTTAAAATTTGGAATTGAAGTTCATGAAGTTTTAAGGCTATGTAGTTATTAAAATTAAATACGATATGTAAGTAAGTTAATTTATAATAAGTTAAAGAACAATATTTTATGAGGAATTTATAAACTTTGCTTTTTTAATTTAATTAAATACATCATGATATTTTGTATACAATGAGTTGCCAAATTCAGATTTAGTATTATATAAATTAATTTATATATATGATATAAATAAAGAGGCAAATGTGTTAATTAATAACTTTTAATTGATTTAAATGTTTTAGTAAATAATTCAAGTAAGTCAACTGACTTTAATTAAATGACAAAAATTACAAATATTAGAGTGGAATTTACCAGTTGTTCTATATTTAAGTATTTTCTAACTTTATCAATAATGTAAAATCTTGTTAATCAAATAATGTAAAATCTTCCTATGAATCAATGTAAAACTTTTGAATATTATTTTTCTGAATGAGAACATCTCGTAAAATATTCATATATAATTACTTATAAAAAATAAAAATATTATACGAAGAAGGCTGAAAAACACTGCTGGAGAATGATCGAGTAGAAAAGGAACATGGCCATAATCAATGGTGAGAAAAGCGTCATTTGACGTCAATACCGCGGTGCTCTCAAGACATCAAGTTTGATACGAACATTCCCAAAGTATAGGTACCTCGTATAATTAAAGATAAAAAATGTGGAGAGCAACGAGTAGTTTTTTATATACATACATACTTATATATATATATATATATATATATATATATATTCAATATATATATATTATTATCAATTAATTAATTAATATTATTATCAATTTCTGATAATTATTTTATACATAACTATCCACCATATCTCTTAAGCTTTTTATCTATTAACTATACGTTCCTACACAGTTAGAAAAAAATTTGTTAAATATTTTTCTCCATCATGGTTATATTTCATAATTTTATGTGTCACTTTTACTTTATTTGTATTTTGAAACTTAAACTGATTTCAAATTTAATTTTTCTTAAATCATAAAACATTTAGCACCAGAAAGTATTCATTTGTGTCTTGTTGATTCTATTGTATTCGTTTACAATATTTTACTACCTTTCTTCGCTATTTCCTTAGTTTCAATTTTCATCTTTACTTTGTGTACTTTAATTTTTCTCCTTTTTCAATTTTTCATTTTATTATTCTTATTAGAATGGTATTTCTATTTTCTTAAGAAAATCATTTCTATATTATGTGATTCAAAGTACTTTATTTTTCATTAATTAAACTTAAAAATTTCTTAAACTTTTTAGTTTTTAATTAATTTAGTTTATTTTTATTTAATTTTTACTGAAATTAAAAATTATAAAAAAAACTAAATTCATTAAAATGATTACACGCACACTAAATATTGAAGAGTTTTGTTTTAATAACTTATAAAACTATAAATCCCTAGGTTAATATTCATTTGAATTACATGATGAAATTAATCTAGCATAAATCTTTTAAAATTATTCTTGGTATTAAAACTATTAAGTAAATTAATTAATAAGAACACTATTTATTTAACTATGAAATTAGGGGTTCAGTTTCATAAAACAAAATTTGATTTATATTTTATTATTTAGGAAGACATTAAAGATTATTACACTCTTTAAGAACATACTTGAATCTTTTTAAGTTACTGAAGAAACTTGTTAGTTTTATCTTGAAAGTCATGAAACCTTAATTTTTAATCACTATTTTCATAATAATTTCATGAATATTTATTACTACATCAAACGGCGTTAAACAACAATTTCTTCTACTATTCTTTCGGCCGTGAACTTGCATTTGTTCTCTCTTTTGCGGTGGGTGTGTCTGATAGTTTATCTTGTACCCACAGGACCACTTACGCATAGAGATCAATGTCTGAAGGAAATGAGTCCTGTTGGCGTATTGGTACCGTCTGGTTAGAATGTGGTGAGATATAAATCAGAAGATAGAGGCAAGATTGCGTCAAAATTATTTGAAGACTTTATAAATTCAGAATTTAAAGTGTCTATAATTAATCTCCAGCTACACATTTTAAGCACATAATTATCCTTCGCATTTTATGATTAATTTTTGAGAGGCAGAGCAGTTGCCAAGTTATTAAGAGCAGATGTTAAGAACATTGCTCACCCTAATAAGTGAAAGGGATATTCAGAAGAAGTCAACAGGGGAATTATTTAAAGATTCCCTAATTCACAATTACTTTGTCAATAAAACCGCATGTTTATCTCAATCATTATAGATTTAATATCCTATAACATATGTAAGTGTAAAATGTTCTCTTCGTTACATTTTCTCTGAAGTGAAATAGATCAGATTTATCATTTGCATACATAAGATAAAGCTCCAATTTTGAAACAGTTATATTCTACCAGAACTATAAATATAATTATAACAAGCTGAAATATGTGTGATTTTGTGAAAAAAGAGTAAAAGGCATAATACAGAATCAAAAAGCTACATTTTGACTAAAATGCTTCCTACAAGATAGAAATACATTCGTTAAGAGATAGCATTTTCTTATTGATGAATCGAAAGTGATTTAACAGAATAAATCACAGTACACTGCATTAATTGTTCCCATATATGATAAACAGTAGAGTATAAAAATTTAGCTTTAATACAGTATACATTATGAAAATGTACATTTTAAGCAATAATTAAATTCTTCATGTTAAGATATTTAAATATGTTATAATACATTAATGACAAAATAAAAAATCTATGTTCATAAAGGAATCTAAAATGATTGATAAATAGTTAGTTGTTTGAGATGATGTATTATACACGAAAAATACTGACTACATATGCAGATGGAATATTCCGAAAATATTTTAACTTTAAAATACTCTTCGGAAGTAATGGTAGTTAAAAATGAAGTTATATGATGGTTGGGGAAACTATGAATGTCTGCAATATTATGTACTATTTCTCAAACACTAATCTAGAAGTGACTATTTTCTAGACACTGTTGTATGCTGCTTGTCAAATGAAGACATTTTTATAACTTCTATAGAATCTGTTACTTCCCAAATATTCAATATCTAGGAGCCCAAAAACTTTAACATCGTTTTGTGATCTATTTACTAGGTAAACCTGTTGCAATTGTCAGAGAATGTGTTATTTCTCAGGTACTAAACTGAAAGGAAATACTTTGTTGATGCTGCATTGTGGAGTGCTTATCACAGTTGAAATTTGTTATAACTTACATAAAATAGGTAATTTATAAGCTAGAAACACAATACTTTGTTAGTATCGCATTATGGATTGCTTATCTGATGAAAACGGTTGTAACTTAATTTAGATATCTTAGGCTCGGCGTTGCACCTGACAGGAAGAATTTCATAGACAAACTGTCTTATGTCGAAGAATTTCTAATTATATTTAGTATCCAACTCGACAGATATGTGTACAGAAAATCAGTATTCGTCTCTTGTTGCATAAGTGTATGGGAAAACTTGACGTTTTATTCAAATTATTTTAAATTTAACATCGATAAATCAATGTTAAGACATACAGTACACGTGAAAGTGTATCCGATATAATATATGTGTGTCCTTATTTAGCAAAATCCCAAATAAAAATAAATAAAATGATTTTATGAAGAATTTTAAAGTGTTCCTCGAATGTAATACTGATATTTATTTTGTCAAATGCAAACCAAGCAGAACAAGATTAAAAATGTCATTCATTAATCTTTTATTTATTATTTTAAGTTTGATATCGACTGATAAGAAAAGAAAAATGTTTTTCGACTTATTTTTTAAAACTGTATATATTAAATGAATGCAGCAGACTCCAATTAGCTTATGTGGGACAAAATAAAGACATAAATAATATAAAATTTGTAATTTTTTTATTTTTTGTTGTATTATATAAAATTAACTACAATTATGATTATAGCCTTTTAATTACGCTACAAATGATGAGAAAAAAGATAATAAGAATATGCTTTAATTTACAAACATCTTGGTGAAAATACTTTGCAAAAAGTTTATGAATTGAGTTACATAATTTGTTGTTTTAGTAAAAATAATTCTCTTAATGTTTTGAAAAGAAAACATGTATTTAAACTGTAAGATAACAATTAAATTTCTAGGTATGGTATTTATGTATTTTCGAATAATACTTAAAATAAGGTGAAAATAGTATACTTTTAATTCAAATGTAGAAAAAAATTAATTTTATTTGCTTCAAATCACATTATAATTAATTGTGGTACTTTAAAAATTCGTAATTATGTTATGATGCAAGTCTTATTAAGTTCTTAAAGTAAATAATATATCTCATTATATCTTCCATTGGTTGCAAGATAGGATTATATATTGTACTAGTATTTAAGACAAAATAATTAAAATGAAAAATGGTTTGATTTACATTTTCTCAATTTTAATAGTGATTCATAACTCATTTATTCGAAAAGTCGATTTATAATTTTGTTGCGCGCGCAAGCACACATGTAAACCGAATAAGTACTTATTAGATTAATCGTACAACATTATTCAAACTAATCAGCACCCCTAAATCATTAAAAAGGCCCCACCCCCTTTTTTAGCAGCGTACACGTATATTGAACACGTATTTAAACCAAGGAATATTGTTTGGCGTAGATTTGCAACCAAAATTCGTTGCAAAAATAAAACAGACAAATCAAAATTCATTGAAAAACTTACCGCAGAAGCTCACACCTTAGAAGAACCAAGAAACACAAGCAAAAAGATTATTCTACTTAATGTCCCAATTTCAATCAGAGAAGACATCATCAAAGTATTGGAGGATGAAGCACAGATAACAAAATTAGACAATCCAATAAACATAACAGAAGTTAGAGCACACAGATACAAACAAAAACTTCACCACGTAGTTATTGAAGCTGACAATATAATGACGGACATACTCGTAAACAAAAAAGATATGTTCTTCGGACTACGGAGAGTAATTGTTAGGTCATTCAGAACTATACGAAGATGCTACAACTGCCAAAGCTTTGACCATATCAGCCGATATTGCATTTCTAAACCACTTTGTGGGACATGCAGTTAAAACCATAGCATAGAAAGTTGCAAATCAAAGTTAGTTAAACTGTTGTATCAACTGTAAAGAAGCCAATGATAACGGAAACAATTATCCAATAAATCACTCAGCCTAATCCAGAAATTGTATCTACTATAAAAGTCTAATTAACTATCAAAACCCAAGAAAACAATAAAACTAATTGCACCATAACGACACTTGTAAGAATGGAATGCTGTAATCATTTGAAAACTGCAAACCCTAGTAATTTCATAGGAACTCATAATCTAATTAACTTGAAAATCTTTCAATTAAATTTAAGAAAATCAAAACCTCCTACTTATGTCTTACAAGTCACAGCTGAAAAACATGATGTGAAAGTTTTCCTCGTTCAAGAACCTTACATCGTGAATGAAAGAATTTTCAGTATTCTTTCGGCATGGACGTACTTAGACTTCGAAAAATTGCAAAGCAAGCATTATAGTTACGATTAGGGACATAAATCCAATCTTGGTTCATACCACTGAGACGACAATTAAAATTAAAATTACAGTTGATTCCGAATCATTTAATATTATTTCAGCATACAATCCACCACCAAACTCCTGTTTCATCGACTCTGTATCAAACGACATTTCACTCACTCTTAATGAATTAGATACAGTTGTCAGAAAAATCCAACCAGAAAATTTGCTCATCGGAATAGATCTAAATGCCCAGAGTGTTAACTGGGGTTATCAACATAATGATGCAAGGGGTGAACTCGTACGAGATTTCATTATGTCTAATAACATTTTTCTTCTAAATAACCCTAACGCACCACCTACATATCTTAATCGATTGCAATAAGGTTGTAATCGATTAAAATATGTATGTGGCCTGATTTAACTTTAGTATCTAAGGGAAACTTAGCGAATACTATATACTGGAAAGTTTTAGAAGAAGAGACACTTAGCGATCATCGATACATATGAATCAACCTTAACAATGTTACCAAATGCTTGAAGATAAAAAATACAAGGCATCTTATGGAAACAACGCAAAATTTTAAAATTTGCTCATGCCTTATATTCAAGATTTTCAAAAGTCTATTGATACAGCAAACACAAATACTAAACTAGAAAACATAACTTCAAGACTACAAAGTACAATTTCCGAATGATGCTCAAAATCTTCCAAAACCAAAAAGTAAAGTTTAAGTGTTAAACCTACTTGGTGGTCTTTATCACTGGAAATCAAAAAGAAAGAATTCAAGTCCATAAGAAAAAGAATTCAACGAGGCCAACAAAATGAAAAACAATAGTTCTGTAACATCTATAAAAGAAAAATGGCTTCTTATAATAAATTAATTAGAGCTGCCAAGAAAAATGCGTGGATAAATTTCTGCTCAGCAACAAAAGACCCATTTGATAAAGTCTGTAAATCAGCGTTCAATGAAAGTATTCCCCTCTCCAACCTTTTTAACCCATCTTCAAACATATTTAAAGGATCTCAACTGAACACAGCAAATAAGATCCTTGAAGATCTCTTCCCAGAACATCCAATTCCCTTATCTTTGCAACCACCTTTTGATATTGAATTTACTCCGAATGACATACCCTTTAGCCAGGAGGAACTTGCTCGAACGATAAAGTCTCTATCAAAGGGTAAAGCACCAGGATAAGATGGAATAGATAACTCAATCCTTAAAGGCATACATAATAGCTTTCTAGACTTTCTATACAAACTCCTAAGCAAATGCTTACTTATGTCTTATTTTCCAAAGTGTCTTAAAACAGGCATAATTATATTATTTCATAAAGAAGGTAAAAACAAATATGATATACAATTCTACAGACCAATATCCACTATTGGTATTCTCCCACCCACTATTGGTAAACTCTTAGAGAAAATAACAACAAAACGACTTAATTATTACTTGGAACCTACTGGCTATTTTAAATGCAACCAGTTTCGCTTTCTTCAAGGCATATCAGTGGACGATGCTCTTATGACACTCATCAATAAGATTAACTTATGCAGAGCTGCAAAATTACACACTGCTGTAATCACGATTGATATCAAAAGAGCCTTTGATACAGTTCAACATTACAAATTAAAACAAATATTAGAAACCACAAAATGCCCTTACAACATTAAAAAATTACTTAACAATAATCTTAAAGATAGAAGAATCATTATGCCAACTAATGATGGTTTAGCCATCAAGGAACAAACTATTGATTACCCACAAGTTTCTTGTAATGGTCCCATTCTTTGGAATTTAATTGCAGATATAGCCCTTAAAAAGAACTGGAGTGATACAGGAAAACAACATGATCCAGAAAGCATGATACATCTTCAAGCATTTGCTGATGATTTTACTTTTGTGGTAGAGGCAAAGAGTAAGAAAAAATTGGGCAAAGTAGCAACAGAGGCACTGGTTCATTTAAAAAAATGGTCAGATTATAAATTTCTTCAAATTTCGCTATAAAAAACCAAATATATTCTAATAGCGAAACTTAAATATGGTCGACAAATTTTTGGGGAAACAGCAGAGTGATGAAAAACGACACAATTAAACTTCCATGAGTAATAATTGACAAAAAGTTAAACTTCATAGCACATCTAAAATCACAAGCCGATAGAGCTATGTCATTACAGCAAAAGCTCTTAAGAATAGCAGGAAACAATTAGGGAATTCCCCAAAGACACCGAATCTTACTAATCAAACGGTTAATCTGTGGTTTGGGAACCGTTCTCACTAAATGGGCGATAAATGCACAAAGTGTGGTAACCCTGACTATTTCATCCTAAATGCACTCCTTGTGACTATCCTGTCTTTTTATTATACAATTATATGTGTATTTTTGTTACATAATTCGTAAAAAAAATATTGTTTACGTTTTCGCTACCAATACCAACGGTGAAAATCGTTAAAAACACGGATTTCTGTTTCGTTGCCATAGAAACGCCGTTTTTGCATAGTGGCTCTTAGAGCATTCAACTCCACCAGACAACACGCAAAAAAGCGCCAGTTGGCGACATTTTGAAATTGCGCCAAGCAGGGAACCCAAAGCACATTTTCACCAATCAAACTGTAATAGAGAGGATGTTGGCGCATGGGGCAGCAATTTGGGGAACGCCATTAACAACAAGGGCAAAGTAATTACTTACTTCGATTCAAAGGAGATTTTTGCTTAACATCACTATTGCGTTTAGAAGGTCTCCTACAGCAGCTCTTCAATTTATAACTAAAATATCTCCTCTCTACCTAAAAATAGAAGCCTAGGCAAAGTTTATAAGACATGCAAGGTCACAAATTCCTTGTGAAGTTGGTCCTATTCTTCCTGCACAAAATTTGATTGAAAAAGTTATAAAAGGAGAAACAATCCATCCTGGAGTCTTCAATATAGAGAGCAAAGTAAGAATGCATGAGCGAAACCATATACCATGTTACAATGAAGGCTTCCTAAAACATTTCACTGATGGCTCAAAAATAGAAGAAAAAGTTGGATCCGGAATGATAGTATACACTAAACTCGGATTACAAAGTACTTCGAGTACACAGTATATCAAGCTGAAATATATGCTCGGCGTAAGGCCATTCAAGTAGCTGCTACACAACCTCTGCCAACAAATATCTGGTCAGATAGTCAAGCAATCCTTAAATCTTTATCTAATACTCTAATAATAGAAACAAATGTCCTATGGTACGAGAAATGCAAGATCTCCTAACAACATCAGATAACATCAGGATTGGTTGGGTAAAGGCCCATCAAGGTACAGAAGGAAATGAGGTAGCGGAGAGACTTGCAAAAGCAGCTGCTCTATCAAGTAATTCTTCTCAGGTCCTACCATTACCACGTTGTCATAACAAATCTTTACTTGATAATTCGATAATGGATCGTTGACAGGAATATTGAGATAATGGAATAACTGAAGAAATGTTCACGAGATGATACCGAAAGTCAGCAGAAAAATTCGTAACTGGACTAGAAATGAGGTACTTTTTTTTACGGGTCATGGACCATTTCCATCTTACTTCCAAAGGTTCCACATTTCTGATTCCAAAGATTGTACTTGTGGAAAAAATGGCAATCCACTCCACTTTTTGACAACTTGCTCCTTAACATTATCCTCGTATTTAGCCATACCCAGCAAAAATTGGAAGATCCTCTGGAAAAAGAGAATTCTGAGAAATCGTACAGTTAAAGCAAAATTAAATAAAACAGTTGAATTAATAATAAACAAAGAAAACTTAGTTTGTTGGATTGGGAACTCTTCTACAACTTAGCTAAAAACATGTTTTGACCAAAGTAGGGCTGTATCTTTGTAAATATAAAAAAACTTTTTGAATATGATTTATAAATTTTTATTTAATCATGAACTTTGCAAAATTACAATTATTACGTTTACTGTATATAATTCATCATAGACTCTATTATATTGCCATCTTGTTTTCATCTTTACAACTAACCGGAAATTGATTGTATATTTAAAGCCATGTTGTAAGATAATCAAGTCCAACTGTTGTAAAAATTTTTATAATGTCATTTTTTATTGTATTTTTAAATAAAAGTCCCAGCAGCTCCCATCAACCTGGTAAAGTTCCTTGTAATTAGGTACAGGGGAGTTCGCTGGTGTCAATGTCAACTCCTAAATCATTCAGAATTGAAATACCTCTTTTCTTAGAAACAGAAAATCCCTTAACTTTAAAGAGTAATGTTCGTATAAATGTTCAAACTTAATCATTAACGAAAGCAATTTTCTTTAAACAGGGAAAAGTAAGATACTTTCTTAAATGAAAGTAAAGAAGATAATAAAAATTCTTTCTTTAGATTCTTTTTATCTTTTTCTACTGGATATTGAGAGATGTAAGACTGGAAGAAGTGTGTTGTAAATATGGGTGGAAAATATTCTAATATGGCTCAGCTTCAGCTGCAACGAACCTGCGCTATAAATCTCAAACCTTACTTTAAAATATGAAGTTGTCCCTACTGATGAAGAACAATCTTAATGGAAAGAGTAGAAATGTGTCCTAAATTAAGGCCTCACTTCTGTGACATCATGTGAAAGCGATTGGATCATAACTCTCCATTTTATAGAATATTTTGTTATGAAGGACGTCGAAATGAAGTACTTTCCTAACATATATTTTCAGTGGCACAAGTGACTTGCGTCGATGCTGAATTCGGGCATCAGTTTTGACAAGCAATATATATATACTTCTGCCTCAATTCCTCAATTTAGGTATGAAATTCAGATTTAACATATTGAATGTTTTTTATCTCTATTGTATTTCATTTATATTTTCCATAAACGGTCATCAGATTCTTTCTCACTTACATGATTCATACTTGCTTAATTTATAAATATATTAATGTATATTTTTTACATTGCATGCAGGAAAGCTTAGACTATTGCACAATCTAAGACTATTGCACAATAGCTTATTTTGTATTGACAGGATTTTTCCGGGAGAAGTTTTAATATATAATAGGTCATAATCACTTGTTACAAGATTAGAAACTTTGAAACTTTTAAAAACTCATTATAATAGACATTAATCCAAAATATAGAAGCATAACATTCCTCTACCGTTCTTCAAAGCAGATGGGATTGAATCTCGGACATTCCACTCCAAAAGTAATTTCCTCATTACATGTTTGTTATAAAAGTATCAAATATAATTAAATAGTTAAAAATATCATTTTCAACCATTTTATTAGTTAATTATGTATCTAAAAATGTGGGAATTATGTTTTCTTTTAATTCTCATCTCATCAATTTTATTAATAGCTTGTTCAAGATTATTTATTCAATTGCTATTTTTAAATACATAACTTTATTTTTGTAGATATGTTTATAATTGTATAATGTATCCTATTAAGAGCCTCTTAGGACAATGAATACATTCATATAAAATTTACGAATTATAACTTTTTATATGGTCCCAAAACGAGAAATTTATACGAGTTGTATTTAATAATAATTTCTTCTTATGCAGTCGTGTAAATGCTCGCAGAGCTTCAAACAGACAAATCTCACATGCGTGACAGAAAAGTTGTGATTTCGACACACAGCTTGTTGAAAATTACCACTAAAAACATTAGAATGATATGCATTAAAATTTGTAAGCTCTTATTTCCTGTTGCTTTTGTGGCGTGAAAGTTATATATAGGCGAGGAAGGTACCAACTCAGGCATTTTATTTCCTTAATTTGGCTTATATTTCTGAAATAATTTGCTGTTTAACATGATCAGCTTGCAGAAAAATGCAGCTGAAAATGAAAGCTATAAAACAAACGATATCTTACAAAAGAAAAGCTTGAGAAGACATCTATTTGATTTAAAAATATTTAATTTACCATACTAGAAAACATTTGAGATTTGGAACTACATTTTTCATAAGATCTGATTTAATGAGCTAGATCATGGTAGAATGGCAAGAAAAGGCTTCACTAGGGTGTCTGAAAATATCCGGGTTTGATGTCCGACTTATTTAAAAATCATAATTGGGAGTATTTAATATGAATAATTATGAAATTTAATCTTTTGTAATCTTCAGTCTTTTCTTTTATGGGGCATGATATGAAGAAGATGCTGTTTCAGATGTCAATTTCTTCACTTGACTATAATTCAGAATTGCAAAACAGTTGACTATATTCAGCCACTTCGTTAGGTAGGAAGAAAAGGCACTTGGAATGGTATCGCAGTAAAGTCGCAAAATAAGCATAGGATTCAATGCAATATGCTGGTGGAAAATATATTCCTTTCCTTTAATTTCACAATATTTACTTTTTTCTGTTTTCAGATCAAGTTTTAATGCTTGTTATTTTTTTAACAATTATTATTATTATCATTATTAAAAATTATAAGTAATTAAAAATTAAAGCTATGTTTAAATAATACATAATACAGGATGAGTAAAAATTTCTTTTCATTTCAACTATTAATATTTAGTTCCTATACTCTAAAAAAAAGTTATTAATTGAAAAAGATATAAGTCGGCTGATTTTTGTCATAAAATACTATCCTTTTCCAACATACATGACACAGTAGTTAATGAAAATTACTTTTAAATACAATTTTTTGCACAACAAAAAATATTACATAATATTTTTGTAGAAGTGTATTCATTCCTTTTTAACAAATTTAAAATGCAGAAAATGTAATCATCATTGTAAACTTTTCTGTAATCAAGATTACATATCTCATATTTACGGTGTAATTATAACTGCTATAGAATACAGCTAACAATGTATACTCTGTACATGAAGCATGTTTACAGCGTCAAAAAAATTATGACTTGTAACTTCGAGATGGCAATAAGTCAGAAGAAAAATTTTTAGAAAATGTAAATATTTTATAAAAATATGCCACTAAGATTTTATTTTTAAATTCATTTAACTCTAAGAAATTAAATTAAATAAAGTGCTGTACACCCAAATTGCAAAGCCAAGATAAGAGATATCACAACAAAATGTATTTTGTAGATAACATGTTGACCAATATCAAATGATTAAATTCAAAGTCTTCTGTGAAGTGTAGTGCCAGCCAAAATCAGTACCCAGAATATCCACCATTGTAGGAGATCACCACTGATAAATGCCTCGGCATTGATTAAAAGAGACTTTAAATGTATTCTTAGGGTACAACAGAGTAAGAAGCTTCCATACGTTGTCAAAATTGATCTGGTGTGGCAAATGGGAATGCAATCTGGGCCAAATGTTAATGAACCATGAACGACATGTTTGTATCGGCGAAAGATCTGGACAGCAAGCCAGCCAGGGAAGAAATTCAATCTGGCGATCGACGAAGAAACCTTTGACAATGAGTACCACTTGTGGCTGTGCATTATTCTGTTGAAATATGGCTGTGAGCAAGCGCTGAAGGTAAGGAAGGACAATTGGCTCCAACATCTCGGAGGAGTAGCGCTGGATGTATAAAGTAACGGCAATGCGTTCTAAAAGAGTGCGAAAGGGATATCCACCTCATACTATAATACCCTATGTATCATAGGTATAATGTATATAATACTTATAATAACCTATGTCTCATAATATCTATAATACCCTACTTATCATAGGTGGTCAACAGTGTATTTTTCTTTGGAGTTTATTTGTATATTAACATTTTATACCTCTAACATCCTATAATATATATTTTATGACAAAAATCAGCAAATACCCTATGTAGGACCAGTGTGGAGGTGCATAACGCAGCTGTTCAGCATCTTCTTTCTACGGTATCTCTAGACACGAATGTGACCATCGTGGTGTTCCAGACTGAAGCATGACTCGTCAGAAAAACAATTTCATTCCATTCTACTATCAACATCCTTCTTACATCTCACCATTGTCTGTGGAAATATCTGTGGTTCTGCATCAAATGTAGACAAAGCAATGTACGTCTTGTGGTCAGACCACTCTGCTGTAAACGGCGTCGAATGGTACGCGCAGACACTAAATGATGCATTACAGACTGAATGTGCTGTGCTATGGTTCCTGATGGGGCTGAGGGTTCCCTCACTGCCATGCACACAATTTGCCTGTCATCACATAAAGTGGTGCATTGAGGTGGATGCGATCGAACACTTCTGTCCGTCATACTTTCCTGCATCCAACGATCACATATCCGCGTTACAATTGTTTGGTTTCACCAAACAGGACTACCAATTTCCTTTAAAGATAATCCACAATCTCAGTATGCCACTATCTTTCCTATATCAAACTCGAATATTTGATAAAGAAATGATCCCTGTTTTGTATGAGACATAATGGACATTTTTTTTTGAGAAAACCACAATTGCCGAACATGAACTCATCGAAATCATTAAGCCTTAAATAGTGCTTTGAAGTGGAGCCAGAGGCGCGTATGATGTACGTTTGCGCTGAAATCTATATCTCACCTCCGCAAATCTGTGTTGTAAATTTCATGTTATTTGCCTACAACCTTCATAATGTTCCATTTACGGTGGTCAGCAGTGTATTTTTCTTTGGAATTTATTTGTATATTAATATTTTATGAAGTAATGAGTATTTTGTAACCACAACAGTCTGAAAAAAGACTTATTTTGAAATAAAATGTATTTATGTTTTTTAATCAGAAATATTTTATAAAAATGATCGTGACTTTTTTGAAAATTATATCCTTATATCAAATACAATAATGAATATTTGTCTCTTATTTCAAATTCTCTGATTTATCAAACGAAACAAAAAATATAATTTAATCTCAAAATCCTTGAACTCAAGCATTTTAATACATATTATTATATGTGTAAGTATTTTGAATCAGTACATTCAATTTAAATCATGATATTTCACAAGCTTTTTTTAATGAGGCTTAAAAATGCATTCGCAATTTCTGTATATGCTTAGAATCAGAAATAATTTTAGGTTATCTTGGAGAAGTTATAGGTTTAAAGATCGCAGTTAGGATTTTATTCAGTGCCAAACAAGAGAAACTGGATATTGTGTGTCTCTGTTCTGCAAGTAGTATATCTGTTAAGGTGACTTCAACCACAGGTTTTTTCCTTTATAGAAGCTTACTTTCATATTCCATGAAAGTATTTCAAAAAAGATAAACATGCTTTCACAAATCAAAAATGACTTTCAGATTTTAAGGTCTGTATCCCATTTTTATCATTTTTTTAAAACTCATCTTTTTAAGTTTATCATTGTTAAGTGATAATCAAATGCAATTTTCTTTTGAAAAACTTTGGAAAAAAATTGGAACTAGTAGAGTATATACCTCATTGGTGAACTTTGAAACTTTTTTTCATCGCAAATAATTCTTACACTGTTGTTACTTAAAAAAATTATATATATTACCCAAAACTGCGTAAAGCATGAGAAAAAGGCAAACCTGGCAACAAAAATTCCTAAAAGCAACAAAAATTCAAACTGGCAACACTATAATCTAATGGAAATCGGCAACACTATAATCTAAAACAAAGAACGTCAGATTTGGGGAGCAATCACTTGGGAGGATATATCATACTTATACCAAAGTATTTAGAAATCAGTGAACAATGTGTTGTATATAAGAGAATTATATTTATAATTTAGTAGTTCATGTTTGAGTCATTCCATTACAATTCATGCAAAAATATTTAATAACTAGATATTTTACTTCTTTTTAGCATTTTTAGATATTTTACTTCTTTGTAGCGTTTATAATTAAGACAGATTTTTTCATAAAGTGAAAACAATAAGGAAATTATGCTATATGAGTGTTGTATTGATCAAATTTTAAAATACAATCTAGAGATTATTTTAGCTTATGATGTTAAGTCTAATTTGCACTTTCATGAAATGTTGTAATGCATGCATCGGAAAATCCTTTTGCTCAAATCAAAAATTTGTTTGAGAACATTGACTTCTTATAGAAAATTTCAGCAAAATTATCTTACTAAATATAGAAAAAACGTGAAATAAGCAAAAGTTTTGCTTTGATCCTCAATTTTGGTAATCGTTATTCTTCAGAAATCAAAATATTCATCTCACGAAAACCATCGTGGCTGAAAGCAACTGTGAAATTGAAACGAAAAATAAGTGTAAAAAATATCAATTTCAATGATACATTTGGTGGCCGTAATATCACGGCTTTTTATGGAGGAAAACATTCGTTGCAACATCATCTTCCTAAATTTCCCATTTATCATTTCCCTAATTAATATCGATATTTGAGAGATGAAATGGGTGAATCATTTACCGTAATGGGTCTTTTTCTCTTCGTGCGAGATCTAAATGGGATACTGTCTTCCTGGTGCTACACCTCAGCAAGATGATGTACACTTATAGATATGCACCGACATTTGGCTTATATTGGCGACAAGCATTTATATCATCATCAAAAGATGCTGTCGAAACGATGAGTTAATGATATTGTGCTGATATATCAGGTTCTGTTTTATGACGCTGCGCGGAATATTTTTATTCACCTTCGACGCTATTGGATGTAAAGTAAATCACGATGCATGGGATGGAATTCAAAATGGATCCATTATATTTGAACAGTAGTTAACAAAATAGTGTCATTGATTTTCAGAATGGAAGAAAAAGAAGAGTTAATATTACAATTCCTATAAATAGCATAATATAATGTTTATTCTTGTTAATGATGAACACGTCTTTTACTGATTTACGTAAATGAAAGTCTTTTCTTTTTTCTTATTTATTCTAGAAAACAACTTTTGTTATTTGAACTGTTAAATATCAATAACTCCATATTAGATAAAATTTAATATTCTCTAAATTATATAAAAATGCATTTATATATATACATTGAAAAAGTTGAGTTTTGTTTTGTAAAATTTTAATTACTTTTAAAATGATTAATTTTTTTTGCTTTATAAGTTTTTTTTTGACGAAACAAAATCCTATAACACTGTTATTATTATACAATTTGATATTATTGTCACTGTGAAATAAAACGTATATTTCATCAATAGGTTTTTGCGAGTAATATGAATTTATAATATTCTAATTTTATGCAAAGTAATTTTCTATAGTTTAATTTTATTTCATAATTTATCAAAACAATAAAACTCAATTATTGAGTGTAGTTTTTTAAATCAAAATTTACTTATAGAAATTGTATTTTTTTAATTAGTTTGACCACATTTGCCGCAATTTATAAAGTATTTTGGGTTTTAGCTTGACGTTTTTTCAAGTATTAAGGAAAAATTTATTTAATATTACTTATGAAACAATATTTCCTTGTAAGCACAATTTTGATGTATACATTTTTTAAATAACGTATAAAAAAAACTCTTTCATGTTCCTACTTTTCTGGAAAACATAAAATTGCATTTAACTTTTATATTTAATTTATAACGAATGCAAAAAATGATATTATACATTTGTTTTAATTTTCTTACTACAAACAATAAAATAAAAGATATAATTCATTAATGAATTTTTAAAATAACATTAGGTTTGCAAATAAAAATAACATGCATATTTCCTTCTATTTGCTTCAAGAAGTTAATTCTACTATTCATAAGGAAACAATGTGAAATCATATGAAAACAAATAAATAATGAAATATTAAACCTTAATGTTAGTGAATATTATCTCAAAAAAGGTCAAAACGTAGGAAAATCAATGATAAACGTCGCAGCACATTTTATTCCCTTTTCATTGGCAACGCCAAATTTTTTTTCTTTTTGCAGAAATACAAGAGAATCCTTTTTAATATTGTGGCAAAAAATTCATGCATGCGGCATTCAGGCATGCGGAAGGGTAATTTACCAACTGAAAACAAAGAATGAGCTCATGACATCCAAGATATATAAAGAATAAAAAATTATGAAAGCCACTAAAAATCTTGATTACAGCATAATCATAAAAAAGAAAAAAAAATGCAACAATTTTAGTTGTCGAAAATCTCATGTAGTACTAGGGAGCATCAAAGCACCTGTCACGTTCACGTAGTGAAACTTTTAACTTTTAACATCAATCAGTGGTTTTCCATTACACAATCTCGCATTTTTAAGACTCTTTACGCTGATTTTCAACTGCTATTGGTGAATGGAAAAAATGATGATAAATGATGATAAAATGAAGCTTATATTATTCCCAGTTGTAGTTAAAGCCACCGCCATTTTTAAAGAAAATAAAACAATTTCGTATATGTTTATGTTACACATCGATAATATTTACTTTTCATAATTTTATCTACTGTGTAATTCAATGCTTAAAATTCTTTTAACTTAATTTATACATATTATATCATTTATGATATCATTTTTTATATCTTAACACATATTTTGAGCATAATTTATTTAATATGTTCAACTATATTAATTAATTAGTATGTATTGCTTAAAGGATAGTTTTTTTAAATTCTGAGAGCTGCTTTATTGCTTCTATATTTCATGTTTTCCTTTCAACGTTAAGAGTATATTTTGCTTAAAATTATACTTTCATTACGTGTCAGTTTATTGTTACATTTGAATTTAAAATATGTTGTTTGAATTATGAGATAAAAATTTAATTAGTATGTTGGAAATTAACTAAATCTTATAAAAGGATAACTAAATGCAGAATCAGTAGCACAATAATCATTACTAAGCTAAGCAATTTTGAATTTGAAATACAAGCCTGCTATAAATTTGAATGTATTTATCATTTCATTATAATCTTATGCATTGGTATGTAAACTTTAAACTACACAAATTTTATATTTCCTATAATTAAAACATTTGCCTGGTTTTTTAAGAAAAAACTTTATTACTCTTTTTTACTTGATGTAAATTTTAAGTTTAACTGCGTTGTGGACATAATCAACATTATTGTTTTATTTATAATTTCAAGAGTAAGCGCTAATCAATTTCGGTAGTTACTCACAAACTCTGGGTTAAAACAATCTGTGGTTTAAGCGTGATAACATCATACATATATAATATTTTAATATTTTTATAATGATTATCTAGGAAATTGTTTCTAATAAGCATCATTTAAAATCAGAAAGATAATACAGTTCGAAATTATTAGTACTTTGAATTAACATCATAAAACGAAAAGTGATGCCGTTTCGTATGCTAATTTCAAAACAATTCTTAAGGAAATTACAAAATTACATTTTTAGAGTTACAGTTGAAAATCCAAAATATTTTACCAGATTAAATTTTACAGATTAATATACTTTGATAGCTAACGTAGTATTTAATTTTTTGATAATTTACATAAATATAAGTTTTTTTAGTGTGTCAACTAACAGTGACTTCTTTATAAATTGTTAAAACAGAGATCAATCAATTAAATGATCAACCAATAAATAATTAATGCTTGAAAAGAATTTAAAGAATTCAGTTGATTAATTTCTATTCAAATAATTGATTATGTCCCCTTAGCTACGTTCCTTTTATATCATTTTATATATGGTTCAAGGAATTCATAGTTTAAACTTGGTATAGGTATACTTATTTAAATTGAGTTCTAGAAGTTTAAATATACACATAACCTTCAGAGATCTGATATAATTTTAACAAATTTTTAATACAAAGAAGTAGAAAGCAGATAATACATTAGCCATTTTTTTGCATACGAGCATACTGAAATAAACAAAAATTTAAAAAGTAAATGTTTAAATGATATTTTATTTTAAATGTGAAAATATGAATTTCTTTCAATTACCGTATAAAAATGTATCACAAACAAATTTTAGATTATATATACAATGAAAACAGAAGTAAAACTTTTATCAGGTATTTTTGTAAATGGTATTTCAAAATAAACAAAATATCCAATGTATTAAAACGTTACTTCTGATAAAAGTTTTGTTTAAGTATAAATTGTGATGTATGTTAAAAATAAACACAGGATATTGTAAGCACAAAAAGTTAATTTTAATCGAAAAGACATAATTTTTGCTTTCTAGTGACGAAAAATTGTGATTTCCAATTAAACATCTACACGTCATCAATCTTACTGTCACTCTTACTGTAAATTTATTTTGAAATATATGGAAAAGGTTCTAATAATATAAAAAAAATGAAGTGATGTACCTTTTTCATTATTTTTTTCTAAGTTCCTTTTATTGTTTTACTCAATCCTGTTTTGAAATTGCCATAACATCTTTATAACTTTATCGTAATCATAAAAAAAAACATTTTTCACGTCTAAAATTTACTAAGAATAATGAAGAAAATTTTAGCATGTAACATTATGGCATCATTCAAAGGTGATAAACTTATGAAGCAGTTTGGAAAGAAAAATACAAATAAAATTTGTTAATGATTTTGCTTTGTTTGTTTTTTACTTTTAATTTACTTTTTCGATGTTTAACTACTAAATTAAAAATTTGAATATTGTGTTTTATATTTAATTTTGTAAATTTTTGATTGGAACATATATAGATAGTTTTAAGTTGCTCCTTATAATCTAAATTCTGGTATAACAGAGTCAAAACAGATCAATGAAATCATTGAGATCTGTGAAGTCCGATGCATGAAATATACAGATATGGATATCTACCCAGTACCCAATCCAAGGCAGCCTAGGATGTGTTGGGACAATCACCGTTCGTGCTGGAATTTAGAGAAAAGCAAAATTTTCTTATTATCCTCAGAGTGTGAGGCAGTTTGAATAGGGAATTCAAATAACTAACATGTAAAGATTTTTGTCGATTTCAACACTCTGAATTTCATAAAAGCATACACATTGTAATGTAATTCCATTAATATAATTTGAAAAAGCCGCGCGCGCGAAATTTAACGTGACAAAATGAAATGCCATTACATATTAACTATAAATGAGGTTATCATAAGAAATTAAATATTGAAATGAAGATTGTTTTTTATTGTGTTCTCCAACGCACTGCCCATCAACGATTCATTGGAGGAGGCGAAAATGCATTTGATGAAGAGGAAAAAAGCGATACTTTTTAAAAATAGGAAAAAATCATAAATATCATTATTTTTACGCATTTAACTGTAGGTATGTAGAAAAAGTGCGAAACTATTGCCATAAATATTTATTATACATTCTCAATTGTATTAATAATTTTAAAAAGAAAAAAATCACATAATTCTTTCATTAAATGAGAAAATTTGAAAAGCACAGGATATTCCATCATTAAACTAATTACAGGATGGCATAAGCAGCTTTATAAGGAGTTGGTGTCAGTGTTAATTAGGTTTTAAATTAGTTCCAGATGCTTTAATTAACAGACATTTGAAAGGAAATTTAATTTTGATTTCAAGTGAATTAGAGACTCATCTTGTTGTAAATTTCACTCCATTGGAACAAGATATTTGCAATGCATTATTTGATGAAATTTCTGCGGACAAATAAAATAATGCATTTACTTATGTTGATTTCATATTTTTCTTGATAAATTGTGTACTAACTCAGTTTTTAGTAACAAATTTATTCGAAATTCAAATTTTGTATGAAAAACTATAGCAAAAATTTCTTTTCGTTCTTAGGAATAATTATATTTGTCTCCTAAGAGTTTCTCATAGGTTGGAAATAAATAAATCCTAATCCGCTTAGCCTAATGATAGAAGCTGCTCCGAGAGCACTTTTATTTTTATATGCAACAAAGATAATCAGATATGCTTAGAGACGTCTCCAGAAAGAGGCATTCCTAATTACAATTATTTACTCGTTTAATTTGATGGTTCGTAGCTCAGAAAATTTAAAGGAAATTCAAGACTTCCAAAAACTTCTGAATTTGTTAGTACTTTCAGAAAACTATGCTTGTGTATTTTCATTAAATTAGTTACTTTACTGAGAAATTATTTGAGTTTGAAGACTTTTATCGATTTATACTTCTTAATATTTTTACTATAAGTGTGGTTATGTTCTGTATTAAGTGCTGGAAAACTTTTAGGGTAGTCAGCTTAAAATTTTTTTTTATAAATCATTTAAAAAATTATTTAATTCATATATTATTTTCTCATGTTTTTCTTTTTATTTGTGTTTCCATTTACTTACAGTATATTTTTTATTAGTGATTAAATAATTGAGAATATTAATAGACAGTTGTAAATTAGAGTTACATTCTACATCTCAAAGCGATGCAGTAAAATTAGTGCCAATGATTTATTTGAAAATTCTTATACGCGTCCTCTGTTTCATATACACATCGGTTTGCAGATATGTGTGTATTCGGCTCAAATTATGAATAATTATTTTAGAATAACATTCGAAACTCGATTTCTAATGTATTTTACATGAACTTTCTAATACACTTGTCACATATTTGAAAGTTTATTCTATAGGTAGAATAGGTTGGTTAACATTAATGTTGATTTAGGTACATCAATATTAATATTGGCTTCGGATGGTAAACATTAATGTAGGTTTAGGTTGGTAGACAATAATGTAGTTTTAGGTAAATAAACATTAATATAGGGTTAAGTAGGTCAACATAAAATAGCAAATCATGATAAAATAAGTTTTAGACAAGGATACATCCTGATAAGACCAGATCTTATACGCTTTGCAAAAGGTAGCCAGATGCCAAACTACTGCCAAATAAAATACATTTTTAGGTGCCCATATTTTTGTCCTAAAGTACTAAATTTTGATTTAGTATCACTAAGGAGTCCAATACAAGATATCCTGTACAGCCAAAGCTTTCCGTATTTGGCAGTTGCAATTTTTGGTGGGGACTAGTGATTTTATATTTCTTTTTTTACTGGATCTAAGGACAAAAGAGCAGCATAACAAGAGAATTTTGGAAAATATAATAAAATCAAAAATTTAATAATTCTTATAAACACCTTTCTTTCCTAGAGTGTAATTCTAGTCTAAGGGTTAATGTTCTTGATTATCAATTCTAATGCCATTGATTCGATCATTTTCTCGAGCTGATATATATATATATATATATATATTATCTACATATATATATATATAAATATATATATATATAATATATATATATATATATATATATATATATAATATATATATATATATATATATATATATATATATATATATATATATATATATATATATACATATATGTGTGTGTGTACGTATATACGAGGGTCACTCGGAAATTTTCGAAATGCAAATAGATTTTTAAAGTTATACTTACAAAATTTGAAGTGTGTTCAACATAGTCTCCTCCAGCATTAATGCACTTTTGTAGACGGATTTTCCACAGATTAAATGCCTCAAGTCATTCATTTCTTGGAATAGATGAAAAAATGCATTTATAGCCACATCAATCTATTCTTCTGAATAGAAACGATGTTCACGTAAGTTCTTTTTTAGATTAAAGAATAACCAAAAGTCGCACATAGCTAGATCAGGTGAATACGGGGGATGTTCGATCACTTTAATTTGTTTTTGTTTAAGAAACTCGACTGTTTGTCCGGATGTATGTGAAGTTAAATTGTCATTGTGAAGCATTAGTACCCTAACATTCAGTTCTTGTAAAATTTCTGGAAGATATTTAGTGGTATACCAGTTTGCTATTACAGTCTTCTGTCCTTCCAACTTGATGGCTTTAACCATTCCCGTACATCTGAAGAAAACGGCATACATCACTTTCTTCAGATAACGTTCTTTTTTCACCATTGTCGGCGTGGGATCATCTTCAAAGACCAATACTTTGCATTCTTGACGTGTTGGAACGTTAAAAAACCGTATGTACGTTTCATCACTTGTTACAATTTTAGAAATTATGCGGTGGCCACCATCATTTAGCAATTTAAGTGTTTCTTTACTGTTTCTGACAAGCTCCTCTTTTTGGAGCTCAGTTAGATTATGGGGAACCCAACGGCAAACTTCTTTTTTCATATGTAATTCTTCATGATTGATTTTGTGTATGGCTGCGGATCCAGTGTTAAGTTCCTTCTGTATCATTTGATAGATACAGTGATTATCATCCATTAATATTGTTTGTATGGCAGACACATTATTGCTGCAGACGGCGGCCTTCCTGTGGTTCTTCATCCTGAAGAAAATTGCAACCTCTTCTAAATTCTCTAAACCATCTGAATACAGTAGCACGAGCTGGAAATTCATCACCAAATGCTAATTGCAATCGTTGAACAAATTCTTTTTGATTTAATCCTGCTTTAAAATCGTAGAAAATGATAGCACGAAAATGTTTACGCGTCAATTCTATTTTCTCTTCTGTTTAAAATTTATTCTATACTAAACAAGTTGAAGGAAGTCATTAAAATTCTTCTTTTGTGTTAAAAATTTTTGTATTTTAAAATGAAACCGTTATTTTTATTTTGTAAATTTTCGTCTGCGCTGCGCGTACTTAAAAAATTTCAGGGTAACACTCGTATATGTAGAATCATAAGTGTTCGAAAAAATTCAGAAATTCAAGAAGAAACTAAGCATTGAGTTTTGCAACTGTGACCAGATATATTCAAATTTGGAGATAGGATCAGTTATTCTTTCAAGAATGTATGCCTAAAAACTCAAATCTCAATAACTGGAGTCCTATCAAATATCAACGTCTTCTCTTTATTTTTGCCAGATCCATCGAATACTGTCAAACAATCAATAATGAATATGATTTCGTATGCATCCTCTTAGGTTTTGATAATGTTTAATTCCATGTAAAACTAATCTTATTTGTAACTAAGCGGATTTGGCTGGTATTAGTCTAAAATGGTTGTTATTGTGTTTGAATGCTCTCTTAAAATAATTTGTTTGCTTTACTGGCTCCAATCGAAGGGGAAATAATGAAGTTCAGTTTTACATTTTCGATTTATTTCTCGGAATTATGTAAGCAAATGATAATTGAATAACTATGCAACCAGTGAGCCTAACACTAACGAAACTTTAATATTAATGAATTTGAATACTTGTATATGATCAAGCACTTCGTTCGTTTGAACCAGTGGAGGTCACTCCTAATCTGGCTCTCTACGTTCCAAATCCAAGTCACACAAGGCACACAAGGTAAGGGGAATCTCAATGGCTTGGTTGGTTAAGGCGTTTTGCTTATTAATGGAAGGTAGTGAGTTGAAATTCCGGCTAAACTGAAAATCTATCACTTTCTCTAAAAGTGGCTGGAGAAAGTTAAAACTAAAGTCGCAATGTCCTCCAAGTGAAATGATATATTTATGGTTGGCAGACAGTATTAGGTCTTCTATTTGTTTCCTGCTTCAAAATGAAGGAAAATCCAATCAGCTGCTACTGTCTAATTGGCAGGGACCAAATCAGGGAAGCATGATAGTGCAATAACTTAATATTAAGAACTGAAATTAACAGATTAACGTAGAGACAACAACTTAGAGAGCAATTCAGAGAGGGATAATGTGATTACTATTCCAATCACATTGCTTGTGGTAAGTTATTTTCTAATTTACTGATGTTATAGGAAGCGGCATGAGGCTACTGAGCCCTCATTTAGATGCATGTTTAAAGTAGATGACACTCAATGCGTTGTGGTAAATTATTTAAAATAATTATGAACAAAACTTTGAGAGAATCACTTTTTTTTACAACTGAAAAAAAATTTTGACACTACTGTCATACATATAAATTACTAAATTACTTATAAAGAAAAAAGCCACCAATTCATTCATAAAATGAATTGATTAGGGAAGATAATTTATATAAAATGAAAAGTAAACTTTGAAATTGTCTGAGAGGAGAGAGAAAAACTAAATTATTTCTTCTTATTCAAGCGCTCTTTTGTGGAACATAATAACTTATAGTCTTCTAATAACTTATTTAAGACTCGACAAGGCTCAGAGCAACATGAAAGCTGCACTATAACAGATGGTCCTTCACCTTATCATGATGGCATGGGCTGTAGTATTACGCTCTTCTTAGCGATAGGAAGAGAATCTATTTTAAGAACATGTCATAAATCGTTTGTCTCGGTTTTCAGCGCTACCTTCATAGGGAGAATTTTTCAGAGGACTAATTCATTGCCATCTGCGGAAAAACTATCGTTCAAAATTAATTTACGGATATGAAAGCAAACGAAAAAATAAGTGATTTATGTTCTTCCTTCCTCATGATTTCCAGGCTATATTTTAGTTTTCCGTTACACAATAACTTTTTTAGTTGAAAAAAGTTTTTAACAGAATATATTTGTAAAGAAAAGTTAGATGATACACTTCATAAACCTAAAAATAAACGGTTGTTTCTTTATTGTAAACTGATTAAGAGAGAGTACATCTTCAATATAAGAAATGTTGACGTACGATAATTTTTGTTCAATACGAAAGAAAAGTTACCTGATTATGGTTCCTGGTATTGCTAAATCAAAAATTATTTATTTTTGTTTTATAAAATGCATTTAATAAAATATTTATTTAAATAAATTTAAAATATTTTATGTCATATATGATTTGTCATGTTATTGTTATTATCAAATAAGTGACAAATATAATTATGCATGTATGTGTGTCCTCCGCTCTTGTGTGTTCATTAAAATAATACAGAAGCATTTATATTAGGATATTTAATGAAATTTTCAGATGTTTATTTTTACGAAAAGTGTCATTAGGAAACCAGTTTCGTCGCAATTTTTTAGAATAAAAAGGATAAAATCAACACATAAAATTCTCGTTAAACTTTCTATTAACGGAGAGACAGAATTGTATGAAAAATTTAACTTGTGTAGAGCCTTGTCAATATAACTTCCTGTATAATTGTTCGAACCCACTGCTATCTGTAAGTACGATTAAAGTTCTTAACATTAAATATGCTCATATTATATATATATACACCATAAAATACAAATTGCACTGACAAAATTAATAAAATTGGTAAATGAATTCACGAGTATCCAAATGTTAAAATTTTTTAAAAAGATATAATTTCACATAATAAACTCTCCTATATTTTATATTTTCCAATATTCCTATATTTTACATAATAAATTTCAAAATTTGCACATCATGTTAATTTATACACGGTGAAATAAAATATTGTTGTTCATTATGTTATACTGACTCTACAGTTATCTTTCTATTTACGAAATTAAATATTAGGTTCAGAAAATTAATATTTTCATCTACATATATTACATCTTATTATTTTTTCGTCAGGAATAATAGAAAGTTTATTTTTAAGAAAAATAATTTCATAAAAATTTAACCTTTAAGGTAAGTACAAGTATTAATAGATATTTTATATAAGCGTCTCCATATATTTTACTATTTTTCAAAGTGTTGAAGTAAAACAAAATTTATGAATACGGAGCACGTAAAAAAGAATTTATAATTAATAATCCCTTTTAATTATTGAAATATTCTAGCAGTGAGAATTCAACAAAATTAATCAGTCTGAAAAGTAGTTCAAAATTTTGAAATTTCAAAATTCACAAAAAAAAAGAACTAACAATAAATAAATTTTCCTCAGTAATTTGCTAAGATTAAAAAAAGTAACTTAAATCTAGAAGATAAATAACATGTCAACTAGTTTTAAAGTTAATTAAGCATGTGAAAAATGTGCTTTAATTTTATTTCTTAAGACCTACTATTTGAGCTTGAAAACGGGAAAATGGCAAGCAACACAACATATAATTAATTTATTATTCATAACAAACTAATGTAAGTAAAATAAAATTCTCTGAATATTTGTATGCTTGTTTATCTGAAGTAATATGAAAGAAACTTAAATGCATATTAAAATTTTCTTAAAGAAAATGATTAAAAGTTTATAAGAGAATATTAATTAATTATTTAATATAAAGTCTTATTTTTTATTTTTATAATTAATATAGGTATTTAATATAAAAAAATTATACTTTAGGATTTTAAAATGGTAATTATAAAAATGTTGCGTAAAGATAAAATAAAATCTTTCAAGAATGAAAGAATAAATTTATAACAGAAAAATCAATAAAAACAATCTAATGCATGAAGTTTACATATATTTATATAACTAAATGAGGATGGAATAAAAATTGAAAATATTTATTTTCTAAAATGTTATGCAATGGTCTGTTACCAAAGATCCACACCTTTGGTAACAGAATATCACAATAATATTCTCATTTAGATTTTTGAATTTACTGCATTTACAGTGGTTTAATTTAGCTCAACTAGAGAGAGAGAAAGATCTATGTAATTTATTCTTATTTTTTTTTTTTTATTTTGAGAACACTTAATTTTCTACTTTAATAGTTTAATTCACACGATATTGAGTGTTTTAAAATTATATAGTTATAGATAAAATGTTAAAGTAAATAAAATTTGCTTTTTATTTGATTTGGATTAAAAATCTTTTTGCATTCGTATTTGATAATGGCTAAATAGCATTTATTAACCTGATATATTATAGCTATTTTACACATTTATCTCTTAAATCGGAAATCAGTATTACACATGCCTGCATCATTTGAAAACAGGTTTTATTTTTGTATTTTCTTTCATATATTTTTCAGATGGAAATATTATCTCAAAAAGTAAATTATTCATTTTTTTGTAAGCTAATTAAAGCTCAGTGAAAGCGACTGTGACTATAAAGCATAAGTTTACAAAATAATCTCCGAAGAGAAAAATCAAATAAATAAACAAAGAATTACAGTGCAGTATTCGATCGTTCAAATTATAGATTTCCTTTTCTTAAATTAAACATTTTTCATTCTCAATTTGAAGTTGATAAATTCTAAAAAATAAAATTTAGTGTCAAATAAAATCATTTAATATGAATAAAAAACGAAATTATTTAAATGTTTCGAAGTATAACTCATTTTGAATAACGATTTTGCTTTCATACACGAAAAAATTATGGTTGAAGATCATAAATTAATATGCCTGTGCAATCTGTTTCATTATATTTCTTGAGCTGTATTTTTTGTAATCAAAATTAATTCTATCTCTTAATTTTTGAAAGTTTGGACGCAATTTTGAACTTTCCAAACCAATTTGTGGAATTATAATTTAGGACTCAAATAACAGAATCTGTACTAACACATAATATCTAAAATTATAAAGTGATTGCTAAATTAAGAAAGAAATTTGTTACGTTAGAAATCTTAAAGCTTATTTTTTATAATTATATTATATGTAGTAAAGAAAGATAATGACATTTTCTTCTTATATACACTAGTTTAATGTTAGACAATTTTTAAAATTCTACCTTACATTTTTTTATCAAAGATAACAGAAATAACCATTTCTTATATCACGGTAGAAACATAATTATATATTTCAATACAAAAAAAAAAAACTTGTGCGCATAAAGTGCTCGAAAAACTTAGAAGAAAAAAATAACCACAAAAGGTATTCTTAAATAAACTGAGCTGTCATATAAGGGTACTGCGTGTATTAACACTATTCTTAACATTGTTTTTTTTTTTTTTTTTTTTTTTGTAGAAAAAGAAATCAAAGTGAATTTTAATGAAGGAATACAAAACATAAAAGTGCCTTTAATTAATAAAATAGCATAAAAACTGTTGTTGTTATAAGATATATGAAAGCAAGAACTCGCGAGAAAAAAATGAGTTATTAATCAAATCAAAGGCGAAAAGTTCTTTTCTGTCTTGGATAAAAAGAAAAAAAAAATGCTTTCCTAATTAAATCCTCTAAAAAATTTTTAATAAAAAATGAAATCCTTGAGTCAGGGAACTAGAAAAAAAAAGTTTTCTCGATTTTGATTGGAAATGGCATTTCACACGAACAAAGAAAAATGGAGAAATTAGAGTTCTTATTAAAAACATATTTTGTTATTTGAAGTCATCCATAATTTTTATCCAAGTACTCTTAAATTTCTGAAGATCCATAGAAAGTGAAAATCTAAAATTAACAAAATATAGCTTTCCAATGCATTATTATTTTTAATTATTTGCAGCTTGCTTGAAATTAACACATGATTAATTATGTTGAATTTTAATCTTTTCTCCTTCATTTAAGAGATGAGACTTAAAATTAAATATTAAAATACTAACAAATAACTAGAAAATTTTCCAATTATTTTTGAAAAGTTACTTACTTATTAATTAAAAAAGAGTAAGAATTAAAGTGAACTTTATTTAAAACTTGCTTTAAGTGATTTTAAGTGAATACAATTAATGCAAAGTTATTTTTAACACTAGGAAATTACCCAAGTTTTTTTTTTTTAAGTAAATGCAATTTTTAAATTGTTACAAACTTTCAGGTGGAAAAATTAAGTTATTGTATAATGCACGGATAAAATAATTTCCTCTTTTTGCACTTCAAAGGGTAGAAGTGGTGGCAGCTTATATCATGGAGAACTTAGCAGGTAAGCCACTGTCTCCTCGAAAGAAGGTCTTCATAATTTAGAAGCAGGGACCAGGCAAAATCCCCCTGACATAGCCTGCCATTCTCAGAAATATCATTCTACACAGAGGACATTGCGACCACGACATATTAACCGCATTCCAGCCTCCATTAGCGAACATGATGGATCATCGATTTCTTTAATATTCAAAATCACTATCTTCCGATAACGAAATTGAATGCCCTAACACAACAGGATTTAGGCCACAATTTAATAAACAAGGCAATCATGATACCAGAAATATTCCAAAGTTTAATATACCGATTAAATTATATAACATGATAATGATAGAGCTGCTTCACCAACTTTAGTGCTTTTATTTTTTATTTGCGCATAAAATATGATCTTTCTCATCTTCTTTTCAGGTTAAATATTTTACTATTTCGATATAAGGAAATGATATCTTGGAATATACCTAGATTAAGTCAGATACTGTATGTATGCATAATTTAATTAGAATACTAATAATAATTATTGTAATAAATGTAATGATTAAATCAATAACCAATTTCACAGATCATGCATTTTATTCAAGTGCAAAATCAACAAAGTTAGCTTAATTATAGATTGGCTAATGAAAATATACAGAATATGCTATTCTAAAAATTTGCGTACTGATGATTCGTTATAAAATCAGCAAATTTCCCTTGATTTGATATTAATTATAAAAGCAATATATTAATTGAAAAATATAAAGAACCGATGGATTCATAGAAAATATTTGAAACATCTCTTGTTTTTTGGTGACAAACCAACTGAGTCTTCAGAGTACTACGAAAAATACATCTTAAATGGTGAAATGATTCTTGAAAGCACTTCGTGTTGTTACAGTTTTAATTATCCATAGTTAGAGTGCTTTTCATAATATTTTTAAAAAGGTAGAATTGTCTACAAGTTTTTTAATTTGCAACGGAAATGAGCCGGTTTTATTTATAATTGTTGAAAGAAGAATAATTTGTTTAATGTAAGTGTGTGAATTTTCCGTGTCCATATGCACAAGTGTCAATAAAATTATAATTATTCAGACAAAGTTTATTTTGTTTAACATATTCACATTATTGGGAGTGACTATCAGAAACCATTGACAATAACTCTCTTCTTCTAGCATCTCGAACATTTATTATTTTACAAAATAATAAAACGATGGTTCTTTTGGATCAAAAACAATTTTTTCAAAATATTTATATTATTGAGAGTTTCCGCTGATAGTTCTTTAAATTATATATGAAAACAAAAATAAAATTATCTAAATTGTGCGACAAAATCATTTTGTAAAGAGAAATAAAAGGATGTTCGATTTCCTATCACATTAGCTCCAAGAAATAGTAATCGATAAACACTATTTAATCGATTTTACATCCAACATGTATTGCAAACGATAAATGTTAAAATACATGTAAGTAAAAGAAATAAATTTAAAAAATAAATGCAGATAAAATAACATTTCAAATTAAAATGAAAATATGGATACAATAATATTCAGAAATCATTCTATATACTTAAATTTTACAAGCAATATAAACAATAGCTTATCGCATATTCGCCAGTCAGAAATTTTAATAAAAGTTTATAATAAAATAATGTACTAATGAATAAATACTTATATCATATTTTCACATTGCAATTAACACTTCTCGTAAATACCTTTGAAGAATAATCTGACAATTTGAGTTACTATTATCTCACTATTCTGAAGATGCACTTTTCACAATGTATTGCGTTTTACATTTTTCTCAATGTACCATAGAAAATTTCCAGTGATGCAGAGTAATAAAATTTTTAGTTGATATAATCCCTTTTCACGCATTTAATTTTTTCTAGTAGAACTTTCATAAAATTAAGTTATTTTTCCAAATCTAAAAAAAGAAAAAAAATTTTCTCTTATCACAATCCTACTACTCCTTTTACTCTTTCCAAATTCTACAGATTTATAAATATTATATTCGTAATAATATAGTAGTAGAATAATATTTATAGACACCATTTACGAATAGAACATGATTTATTATAAGCAATATTTCCACTACTTCTCAATACAAGAACCATCGAAATGTTAGCATTTGCAATATCATGGGTTAATATTTTGTGTTTCACCACCACATAATCTGCCACCTGATAATGGAGCCAACATGTCACACTTGTTGGCAAGTCTTCATCTGTGGGGAAATGAGGGGAATTTCTTCAGGTTCAAGAACAGGTAGAATTCACTGGGAGCAAGCTCGGGTCTGTAGTGTGGATGGGCACACACTTTCCAACTAGATTTTCCAGCAGTTATTTCTTGGAATTCCTGATACGAGGGCGAAGGTTGTTGAGGTAGTAACAAAACTACATTCCTAAATATGCCTTGTCGAGGCATATTTAGGCATATTGTCGAGGCATATTTTCTCTTGTTCTGAATGGCTCGTTGCAAATTTTTTAGAGTTGCGCAGAAATGCTCAAAGTTCATTGCTGCAACTTGCAGGGAGAAGAAATAAGAGCCCATATCCTTGCGCACTATGATGACTTTAATATAAGCTGTCTAAAAATTAAGATAGCAGCACATGATAGCCACACCCACAATCCCCCCTACAAGTACGTTTGCGTTTCGGTCACCTCGCAGTCCCATCTTTTACAGCCATGGGAAACTTACTTTCCGTATGAAATTAACAGGATTTTACTGATTGAAAGCAAGTTTTGCTTACAGCTGATATTAGTCATACATTTTAAAGAGAAAAGCAATGGGAAATTTGTATGACAGAGATTGTTATTCTATTTCAACATTACTTAAATTTTATTTTCAATGATTATTTAATATTTAAATGATTGCTTAGTATGTAAACAGACAGAAATAAGTTCTGCTTCAGAATCAAAATATTTTAAAAGAATGAAATGAAACATTTTGTCTCACTAACCGCGAGTAGTGTGTAGTGAAGATATCGACCTTGGTTGAATATACCCTAACGCCTTGATTTGTTATTAAGATAAGACTTGTGAATATTCGGCATGCACTTTTCTCCCTGTACGACTTTTGACATATAATGGACCATATTATCTTTTAATATAGATGTAAACTCGGATTTCAAGCACGCATTTCGCAGATATGAATGTTAACTGTTGAAATACACAACTTACTTCCATTTCTTAATGAGTGGAATGGAAGAAATAATCAAGACATTCCATTTTGAATACTAAAATTGTCCTACTGAGTCATTTATACCGAAATGAAGTACTAAAAGGACACCTTTGAATATAATATTTCTCTTTTAAAGAACATCAAAGTAACCTGGCCAGAAAAACGTTGTTCTTGCTCATTGAAAGTAAAGGGTTTGGTTTTTAGCCAGGGTTAGACAAATTCGCTGAAAGGGTTGATAAAAACAATACATCCTGGGAGTTCCAAATGATTTTCGTTGGTTTTCCTTGAAAAGAAGAGCGCTAACCAAGATGAGTCGATCTTATTGCTTCATAGGTCCTACAAAAATATGTGTCAGTTAATGTATTTAGTGACATCTGTCGTAGAAACAAGGTAGTCTAAAATCAATAAAAAATTTTAAACAGATTGAAATAAAAAATTCCATTTAATTGATAATAAAATTCCAATAAATAAACAGATTGATATAAAATTCCATTTAATTTTACTTGATTTTTTTTAGTTTTTCCGTTTTTAATTCTAATTTAATGCTAAAATTTATCAGATTCAAAAAAGAATTAATTAGATGAAAAGTGAACTCAGATATTTTTCAAATTTTAATTAACTTATTTAACCGCAAACAATTACTTAAAAGCTTGTTATGAAGAGAGGATCTCTTTGAGTATATACATTTGAAATTAAAATTAATTGTAATTTAAGAGGGAGACAGCATCATCAACGTCACATACTGAAATGAATAGATTTGGTTCACCTATCTATATCGGAGAAATTTTGAATATCATTCTGCAGAGTCATCATTTTATCCCGCTGAGACAGCAAAAAAATAATATTCGGAGAAATTTTGCATAATTTCGCGAGAAGTGTATAACTTTCAGTCGATATAAAGTTTCACAAAATAAAACTGATTCCTCGAGGATAAGCATTTTTAAAAAGTGGTTAAATTGTCTGCGAGAATCAATGCCTTTTTAGGTGAATTTCTAGATGGAAATTAAATAGAACGCGGAAATGTATAGCAGATTCAGAAACGGTTTTAATGAATCATCTACAGACCGAGATCATGTAGAATCTACGAACTAAAAGTGAATTCCTGAAATGGAGAAATAGTAGCATTTATTTTCTGCAATCTAATCGAATCCCTTCATTATTTTCTTCAAGGACTTCTAAAATCCAGCTGTTCGAGAAACTTTTTCCTTCCGGGTTGTATACATGATCAACTGGTGGTTGGCTTTTTTTCGAAATTGATCAACAAATAATCTTTTTAGTCTTTCAGGAGATAACGATAAAATCAATTTCGGATGAGATTAATTGATGATGGCTGAACTTTTGAATGGTTTTTTTCACTGAAATTAGCTTTTTTCCTACATTTTTACTTACACAGAAATTGACTTGTCATTACATTTGTGGTCATAAAATAAAATCTCTATTATATAATTAACTATACATAAGCTAATATCTCAATAAATAATAAATTTCCTATTTTAGTCTTTACATCGTTAATAAGTTGTAATATTGTTAAAGGAGGAGTGAAATTAAGTTATTATTGAAAAGATAATTTTGCTATTTAGTATTATTTCACCTTTTCAATAGAATTTCATATGAATGCAAGCAAAATGATTATTAAATGCTGGAAATAGACCAAAACAGCCTGATGAAAAAAAGGAGTCACACTTTTGTTTTGAAAAAATAGATTCAATACTCGTTACATGTTAAGATAGTCTTACTGACAGAATCTTTGCATAACAGATTCTCAGAAAAATTCGGCGTCCTTCTACTGGTCTAAAATTTTATTGACATAATTTTCAGTTAGATGACTATAATACATTTTTAGCTATAAATATAAACAAACTTAAAATAAACATAAAAAGAAGAAAAGGAAAAATGTTTATTGTTCAAAGAGAGTAACATATATTTAATATACATTTCTCAGATGAAAATATTTAATTTGCTTTTCCTAAATCCACGAATTTGTATCCTTTGATATTTAAAAAAATATATTTAAGTCAAACAATCTATTTTCCTACTTCCCATCACCTGTTGTAAGAAAAGATATTTTGAGTTATTTTTTAAAGTCACGCGAATGTTACTCATAAAAGCTTTTTAAAATCATGCCTTTAAATTTTAAATATGCTGTAACCTTATAACAGTGAGCTATTATCCTAACTTAATGTTAAGTCAATCTCAGATATGTTATTAAGAGGTAGCGGTTAGAAAGGACGGATTTCTCGTCACCAAATGCAAATTATTTCTTTTATAAATGGAAATGAAGACATATCTTGCGTGCTAATAGTGCATAACATAGAGTGCATAATATAGATCTGGGTCGCAATGTCCTATGGATGAAATGATACCTCTGTTGTAGCTGGCTAAGTTTGAAGTCTTTTGCTTGGTTCCTAATAAAAGGTTACTTAGACCCAGCTGCAATAATACACCTAAAGGGTGCCTCACTATAGAAGATACCGTAAATTCTAACTCTTGTAGTGCAGAAAAGAAAACTATTCCTCGTAGGTGAGCATTAGACACAAGAATACATTATCATTACTTTCATAATCTGTATCATTGTTTTATTCAAAAACTTTTAGGCATTTTTCAAATTTAATGCAAAAGAAGAAGCACGTTAAATTGCTTTTTCATTTTTTAGTAAATAAAATTTTTTGACTTTGTAATGTTCTGGTTATAATTCATGACAGAATGTTTGAAGTAAAGTGATTTATGACTAAATTTAATCAAGTCTTATCATATTTCTGAGCTTTTCCAACAGAATATATTCACTATATTCACTTCTATTTGCTTAAATCTATAAAGCATGCAGTTGTAAGAAAAGATTTGTGAACATATTTAGTTTTGTAAAAAAATATAGCATAAAATAAAATTTAATTTGGCAATAAAAAAAATTTATTTGAATTGTAATATTTTTCAACGTACGCAGAAATATTACACGAAATTATAGTAGTTTGTCATCAGATTTGGGTGGTTCACAAACAAATAAAACGGTTTAATTAATCATTACTGATTTTACTTGTGTCCATGATAATAAATGTCTATCCCAAATCATAATTTGTATTTGATAGCTGTAAAATAGAAATTTTAATCTGTATATAATACCAGATATACGTGTAAAATGTTCATCAAAATGATCATTTTACACTCGGTAATTATTGTATAGTTTTATCTCAGTGCTGATAGTTAAATATTCTTTTTTTTCTTTTTTTCCTTTTTTGATCAGCTGTCTTAGTGTTCAAGTCCCATTTCAGGATGGATATCTGCAATGAATCGAAAATCATTTTAAGTGACAACATTCAAGTAAATTAGCTTTTTCTTGATAAACATTATATTATGTGTCACTATGAAAAAACATATTCTCTTATTGATTCTACGAAATAAGATAATCATTTATTGATTCCAGGATACAAGATAATCATTTAATTGATTTCTATGAAATAAAATAAATATTATTCTCTTAATTATTTTATTAATAGTAAATGCATTTCTTACTTCAACAAAAAATGCTTAAAGGAAATTACATCGATTCATTGCTTAAAGCAATATGCTTATTGTAGTTATTGTATATATTATGACTTCCATTTTCAGACAATAAGTACATGAGTTAAAACCTTATTTTGAACAAGTATATACAGATATAAACTCAAATTAATGAGCAAAAATTGAAATAATTATTATTCTAGAGAAATTATCTATAACTGCATTGTAAGTTATAAAAGCCAAATAATTGAGTATTGAAAATAAATAGTTTTTTCTTACGAGTTGTAAAGTATGGAATTGTAAATTCAAAGTAACGAATATTGTATATATAGATAATAGTGTTGTTGCGATATTGTAAGCTGCAACTAAAAACACGAACATTCAGAGCAATCAATTTTATTGAAAAATTAGAGTTGCCATCGTGATCCTGAAACTAAGTGAGTTTTTCTAAAATAGAAGCAGAACCCAAGAAGAAGACCTCTACCACACCAGAGGTATTGTTATCATTAGAGAATATTTCAAGCACGGCCTATTTAAAGTAAACCTTTAGTAAACAGAACTGATCACCGGTTATGCCTTGATTCGAGCTCATAACCTATGGATAACGAGAACGATGCCTTAAATAACCACTTAATTGTGGCCACACACACTTTTTTTGAAAAGATTTAAATAAGTTTTAAAAATTTCTACGAATTATGACTTCTTAAAAAGTCTTCTATGAAATAAGTATTCCGAGCATTGCCTGATTGCCTTAAACCAATTAATGACTCCAAATTCAAGAAGTTCAATGAATAATTCTTAACCAAACATCATAATTTTGCTTAAGATATGATATCTCTAACTCATGATCTTTCTTCTTGTCCGGTCTAAAAAGAATTTCACCAATTTCAACCATTCCTTCCTCTAATGTGTGTTTCAGAGAAAATTTATTTCTGATTCTATATGTATCCCTCCGCCGATCCTTTTATAACAATTTTTCCCCTTCCCCCCAAATCAATTTCAAAATTGAGGTAGTGAATCCTCTGTTGGTGCCATGTACCAGAGAAGTCTCAGAGCAAAGTTGTACTTTCCCCTTTGTGGTGCTGTAGTTAAATGAAAGATGCACTCTATTGACTTAAATTCTAATAGCCGTCGGCAGAGTGAGCTTGGCTTTCCAAGTGACATAAGTAACAACAACATTTTAATTTCTGCTTCCTTAACTATTTTTAATACTCATTCCAGGCAACACTTCAAAAATTAGAAATCCTCATAATCCGTCGAGAGAAATGACAGATTATAGCTCTCTTGGAGCAGAATTTGCAATCAGATATTACTAATTAAATATTTTATTTAGCATTGTTAAAAGTTTGAATAAACCTGAAAGCTAATAATTCTGCTCAAGGCACATTTTCAATGAATCTGCGAACTCAAGTTCTAAACAAATGAATTCAAATAAACAATGAATTATATCCAATTTTATTTAATTTCTAAAGCAATGAAGTTCTTTTATTTTGATATAGGTTTTATAAAATTTTAACAGCTTTTATTTTTATTACATTTTGTATTAATAATTAATTACAAAATTACTAGTAAAAGTCTACATTTATCTTTACCAAAATATTTTTTTGTAAAAATGAGTTGCTGCAAACCAAGAAATATTCTTTGAAAATTTGTCAATAAATTCTTATTCTATTACTACTCTTTCAGAAGTGCAGATATATACCAAATTGAAACAATATATATCAAGATTCACAAGTGTTATGAACTGCTCAGTAGATTTCAAATGTCTATTATAGCGAAATTAATAAATAAATGTAACTCCGAATTTTTTATATAGTTTAAATTGACCTTTGAATTTCATTCCAAAATGATTCCTAACACACTTTTTTTAACTTTAACATTGCTAGTAAAATGAGATGTGAATTAAAAAAACTTGTGTAAATATTTTGGCGGATATGTGTAAATATTTTGGCGGTGTAAATATTTTTATATTTTTCATAAGAATCATCCATTGCTCAATAGGTAGTATAATATCAAACTTGACGAAGTGTATAACAGTAAAAACAAAATTATAACATAAAATATTTATATATATATGTTATGTTATAATTTCTTCATCATTACCACCATTCATAACTAAAATTACAAATGACAGTGGGATTTATCTGTGTGTCATTTCAAGGTTTCAAAGAATTGACTATTAAATATGAAGTAACCATAATCACATTAAACATGAAGTCTTAATGTTTTTGAAAGGAAATTTTACAGGTTTATTAGGATGCAATTTCCACAAAAAAAACCAATAAATAAATGAAAATATTTATTATTTCTTGAGTAAGAGTTCAGTGCCATTTAAAATCAGTTTATGCTTTTCAAGATTAATGTCGAAATCTGAAATAATTTCAGACATGAGAAAACATTTATCGCTCTAAATTCAGTTTATTCTAAATATGATGAATACTTTTTATATCCGATATTAAAAAGGGATGTGATGATTAATTTATGATGAAAATAAAAATGACGTTTCCTTATAGAACTCTAGAGAAAAATTGCTAGACAAATTATCTACTATAAGAATTTGATTTATTTATTAAATTGTTGATTTTCAGGTGTATAATGTAAAATTTTGTATGATTGCTCACTCTTGTGCAGTTAAAAACAGTCAATGCGAGCGCATAAGGAAGGAAAACTGTGATGAAACATAATTTATTTTTCATTGTAATAACATCAAAGGAATTGCCGGGCAAATATGTACGGTGTCTGATCTAGTCAGAAAATTTGATTAAAAATAGATATTTGTCATACCATTGCTAAACAAAATATCGTAATTGTTATAGTTAAAAAAGAAATGCACTTAAATAACTTCTCAATCAGGAAATAGAATTCAACTCCATCCAACTCTCATACACAGAAAAAATCAAGGATATTACGAAGAAATAAAAAAAATAACATTGTAGTTGAGTATTTCACTTAAATTTCTTTAAAATATTTTAGAGAACTATCTGCACATATAAATATATGTGCAGATAGTTTAGATTAGCGCTTCTCAAAGTGGAATGCGCATACCCCCAGAGGTGTAATAAGAGTTTGATGGAGGTACAACTGACGCGAAAGAGTCAATCAAAATCAATATTGAATGGATAAGCAATCCCTTTAATATTAACACAATATTCATGCCAGAAGACTTGAAGCATGCAGAAGATGGGCAATTGTTGAAATTGTCTTCAGACGGATTTTTGAAATTTAAACGTAGAAACAGAGAGTGTTATAACATCATTCTGGTTACAAATGCAAATGCAACATCCGCTATTAACAGAAAAGGTTCGTGTGTGTTCGAACTTCATTTTTGTGTGAAGTTGCTTTTCAGAATTTCTAGGGATTAAGTCAGAATATTGGATGTGGAACCACATCTGAAATTAAAACTAGCAAACTGGGAATCAGATTATGACGATCGGTCATAATAATTTCATTTTTCTCATGGTTTAAATAAGCGTTACTTACAACATAACTTATATTTATATTTTATTATTAATGATTAAATTTCTCTTTATTATTATTTCGTTTATGTCACAAAAAGAAATTTTGTTATAATTATTAAAATACCTATATTTTTGATAATTATTTTAGTATATTTTTGATTGCTATTAAAATATATCCTTTTTTTGATTAAGGATACTCAGTGTTAGGAAAATTATATAAGGGATAGACATATATCAAAAGTTTGAGAAAAAAAGTGTTTAGAATGTTTAGAAATAGGTAAAAATGGAATTGGAATATTTGTAGTGGATTTTCTGCTTATTAACTTATTATTTATTTTGCTTTAAAAACACTCGAAATTGTTAAATGTAATGGGTGATATAAATCATTACTATGGTGATTTATATCACTCATGAAGTTAAATAAACTGAAAAAGATGCATCAAAATATTCATTGTTTTCTTTAATTTCAACAGATATGATAATTTAGTGCTTCATAGCTTTAGAGAATATTTTTTAAAAATGAAATTTAAAGGTTGATTTCACACAAATGAGTAAAATAAAACAAGGATGAATGGAAATATTTGAGATTTTTTAATTAATGAATAAAAAAAATTTAAGGTATTAAAGAAAGCATTTTAAGTAGTAAGTTATAGTGTGTGTGTATATATATGAGTTTTAAAATATTTTATATTTTTTCAAAACTAGCATTTTTATTTTATAAAAGGAAAATTTTAATATGATTCGAGAACTTGAAATTTTCTGAGGTTCAAGAAATATTATGAAATAACTCTAAAGGGGTAAAATATTTTCTTAAACAATTTTGTATTCTCTAATACTAAATATTTTCATGACTTACATTACTAGTTTTTTTTCCTTTTTTAAAAAAAATGTTAAGTGATTTTAGTAACATATAAAGACTGAAAGGAAGAAATATAGATATATATATATATATATATATATATATATATATATATATATATATATATATATATATATATATATATATATATATATATATATATATATATATATATATATATATATATATATATGTCGATTGGAGCAAAACACATCAGAAGAAACCAAATATAAGAAAGTATAAAAGTATAATACAAATCAGAAGATTTGTTACAAAGAAAATAATCATATGTTGTGAAAGTTTTAAATCTTTAAATTTTTATTATTTAAAAATATTTGAAATTTTTGTTATTTTTTACTGTTTCATTTTTATTTTCCTTATCTTCTATTTTACTAATTCGTTTTTAGGCTTAAGTATTCTTTATAATTCTATGAATTGTTAAATTTTTACAGTTATAGGGAAATTGATAAATATCAGTAAAGAATATAAAAAATCATTATTATTCAGTTAGTAGTAATTGTAAAACCCCTCCTTCTAACGTAAAATTCTTTGATAACATTAGAAACATAGTGTGTTCTTACCCCGTTTGATCAAGACAGAAACATCCAAATCAAGTCTATGTGTGTGTAAGACGAATGTTTTAAAGAGACGAGTAATGACACAGTGTGTAAAGTGCAAGTACAGTAGGAGTAGGACCTTGAAACGCCAAAGGCTTAAGCTTGACTTATATCAAAGTCTGTAAAGCATTTAGCAAGTGAATCTTAGAGGCATAAAACTGAAAAACGTGGTTTACTGCCCCCAGATGTATCAATTCCATTGGAGAACATTGCGAAAACAACTTATTTTATGTGCCATTATTAAAGTAGAGATGTATCTTTGGATGGGCAGGTATTTGAAGGTATTACTTTCTAATCAGAAGAATGACGTCCTAACCAATCTAGGCTACCACAGACACTGAAGTGAATTAAGTTACTAATCTAAGAAATTTTATCTATATTTTTTTACTGGTAAGAATTTTATTTTTAGAGGAAAATTCTTTAAAAGTAAATAGTCATTTTTGATGTTTTTCAATCATTAATTTTCGTTCCATCTTATATTTTCAGTATTAAGAAGTGAATTTCATAAATGAATATGAATGTTAAAGCTTTATTTTCCATAAAATGAAGTTTTATTATTTCCATTTCATTTTTAAACTTTTAATATTTTACTTTGCCAATGCACATAAATGCTATTTAGATGTGAAAGGAATTTTTTGATATTTGAGGTATCAACAGTAATTAAAATATATTCAATTAAATTTATATATGTGTATAAAGAGAATAAATATAGAGATGATATATTACAATTTGAAGCAATACAGAAGCAAGTCATACAAAGTGATGTCATTAGCAACAGTTATTAGTGCAGAATTTTGGAAGTGCTTTGATATTATTGAAAACTACTGACTGAGAAAATGAAGATATTAGAAAGCACAGCATATTCTCAAAAAAATCTTTCACTTAATCTCACTTTCTTTACGTAAAAGACGAGATATAAGAGAAAATGCGTATTTCCCAAGAAAAGAAAAACTGAAAAAAATCCTTTCAATAAAGGTCAAAAAAGTGCCTCTGTAATAAATCTTCTGGAAAGAAAAATAAAGATAAATTTTTACATCGACTAATATACATTATGTTATTTTTCATACTTTTCAAAGAGCTATTATTGTTGATGGTGTTTTTAACAAGTAGTAACCTTATTTAAATTTAGGAAGCTATTAAAAATACTCTTTTAAATCCCAGAATAAATGCTTTCGGCTCTGTTCAGGATTTAAGTTCGCGTGATTCTGAGTTGATCCGAGCAAAAAGAAAAAAGTCTCATACCCGCCGGATTCAGGAAAGCAAACCATTATACAAAATATCCTTGGAAAGCTTGTTTTCCATGCAACACTTGTAAGCATCTTAAAGGGCAAAAGATAAGCCTATATTTCCTTAAGACCTTCTCCATTAAGCTGAATACAAATTTTCAGAAGGGTTTTAAGAAGTCAGAGCCTTGAGGCAATATTCTCCTTCTTATATTCTGCTTTACGAATGGTAATTTGGAAAGCGAGGATGATTCTACTCAATTTAGCCGTCAAAGGAGCCCCAAAGAAAATTAAGAGATCTATATTACTTATTTAAATTAAAATGTATGTAAAAAATAAGTTTTATGCAAGACCATATTTAAACCATTAGCACGATTTTGTGCTCAGAAGAGTTAATTTGTAAGTTTAGATTAGTTTACAAATTAATATCTATAGTTATAATATTTTCATATTTTAGAATTAAAGCATTTATAGGATAAATTTTTATGGGATGTTAATATGATTGCGTCATAAAATACAAAAAAGGATTACGCAAAATTTGTGATTATATTTAAAAAAAATTATATACAATACAAAACTAGTGAATATGGAGTTTTACCATTTCATGTCAGTCACACTGATAATTGATGGGTTAATGATAGGATTTCCAGTTTAACAGTTTTTACGATTTGCACTCATTTCAGAAGTGGATGTTTAAATTGGTTCAGTACCACTTTAAGACATATGCTTAAATCAAATCAGTTTTTTTAGTAAAAACTGCAAAAAAATTCACTTAATTAATTTCCTCTCAGTTTAAAAATTATTTTCTTTACATTTTTAAAGTTTAAGCTATTAAATTTATTGAGTGTCGCATGGTAAAGACCGTTTTCTTCGGTGAGGAAAGAATTGGGCTTTATCATGGACATAGTTTAACAATGATCTAGAGGTACTCCATTCTTATTTTTGTCATTCCTATCTTTTGGAGTGAGTGCTTGGGAGTGTTCATGATTCTTTTTCTTGCTATGAGTGAACAGGTCCCATTATCGTCCAGATTATGGAACCTGTTCACTGATGAAACGTCCAGAAAGAAAGCATGATGCATTATAATGTTAAAAGTCGTGAAATAACTTTGGAATTGTCGACTATACGCAATGCAATTTTATAATTTACAATTGAAAATTATATTATCGCAATACAATTGAAAATTATTTTTGGTTCAATTCTAGAGACATAACCGATAACTTCTCATGAATCCTTAGAAAGATGTGACAGAGCATTGCTAATAACCTTGGAGCTGCTGCAAAGCACTTTAATATTAACTGCTCAATGATTCGAAGAATACTTGTTCATCATAAGTTGGCTATATTTATGTGTCGCGAAGAAGAAATCTTCCTACCACTGATATATGGAAGCACAATCAGAAACTTATAACAAAATATCCGTCGTCCAGCGATTGCTAGGACTTGGATCTTACATGCTAGACAAAGTGGTCTCAAGACAAGTCGGGTTAAATATCAGTGTGCTACTACCACCACCAATAAGCAAGAAAACAGAGATGTTACCAGCATGGTCTTGCATCTGCGTTAGTATTTCTGAGACATGAGTTATGTGTTTACAGAAAGTAGGTGTCTGCAGGAACAATTCAACGAATTTTACAGTAGTATGAACTATTAGCACGGTGACCCTGGTTTCGGCTATCCTTTCACGATCAACCTAAGTAGAATATTACAATAAAAATTTGATAGATCTCTCAGCGTGTGTGCTTGTCAGTTTAAGATTTGCGTAATGGTAACTGAAATCTCCTTTAACGATAATTATTTCTGATGAATTTGGAAGAATAGTGACTATAAATTAATACATTTGGATATCCAAACTTACCAAAAAATGAAATTTTACATGATTCTGCAATGTATAACAGAAATATTATAAAAATGTATTCGTTACTACCAGTTACTATTCAGAAATTATTTAAGATACATGAAAAGTATAAGTTTACATTAATATCAAAAACTATACATATACGAGGGCCACTCTGAAATTTTTGAGATACAATTAGGTTTTTAAAGTAATATTAACTAAATTTTAGGTGTGTTCAAAGTAGTCTCCTCTAGCATCAATGCACTTTCGTAGACGAATTTTCCACTGCTTAAATGCCTCAAGCTATTCATTTCTTGGAATAGATGAAAAAAATGCCTTTACAGCCATATCAATCTCTTCTTCTGAATGAAAACGACGTCCACATAATTTCTTTTTTAGATTAAAGAATAATCAAAAGTCGCATATAGCTAGATCAGGTGAATACGGCGCAAGTTCGATCACTTTAATTTGTTTTTGTTTAAGAAACTTGACTGTTAATCCGGCTGTATGTGAAGATGCATTGTCATTGTGAAGCATTAGTTCCCTAACATTCAGTTCTTGTAGAATTTCTGGAAGACATTTAGTGATATACCAGCTTGCTGTTACTGTCTTTTGTCCTTCCAACATGATGGCTTTGACCAATCCCGTACTTCTGAAGAAAACGGCATACATCACTTTTTTCAGCGCGTGTTGTTTTTTCACCATTGTCGGAGTGGGATCATCTTCAAAGGCCCATACTTTGCTTTCTTGACGCGTTTGAACGTCAAAAAATGGTATGTACGTTTCATCACCTGTTACAATTTTAGAAATGATGCGGTGGCCACCATCATTTAGCAATTTAAGAGTTTCTTTACTGATTCTGACACGCTCCTTTTTTTGGTGGTGCTCAGTTAGATTATGAGGAACCCAACGGCAAACTACTTTTTTCTTATGTAATTCTTTATGAATCATTTTGTGTATGGCTGTGGATCCAATGTTAGGTTCCTTCTGTATGATTCGATAGGTACAGCGATTATCATCCATTAACATTTTTCGTATGGCAGACACATTATCCGGGATTACTGCCAACGGTGGCTTTCCTCTGAGTTCTTCATCCTGAAGAAAATTGCGACCTCTTCTAAATTCTCTAAGCCATCTGAATACAGTAGCACGAGCTGGAGATTCGTGAGCAAATGCTAATTGCAACCATTGAATGCATTTTTCTTGATTTAATCCTGCTTTAAAATCGTAGAAAATCATAGCGCGAAAATGTTCTCGCGTCAACTCCATTTTCTCTTCTGTTTTAAACTCATTCTACGTTAAACAAGTTAAAGTAAGTCAGTAAAAAATCGTCTTCTGTGTGTTTAAATACTTTGTATTTTAAAATTAAACCTTACTTTGTATTTTTAAATTAATTTAATTCTCGTCTGTGAGTATCTCAGAAATTTCAGAGTAACACTCGTATTACCTGGAAATTATTTATACAGATGAAACAGGGTATTATTTCTTTTTATTAAAGCAGAATGTTAGTTTGGAATTAAGACAAAATCAATAATTGTTGTCGGAAGTCTATATTAGTTTAAGGATAAGAAAATAAGAGTACTTTCTACATTCATTGTGAAAACATTATTTGACACCAGATGCAATTCTCTCTACTGAAAAGTCTTATTTATCCAATGAAATTAAGAATTAATTTTTTGTGAGTCATCGTTTCACAACATCGCCGTTAAAATTAAAGATGATAAAATTTTTGCAACTTTGCTTACTTTTTACAAGAAAAACTTGTTTGTAAGTAATGTGATTTTATTATGATTTATTAATTTTACAAAAGAAAAATTATTTGCTCTACAGATATTTATATTATTGTAATTTAGTCGATGAGGGATTTTGTTTTATTTAAAAAAATATTATTGCTTATTTTTTGAAAAAAATTTAGTTAAAAATTTAATCAAATGCTCATAAGATGGCAAGCAATAATTGTCTCTAATGTTATGTAATTTTTATTAATGGTTTTGGGATGAGTTATCCCTACATTTTTAATAAAATGTGAATTATGAATAAATTTTAATAATTTTTCAAATATATATTTCTGGAAAGATTGTTGATAAATTGAAAATTATTATAAATATAATTTTTTGAGAAAGGCGAGCTGCGTGCACTTTGTGTTTGACATGCCTACATAAGGATTTTTTTAGGACAATTACAAAATTTGTTTTCTAGAAAAATCAGAATCACAATTTTATGGTTTTAAAGTGCCCTCAAAATGTTACTATTTATTGATTAAAAAATGTAAGCTTTATGTAAATATTCTTAAAAATGTTTATATTTAATATTTTTTAATTTTCTAAAAAAATATTAAATTAAGAAAAAATCAATCATTGTTGTCGGAAGTCTATATTAGTTTAAAGATAAGCAAATAAGTGTACTTTCTACATTCATTGCGATAACATTATGCGACAACAGATGCAATTCTCTCTACTGAAATTAATTTTCTATTATTTTATTGTTTCCTTTTTCATGAATTAATAAAAAAAGGATTGTGCAGACAGAGATAGTTTAATATCAAATGATTTAAAAAAAGAATCCCCCACACATGCATATTTTTGCTTTTGCATCATTTCGTTTAATTTAAATGTAATTTAAAAATAAAGTATTTACTCTAGATGACTTTACAATAGCAGGAAATATTTGATTTGAATGTCAAATAATTAAATTTTCTTTAAGATATTTTGTTTTAAATAACTATTAAAGAAAACTTATTTTCTTACAAAAATTAATTTAAAATAATGGTATACTGTAGAAGTTACTATTCTTGATGCCGTAACCGAAGGACCAGTACGTGATTCATTTAAATCCAGGCAAATTTTTGTGTTGTGTACTGAGCATCTATTATGCTAATTAAATCTTAAAATAAAGAAGGCCTAGTATAAATATCTTGGTTTCCTACTAATTGAACCATGACGTGAGCTGCGTTGCAGTGTGAAACTCTATACTTAAGAAAAAGCTGGCTTACTCCCTAAACAAAGCATTTAAAATTCTCATTTGATACTAGGTGGTCTAACCACAAAGATCGTGGTAGATCTTTAAATTACTTTGGAGGTTAAGATAGTGCAGAATGTGCAATGTTTGAGAGAGTTTGTTGAGTTCTTTTGGCGAAGTTTCAGAATTTGTATCAAATAACTTCAAGGTAAGGTTAAGAGAATACAGAATTAAAGGAGAGCATCAAGTAGAGTCACATGCGTATTGTTAATTCTTTAAGTCTTTTGCACATTTGAATTAGAAGCACTTTTTACACTTTTCTGTTATTCCTTTGATAAGAAAAGGGATATTCCACCTTTTCTTTTAGTAACTTTATTTAAACTTTGTTTTTTTTTTATTCTAATTTTAATTCTAAATCAATTTTCGCAAGTTAGGAACAAAAACTTATCTAATAATTTTCATTTTTTAAAATTTTGTTTATTCAGCTAAAAAAATTAGAAAGGAATTTACAATTTTGAGTATTTAATTTAGTAACATTTAGCTTTACTTTTTATTGCGTATTTCTTTACTTTTTACTTTATTTCATAAAATTTTTATATGTGTATATGTTTGAGCTTATATTTTAAATAAATCTCTATAATATATGTATATGCATCTAAATAGTTTCTTATAAAAGTAATCTAAACAATATAATTCTCAAGATTGCATTTTTTAATTTCAAATTTACCTTAATTAACTTTCACGACATTTTTAGGAGCACAAATTTATTCAATGATTTTCATATTGCTTTTTAATTTTCTTAATTACTAATTTTGAAAATCATTTAAAAGAATATTTTTAAAAATATCTGATGAAATAATTTACAATGTTAATATTTTAATTTAAGAATTACCTAATTTTTACTTTACTTCACATCAACATTTATATATTTATGTATATATTTGTCTATATATCTGTTCATTATATCTATATTTATCCAAATAATTTCTTATGAAATATATTCTAAGCAATATTATTCCCAAGATTCAAGTCTACGAAAATTTTATAATTTCTTATATTTTCAGCTCATAAAATTAACAATAATTCTGAGCCTTTAATCCATCGACAGCTAACCTATTATTATAATCTGATCTCAAAGTATCAAACACGTGTTAAAGCTATATTAGTGACTTCTTTGCAGATCCAATAATAGCCTAATTAAGAAACATGTTTTATGGGCATTTTATAAAGTTATACAGCGAAACATTTAATGAGAAGTAGTTTAACTCTCTTACTATTTATTTAAACTTTCAGAGTAAGCTGAGGATTATCTGTCAGCACGCAAGATATCCATCAGTATGATGCTCCATACTCGAAACTCCCTCTTTTGCCACCACTCAATAATTATTCGAGAAATATTTGCTTAATATAATCAAGGCCTGGAAATTTTCATGTAAGCATCTCTGAAAAAATTATAGCATCTTTCATGTAAAATAACTTCTACTGGTGAACATTTGATTTTGTATTAGGTACTGTTTTTCTTTTGAGAATAAAAAAAATTCGCAACATATTCTAATATTTGTGGACGAAATGTCCTGTTTCCTTCTGAATGGAATAAAATTCCCGGGGAAGTTTCTGAATATTTCTTTTGTTAAAACATGGTGACATCACTGTCAAAAAGATAAGAAAAGCAAAAGACAGATGTTTTTTTTTAATTTAAAAATGATCGCTGAACCTAATTATCTAATTAAGATATCAAAATTCTTAAAAATTCCTTTCTACAGATTTGCTAAAAAAAATTAAATTCATTATTGCTTAACTTGGTGAATTTGATGCTGTAAACATAATTTTAGGTGGTAAAGTTTTCTGTTAAAATTATCAAAATATTTGTAAATCATAAATTCATAATATTTGTACATCGTAAGTTCTTCATAAAATAGTATCAATTAGGATAACTAAAAATAAATCGCTTAATACATACCTCACAATTAAAATTTGCTTAATACATACCTCACACCATCACTCAATCTCAATAATGGTTTCATAATTTATGTTTTAATTAACCCTTATTTGCTTTGCTCAATGACTATTATTTCACTTCCATACTTTCTGTTAACATTTAAAAATAAATCATGGCTATTTATAAAATTAAAATATAATATTATTCTCGCCATAATGATGAAATAAATAATTTTGTATTGCATCATTAAGACTTGTAATCAGTTAGTTAGTTTTCAATTATGAAAAAAATATTTAGATTTAAAATATATCTTGGCATTTGCACTCTTATTAAATAAATATTTAATATGCAATTAAATATTAGACTGGCTGGTTCTTACTATTCGATTTTAAACTGCAACAGCATAGAAACATTCCACATATAAAAGTAGGCTTAGTAAAAATGATCACTAAAAACGGAACATGGTTTAATACATTATGCTTCAATAAAGCGTACTTGATGACTTCAAAGTTTCTTAAAGGTTGATAAAACGGAAAACATTAAGGCTGTCTTCTATTATATTGATTTGCTGAAATCTTTGTAGCACGACAGCTCATCAGGAACCAAGGACTATTGTGCTTATATCTGTTTCCTTGACCAAGGGTTCTGGGAGTTCAAAGCATATTTCCTGGTTATGTGGCCAGCTTGATTAGAAACCCCTAAGGTTTGGTTATCAAATCATGTTTGCAATTCAGTTTATCTATCCACAGAAGGGATGATAGTCTAAGTCAACCAAGCCCAGTATGAGGATATAACATGTGTGTTATAACGCTTCGTACTCTCACAGACACACCGGAGTTCATATTATTTTAATAGTTATTCTATAAACATAGTACAATGGAAAAAACTCCCGCTGAGCACATTAATCAGTAGACATAGCGTTTCAAAATTATGAAACACTTACAACAAATGAAAACCTGTTAGCTAAGTATTATTATCCCATTTGATGTTCATTTTATCTCACTGTCAAATAAATAAAAATATCATTTTAAATATTTGGCAAAAAAAAAAAAAAAAAAAAAAAAAAACACTATGCATAATATTTTGAAAATAATTAATTAATTTTATTGGCTTGCTAAATCACTTAATAACAATTTTTTTTTTTTTTAAATTTTTAACAAGAATTATTGAACAACCTAGGAAGATTTACTATTTTAATTCAACTCAAAATACAATGACTGAAAAATGTCTTCTTGAAGCACCATTTTGAGCAATTCGGTTTTAAATGAAGAAAAATTTGTTTTGTAACTTCTTGCACAGAGAACAAACCAAAATAATTTTTTCTGACATAAGAAGCAATAACATTAGTTTAAAAATTAATAGTATCACTTGTAGAGCTTATTGGGTGACATATTGCATTTGGTGAAAGATTTGGCATTAAACTTTATGGCATTTAATTTACGTCATTTTTTTTATCTCATTTAATGTATTGTTACATGATGACCAGGAATGATCAAAAAGTTTGTTTGATTTCCCAAACCGTGTTTAATAATTTATACTATTAGGCATAAGCGTCGATAATCCAGGATGCCAAATTATAAGTTTGGGGATATTTTCGGCAGATTTTCTTATGCATCTGGTAACCCCTTTTTTATTACGTCATAGATATGGAGACCTATACAAATTATGCAAAAAATTCTATTTTGGCAACCCTAGTACTTACGTAATCACACACGCCACAATACATCATATTGGCTACATTTTTCCATCGCTAAAAAATTTAGAATTTGGAACCCTGTATTATATGGCACCTGCGTCTACCATTTTAATTTATTTTCTTGTAGCAAAAAATTTCAAATTTTAATTGAAAACTTTTTCAGAATAAAGTTTAAGTAATAAAAAATAAATAAAAAATAATTATATATATATATATATATATATAGATAGATAGATATAGATGTAGATATATATATATATATAAAGTAAAACTTAATTAGGGTAATTGAGAAAAGAAAAATGGAGGATAGTTTTGATTTATTAAGGGAATTATCAAATGTATTTTCATACATTGTATAACTTACTAAATGCATTCTTCGGTGTGACTGTATTTCATTTATATATATAAATTCATACATACCTTTTTATATGGATATATGTAAATATTTACATATATATATAACACAAACACACACACATATATATGTTATTAAATTGTGATTTATCTAAGGTAGGTAAATACACGATACCCCATTTTATAAAATCAAAACTAGAGCTGTATTTGTCAACATTAGTCCTCACACATACACACTGGTGAAAATATCTTCTAACTTTAATGTTCTGAAAACTATTCTAATAATTTCATGTGGGATGCTTTCATCTGCATATGTGGTTGCTATTTAAAATATTTGAAAACCTTTATGAAAGAGGCTGAAATATTCATCATTTCTGGAATTCCTTTTCAGTCGGTTGTTTTAATGGAACAGATTTCTTCTTTTCTCATGTTTCTTTCAAAAATTTAAAAAATAAGGAAATATTTCTATCCTCTTGTCGGTTTAAAGGTACAGAGAAAACTGCTTTGAATGTCATCTGAGAGATTCAGTTGCATATTTGCAGCAAGCATTTTATTTGCATATTTATTTATAAAATGAATAGAAGATTGTAAATATAGACTTTCTGAAATAGAGTTACGTGAATTATAGACAAAATTATTGCTAAAGGGATTTTGATCCGTATTATAGTAAGAGAATTAAAATATGATAAACAAAGAAAATTTTTCATACATTTAAGAATATAATACATGATTCATTTTAAATTAAAATAAGAATGTTAGTAAAATGTAGTAGTTTAGACTATATATATATATATATATATATATATTATGTATATATGTGTGTGTGTGATATTACAACTGTCCATAATATTAACAATGACTACTCACTGTTAAAGACTTTATTAGGTTTTATTGAGTGAGTTGTGAATAAAATTTATAATTTGAGGATCAAAGACACTCTTTTGATGATGTTTTGCAGAATAATTACGAGCTATAACAAGGTGATGATTTAATTGTTTATTTTGAAATTTAAATTTTACACCTACTTTTCTGTCAGTTTAGATAAATGATAAACAAAAAGGAATTTGGTTTTGAACATTCGTAACAGATATTTGAACCACGTAATATCATTGAAATTATCGTGAGATCGTACCTTTATTATGTTTATCAAAGTATTTATTGTTTAATAACTCATGATATTTATTAGGTAGTTTATAGATTCTTTAATATAAAAAAATAGTAATGTATAATGATTTATCTTTTGTCGCATTGAACTCATCAACACATTTTTCTTTTTTTGTAATCAGTCTAGAAGTTTGAAAAATGCAAGGTAAACGTGAAACACAGAAATGTGTTGAGATAATATGCTATGTGTTCCAAAATTTACAACCCAAACGTTACTATTACTTTAGCAACCTGGATTTTGACCACTTTTACAACGTGAAGCAGTGCATTACCTTTAAAGAATTTTATAAGTTGCAAATATTTGTTAGTAAAGGTATATTTTCAAATGATTTTCTGCTTTAAACACAGAATTCTCATTCCACATAATCTTTGTCACTCACTTACCTCAACTTTAAGAATTTTGTAATTAAGTAATGAATGGGTTTAGGTGTTTTTGTTTTCCCAAGCTTCCCTCAGAGTTTTTGCATTTAAAATTGTTATATACTAGAATAATATAAACATATTAATAGCTTAAAATTATTAAGATACCTTTATAGAAATCATGAATAGCTGAAGCATTAACTTCTGATAATCCGAAGATTTTTACCAACAGCTATGTTTGCTTATTTGTAGGTGATTATAATTTGTTTTGTAAATTTATATAATTTGATATGACAGTTATTTTTTACCTAAAACTATTGCAACGATTTTAAAAATTGCAACAATTTTAAAAATTGCAATAATTAAACCATTGCAATAATTTAAAATATAACGAATTAACAACAGAAGAGACAGATTTAAAATATTTTTTTTAAAAAAAAGTAGACATTATTCAAGTGGGCGATATTTTATTTAATTAGATTTTATAAATTGTTTTAGGATTGGAAATTTTATTTAAAGTACAAGAAAAGAAAGGAATGTATATTGTTAAGTTAAAACAATGTAAATAATTAATAATACACATGAATTGTTAAAAAAAATCTTCAGAACTATGATTCGATTATTATTTGGAATTTGTTTTTCCTTCTCTTGTATTAATAATTTTGCTTTTATTCACAAACAACATATAAAAGGGAGGAGATATATGAATTTTGAATAGTTAAATTGTGCACGTAATTTAAAATTTCAACTATGTATTTTTTTTACATAGATGAAACACATGCCTTGTATTTAGGCGATAAGTTCTATGAATATAAATTTAATTTTTAAAATGCAATTACAGTTTAAATTGGTATTTCCATTCTTTCAACGTTTCTTTATATATAGGTACATTATTTTATTCTTAAACTGAATTATTTAAATTTGAAGAAACTGTGGAATTTCGATAAGCACTCGAAATTTGGAAAATAAAATGAAGAGGGTAGTTTACTTGATAAAGAATCACTTTCGATGAGGGCAAACTGCAGTTTTAATACTTAACACATTTTACATACGCATTTGACTTTGATTTTGTGTTAAGGCAACTATACAGCATGCAATTAATTTTGTACATACTCTTGATGTAAAGGATGATAACCGTAAACTAATATTAGCTGCTTAACTTTTGAACTAGAATGGATTTTATTCAAAATGAACATATATGGTTTTTTTTACAAAACTTTCTTTTCAAAAAGTATCAGCTCAGTAATACTTATGGGGAAAAAAGAAGAAAAAATATTTGATAGAAAAGTTTTTTCTGGTTTGTTATCCTAATTTTATATTATTTATTTGCCAAATCTGTCATCTATTTCAACTGTTTTGGTTTTACTTATCACTTGATCATTTTGAATTTTTACCATGAAATAAAATATCATACCTCCCATTTATATAGTCAAGAAACTTACAAATTTTGATGACTTTAAGTACGGATTTGTATAAAAACTCAAAAATTATGATGATTTTAATGTTATAAATTAAAATTTATTAACAACTCAACATTCATCTGTTTTTTTCATAGATTATTCCCATAAAATTCATGTTCAAAAATTATAAATGATTTATAAAATTAAGAATTTTCAAAGCTAGCCTTAAAAATTAGTCCAAAATGTTTCCTAATAGTTTAATATTTTATCTAATATATATATTTTGTAAATTATATATATATTAAAGTTTTCTTTTTGATTTAATAAGATAATAATTAACTACTAATATTCATGGAATATTTTTCAAAACTTTTTAATATTTTTTGATGTATTTATATAATATATCAATTGAAACAAACTTTCAAATTCTTACCAAAACACATTTATGTTTAATATGCAAAGAATTAATTTCACGAGGAAATGTAATATACGTGTATTTTTCCTTGGAAATATTCATTATAATTTTTGGCGAATTTATATAATTGTAATTTGAAATATATTTACAAGGTAAACAAAACTTGTTTATTATTATTATTATTATTTTCAAACAATCCAAAAAAATAATAATAATAATAAATGAAATAAACATAACCCACCGAAAGTGTAGCCAGTTGTTAATCCTATGAATAATCTCCATGGGTATCCAACACATTAGTCCATAATTAAGCAAAGTCAAGATAATTAACTTATATAAATACACGATTTTTATATCAAAATCAAAAATTATTGCTACATTAAATACATTAATTTTTATTTTTTTTAAATAAAATTTATAATTCATGATAATATTCTAAATAATTGTTAAATATATAAACCACAGAAAATATTTCAGAAAGTATGTCATTTAAAATTCATATCTTTTATTTTACTTAAGAAATGTGTTTCTATTTTTTTAACGCAAAAATATATTTCTTAAAAATATAAATAAATTAAATGAATAAACCCAATGGAGCAAACTTATTGAAATTCATTAAAATATATATTCTCATAGGGATTTTTAAACTTTCCCTTTTTTTTTACATATGCCCAATAATAGGCAATTTTGGCAAAGTATTTATTTTTATCCTTTAAACAATATTTACGATTATATGATAAAATGAGGCAGTAATGATATCAAATTAGAGCTAAATTTCTGACATACCTTCGATGTTTCATGGTCACTTTTTTTATAAGTTGCTGAGAAAACGCGAGTTTTCCTCTGGGACAATTTGCACATGCTAGCTCGTCTCCGGGAAAACCGCTCTTAACTCCCGGACAGGTGATCTTTACCAGAGTGCTGAGAAAGTGAGGAGTTGAGAAGTAACTTTTCGTTTCGAAAGTTATCCGAGAACTGGCAACTCAGGCTTTCGAAATCCCAGTCCTTTTTGCGAATAGGGGGGCGCTATTGTCACTTCGTATCAGATTTTGCGGACCAATAATAATGAACATTTCCGTTTTTGATAAGGAGTTGAGGGTATCAAGGAAAAATTAGGTAGATATATAAAAAACTTCTTTTCGTACCCATAGCCAAATGAACTAGAGGAAAATCGTTCATTTTGCTAGGGGTACGAAAAGAAACGAGTAAATCATTTTACTGTTCAGGTCTTTTTTTCTTTTGTTTTTATTTTCAAGTCCACTGTTGAATTGGGAGAAGTCTATTTTATTCTTTCTTTTGCACCTTTTCCTGTTTAGAAGATAATCCTGACCGAATTTTAAGTTATCATATTGCATTATTAATTAATGCAAATTTTTATAACAATATGAATTATATTGATTTATTTTCGAATAATTTTAGAATATTTCAAAGAAAATTGAGTTTAAAATAATTTCAAGTAGCATAAAAGGCTAGATAGAACATTATGGTTTGAAATGTTTTTTGTGTTTTTGATTCACATATTGTTCACTGTTTGTTATAGTAATGGTCAATGTTTGATTCACATATTTGTCGAGGTTTGTTTTTAGTACGAAATTATTTTCTAGTTATAAACAAAGGTCAGGTTAAACGTCTAAATGTCTCAGGAAAAAGTTACGGTTAATCGATAAAAAAGAAAAAAAAAATCCTTCAATTTAATATTATTTGAGATATTTTTTTAATTATTGGGCTAGTTATCTAGAATTTTTAATTTTTCTTGTTAACTGATAGTTCTTATTGATGTCAGTGTAATGTTAATTTTAACTTATTTTCTGTCAATTTGTTAATCAAGAAGATTAAATTCAATCGTGTTTATTGAGAAAAAAGTGAATCTAATATGTATATATATATATATATATATATATATATAGATATAGATAGATAGATAGATATATTTAAAATCGTGATCAATGATAAAAACAAAAAACAAATATTTCAAAGTTTGCATGTTTTTGTTATTATTAAACAAGAAACAGTGTTTTAAAAGTAAACATTGCATATTATAATTATTTGTCATCTCCTTACTTTGAGGTTTATAATGTGTAACAGAAACAATTCGAGTCTTTGAATTTAAACATAAGACACAAGTTTTACAGATGTTTAAATGCTCTAACTACTTCACGGTTGAAGGATAATATTTTAATAATTATAAAAATATATCTGTTATATATATACATATATATATATATATATATATATATATATATATATATATATATATATATATATATATATATATATATATATATATATATATATATATATATATATATATATATATACATATAAAATATATAAAAACTTATATTAAATATATTCTCTAAATATTCTCTTATTTATTTTTAGCAATATTTAATTTATGTATTAAAACAGATATTTGGCCAAAAGATCGTGCTTGGATCATATCCATTGAGGAACTGAACATTATTATTTCAAACAGTACAAAACTTTATTAAATTGAGTGTGATATTAATAATAAAGTTACGTTTTTAATTTATTTTTAAATGTAAAATATATGTTCTGCTTCTCTTTTTGGAATTGGAGAATTCTTTTTTTCAAGTAAGGTCTTCCTTGAGAAAATCAGCTCACGTGAAATTAATAGGTTACTAATTTTTTTTATTCCCTAGAACATTACAAGAAAAGAATATAATATAATCCAATATGACTTAAAAGTTTGAGAGACACTCATGGAGAGAGATATCTGTAACAGGTATGATTAATAATTTATCCAAACGTTTGTTTAAGAAGTTCAAATAATCAATTTAATATTTAGAAAGAAAATAATGTCTTGAATGACATAATAACTATTTAATATGTGTCTTTAATAGCCTAGATCTAGTATTGTAACTATTGCTCTCACGATACTAGGTTTGGTTTGTCGCTCAATGGACATCTTTTGCAGATGAGAGCTGATGAGATCGTGAATACAATCAAAACTGTAACTGTGGATCTGGTCCATATTCATAATATACAGTAAAGTTCATTCTGGATTACTATAAAAGAAATAATTTTTTTAATTATTTTACATCAAATCAAAATTTTGCTATATTTAATTAAAAAATTTTCTAATTTTATGCTTTTACATCATATAATTTATGTGAAGACAAGATAAAAGAAAATTAAAATTAACTTTTAAGGATACTTGCCTCGAATGTAGGTGGATATCTTAAGTGAAACCATTTCAAACAGCAAAAATTTATTTATTTTTCATTTAATAAATGTTTCTCATTGCATTTTAATTTGAAATAAAAGCAGACACCATTTTTATTCTAAGAAATTCTTACGACTTATAAACTGATTTCATATAATTGATTTGATTTTTCTGTTTTTCTAAAAACGTAATTAATGATGATTACAATTTGTATTTCTTTTTTGTTTAATGTGTGCAACAACAACACAGGCTTAAAAACTATAAAGTAAAATATTTTCAAAGAAAAGCTTTTCGTAAAATCTCTTAGAATATTTCCACATGGTTAAATACGTGAACTCCTGCAATTTACATTTCAAACTCATGATACTGACTTGACATTGATTGAATGATACCTAAACCTCTCTTTTTCTTAGATTACTTAAATGTTTGAAGAATAATTTTTAACTTGAAATTTGTGTGTGTGATTAGTTTACAACAGGCAGCATGTAATTTATTTTACACTGCTGGCCACCCAAATGCAACACAAAGAAAGACAAGAGATATCGCAACAAAAATTAGTTTATAGATAACATGTTGACTAAGTATAATATAATTAAATCTATTGACTTCTGAGAAGTTTGAAAATTACCAAAATCAATAGCCAGAGTGGCCATCATTGTTAGAGATCACCCCTGCCACATTCCTCGGCATAGATTCATAGACTTTGGATGTATTCTTGGGGTACAGCAGACGAAGTAGCAAACTTTGGCGATGTGTGGTCACCAAACTTCATCTGGTGGAACAGATGGGACTGTAAGCTGAGTTAATCATTGAACAACCATGAACCACATGTTTTCTGTTGGTGAAAGGTTTGGAGATCAAACCGTCCGAGAAAGCAATTCAATCTGACGATTGACGAAAACATTCACGCGTAATGCGCATTACGATTGAAGTTCTAATCATTTACATATCTCACTTTCGCTAATGTGTGTTGTAAATTTCATGTTATTTGCTTGCTTGCTTCAGAATGCTTGATTAACAGTGGTCAGCAGTGCAAAATATATATTTTAAGCAAATATTTCCATTGTTTGTGAGCATCTTTGTTTCATTGTTGAAATAGATATACCTTTCTCAGTTAGGCATTTACCTAATTAAATAATGGAAATTTTGTGAAAATTTCTTTACTAGATACTATTAGCCTACATGTTATAAAATTTTGAAATTTCGCAACTGAAGCTAAAAGTTTCTTGGCGCAATTTTGAAAATTGTATTCTAGAAGAACATGAAAAAAGAAACGATAATTACATGAAAAATGTATTATTAAAGAAAATATATTATAGAATCATTCGAAATATGAAACTTCAATTAAATAATTGTTTTGTTTATGAACACATGAAGAAATTATTGAAGAAAAGTTTCTAATAGTTTTTTATATAGATAATTAGATTAAAATTATAGACTAAGATACGTTAAATAGGAAGATTAAGCCCAAAATTAGTTTTATTTAAAAAATGAAATGCACATTAGGGTTATGTTATGGTTATAATTATCTATTTCAAATGACTGGAAATTCTTGCGCGTTATACGAAGTTTAGAGTTATTGCGCATTAGACAAAGTGATGAAGTTGATATTTGAGGTAATAACTATTTCATTTTTATCATCTGAGGCGGTAACCTCATTCTTATATTCCCAAACTCTAACTATTTCTGTGCACTACTCTTAAATTTACTACGTTTGTAATTTTCTGTAAAATTAAAAATATTTTTTCTAAAAGTTTTTGAAAGTGTAAAATATTTTCTTTGCTAGAATTTAATAGAAGGACAGGGCTTTTTGAAGTGGTATCTAAAACCGTAAGCAAACGACAATTGAACGATGGAAAGTCGATGACATAACGCCCAAATGTATTTTGGTCAATTTCATATCGTGATAACACTTTTGTATCTAAAAGAAGTAGTTTCTTCCATGTTCATAGTGAATACAATACACAAAAAATACTAGATATAACTAATAAAAAATAAGATTTCATGGTGGATAGCCAATTAGGTTGAAGTGGCAAAGAAGCTTTTTTATTATGTACCAAGTTACGACATTCAAAAATGTTTTTCTTTATATTTGCAGTTTCTTGAAACAAAATAAAAATGCTAGAAAATTTACAGCATTTATAATATAAGTCATAATCTTGTGTAGTATTCATTGGATTCAGAAACTGTGAGTAGTTAAAAATAAACAAAGCCGAAATGAATGAAAAAAGCTATGATATCTTTCACAGATAGAAACTCGACACTATGGAATCACATTTTACTTAGAGACATTGAATATGAAGATAAATTTATATCCAGCAGAAGGTCATTGAATGTTTCATAAAAATTGGATCTGAACGGAACGAAAATTTATAAATTTATTTATAATTTTAGAACTTGCATACTCTTTATTAAAACAGTAAATTCCTATCGTAAAAACAATAATGTTATAAAATTTACTATTTTTCTAAAATTTAAAAGTAAATTCTTTATTATTTTACTTACGTCACTACTGCTAACGATTGATTTCTCACTTATCAAATATTAAATTAGAAATAATATATTTCCTATTTTAGAATTATTTGAAATCTAAATTTATTCAGAAGTAATTCCTGCAAATAGAGGCATACTTTGAAATGCTATCAATCTATGTTCTTATATTTATTGAAAATATTCAGATTAATGAATTCTTTTGAAACAAATGTTAATATTTAAAATAATTTAAAATATAGATATTGAAATAAATATCTTGTGTTTGTTTCAAACTGTAATCTATTTTCATAGCTATAGTAATTTTTATTTGTATATCAAACGGGTTATTATATACTGTCACGTGTTTTTCTAAAATTTAGTGTAAAATTAACATTTATTGTGCATGAGATATTAAATATAATCATATACTATTGATTATTCAAGATGCCATTCCAAATTAAAATGTAAAACTTGTTTTATTAACAGCATCTATTGTCCTTTCTGTGCTAAAAGGAATTTAAATTTTTTATTTTTAAATTCATTTGAAAGATTTATTGCGAATCTCTCTTGTGAAATGAATAAATACTAGTGTTAAATAAAAATAAATAAATCTAAAATAATATGAACAGAAAATTTTTTTTTGAATAACTACTTTTATAAAAATAATTATTTCTGTAAATTTTAAGATTTGTGATTTATGCATAATGCAAAAATGTAGAACATAAGTTAGTATATTCATATTTCATTGTGTTTAAATTAATCTCAAGTTTATTTTCCGAAATTTTAGCAAAATATTTAAAATAGTTCACTCGAAGAAATAATTGTGAATTCCATTTGATGAATAAATAAATGTTTTTGAGAATAGCTGAAATTATACAAAACATATATTACATTTAATACTTTTGAATTTATTCGTATTTATCAATTTAAATATGCATGTAAATGCAATTGGGAAAAAAAAAGGCAGATTAGTTGAAAAAGTCAGGATTTATTTTAGCATTATAATAAAAGTAATTAAAATATACTTTAACAAAGAGGAATTATTTGTAAACTAAATTATTGGAATTAAAATTAAAACCAAGCAAATTTTTATAAATGTATTACATGGAGTGCATTGAATTTTTCTTTATGCTTAAGTTAATATAAACTAAATTATTATAAATCAACTATCAAATAATGAATGCATTAAATTTCTCCTAAAATTTCAAATTAGTGTTTTATATAATAATTATTACTCATTTACGTGAAATTACGGAAATTTTGTCAAACGTGAACTGCAACTAAAGTCAAACGGTTTTCTTTCCTTGTGCGAGAAAGAGGAGTTTTAAAAAATTATAACGCTAAAAGTTGAAATGGAATTATAAAATCTTATTTATAGCGACATTTCGCCTAACACTTAATAATACTATAAATATTTCCGGTTAAAATACTGTGAATATTGTTAAATTAAAATTTAATAATTGTTCAGAACCAAAATAAAAATAATAGCAAAAATTTGGCACTTAAATTTGTGTATGTCATGCATATAAACATATTAATCTATCAACGCATCATACTTCTGTCTCTATATATTCTCTCTCTCTCTCTCTCTCTTTCTATATATATATATATGTATATATATATATATAATATATATATATAATATATATTGCAGTGTATATAAATTATGAAGCACAGAATAGAAAAAATTACAGTTGTCAGTGAAAAAAGTGTAAGAAACCAAATGTAAGTGCTATTCCAAATAGCACTGCTTGGGAGATCAAACAAGTCTTTCTATCTTACACGAGCTTAAAATTATCTCCCTTCGGCATAGTATCTATTTTCAAAGCATCCCGTCTCATGTGGATATTGGAGGCAATGAAATACCAGACACTTTAGCAAAGGAAGGCTCAAGTCATCCTGCTCCTTTTTCTTCCGCACTTACCTTCCTTGAACTCTTTTCCTTGAGAACAGCCCAGTTTAAAAAACAAATTGGCAGGTACCTTTGACTCACCACTTTTACAAGGGTAGAAAGCCGGTACTTTCTCTTGCACCTTCCTGTGATAGGAAATCCAGCACTTGCCTTGCACGTCTCACCTCTGGCCACCTGAAATGCCTCACTTTTGTAGCGGGTTACAAGACCTTCCCCCTCTGTTTTAAATGCCATGGACTTCAAGCTACTCCTGAACATATCCTTAATAGTATGAATATACTATGGGGCAAAAAATACACTTCTAACCGCCTTGATACACTTCTCACCACCTTGTCGTCGATTTCCTCTTCGTCAACGCATTCCTAGATTTGGTCTGTCGTCAGACCATTGGAGATAAGCAACAATATATATATATATATATATATATATATATATATATATATATATATATATATATATATATATATATATATATATATATATATATATATATATATATATATATATATATATATATATATATATATATATATATATATATATATAATATATATATAGAAATGGCTATACATGAATACGTTTAAGCAGTTTTTATGCATTAAATCTTTATTTTTTAAATGAAATGATTCTAATCTTCTAAATTTCCTTGGATGTTTAAAGCAAATATTAGAATTTATACTGAAAAATATTATTTTAAGCATTTAAAAGAGTTTACGCATAATTAGTTATTTTACGCAACTCGATTATCGGTTATAAATTTTTTGTCAGTGAAAATTACTTCTTCATTTAAGGAATCTTTTTAAATATATTTAATATTTGATTATTTTAATTAGAGTGTATAACAGAAAACATTTTCATAAAAATGTTTTATTTTTTTAAATGAGACATTACAATGTAAATATTTGAAGTAAATATTTGAAATTACTTTGAATGCTCGTTTTTAACGATTTTTCTCTCCCCATTTTTTCACGAATATTAAATAGTTTAAAATTTCATTTATAATTAATTATCAATTTTGATTAAGAATTCAAGTCATTGAACAAAATTAAATAGTCAAGAAATTATTTGGAAGGTTAAAATTCTTAATACTTATCAAATTATTAATAGTTAAGAGCATTTCCTTTATGATGTTCCAGATTTTTGTGAAAATAAATAACATATTTCTCGAAATTGCAATCTTAATTGAATATTTAATTTTTAATCTTAACATTTATTATTTAAACTTAAAATCCGAAAAAAAACCGGAAAAATATCGAAATTAATTTCATTAATTTTATATGTGCAAGATTGAAATGAACAAATATTTAGTAGTAATAACTAAAAGCATACATTATTAACTGCGAATGATAAAGCGGAATAATTGAAAAATTTATGACACATTTTTATATTTAATAAATAATAAAATAATTATAACATTGTTATGGCTTTTATGTATTGCACAACTACAAAATATTTATAGAGGGTAAATTTCTTCTAGCAAATTTCCTTTACAATTGATTTAATTTTTTTTTCTAATTTTCATCTTAGCATTTTAGAAATTGTTGATATTTTCCTTTTTGATTTGGAATTATCTTTTCTTGTATACATCAATTATACGTACGTCTTTCACATTCTTTTTGGCAACAGTTTATGCAGTGCTTTTGCATTTGAATAATTTGTAAAATTCAGCTATATGCTGTTTTGGAGTGGAGCATCTCATTGTGATATATCATACGTATACTTTGAATAATGTCTTCAAAATGAAATAAATCAAATTGACATGGCTTAGCTAGATAGACATCCAAATACCTGATATAACACCACTGGACTCTTTCCTTTGGGGACTCATAAAGGTCTTACTTTTCATGTCATGAGTATCGAATACAGAACCCCATAAAGGACAGGATATGATCAGCAATTGTCTCAGTGGATGGTAATACATGTTACATGAAATGACTTTGAATCTACAATAATCTTGATATTATTTATCTACATAAAAATCACTCATGTCGTAGTTCTCTAATAAGAGCCATTTAACTTCTTAAAAATCTAAATCTTGAAGTAATTAATTTAAATACATCGTAATTATCTTATGATTCATTAAGCATCAAAATGTATCCAAATAACATTTTGTAAACATGCCCATATAATATGCATCTAAATATACATTTAATTTTTTTCATATTTATTTGGAAAGAAATATTATCTAATTAATTTTAAACAATTACACACACATTTTGAATACGAATAATATATACGAATATTTAATTTAATGTATATGAATAGTTAAGTAAATAGTTTAAGTAAAAGATTATAAGGATTTTCAAATAAACTTTAAATTTGGGAGGGAATTTTAAAACTATCGCATAATAACAAGAAAATATCTTGCGAATAAAGAAATAAATTTCGTAACTTTAAAAAACAGTATGCTACAATAAATATTATTTTATTTTAAATACATAAATAAAATCAAATACATTTTTTCTATAGGTATATACATAATTTTCGTCAATAGTTTATGATTTTTGATAGATGATCACCGTGAATAATAGTTAAAGTGTGGCTTAAGGAGCATAAGCATCACCTTAACTATTTATGAAGACCTAAGAGATTAATTTAGCAATCGCTTTGTTTCTAACAGCACAGGCTATTAATAATAATAGTTAATATTGATTAATGCAGTTTAATCCTTGCATACTTTGGCTAACAATAGAGCGACACTGTTATCACATATGACGCACACTCCTTATTCCAACCAAGGTCAAATATTCTTATCGATATATTTCAATCCTCAAAAAAAATGGAAATAAAGGCATAGAGAGAGAGAGAGAGAGAATAGTCAGATGTAGTTTTATTGGAAATTTCCGTTTTAATAGACTTGTCACATTGACATAAATTGAAGCCCGAAGCGCCTATAAGATTTTTAATGAGATAATATAAAATCATGGGAAAATATTCAAATCATGTTTTAAAGATTTGTAATTGCACCACAAGTCGAATCGTAAATCTCGCCTTTATAGAAGAAAATGTATAGTCAACAGTTTCTTCTTATAGACATTACTTTAACATTAGTTTACGGCAAGTACATTATTTATACTTGTTTTCTATAAGAAAAGTATAATTCTTATATTAATTAACTATTTAAGTACTTAATTAACTATTTCAGCCCAAAAATGTTTTAGATTTAAAACTTACAGTCTCCAAAAATTGTAATCACGGAAAATATATTCAATTAAACTAAGTTGCCAATAAGAAAACTACCTAAGAAAAATTTTGTTTTTTTTTTGTGGAATCCGGCATTTCCCAAAAAAACAGAAAAAAAACAGCTTAGTAAAAGAATATGAAGCTCTAAAAATAGCCTTAATTAATAAAACAATATCCAACAATTATGGTAGAAACGCAGATGAGAGTCAAAACATGAAGAAAAAATGATCTTAATAAAATCAGATGCAGAATTTGGTTTCTATTTTGGCTGAAGTGCTAAGATTTTTTCAATTAAACACTCTAGAATGAGAATATGGAGCTACTGATAAAATAAAACTATTATGTTCTGGAATAAAAGGAAATTTGTATTTCTTTTTTGATTTTAATGGACGTTGTATGAGATACAAGTACAGAAAAGTGCAATTAAATGTATTTTGTTACTTAAATTAAATCTGTAGTTTTTCTTGAAGTATTCTCCAAATTCTTCCAATTCGTAATAACCGGAAAGTGTCAAATAAGAAAATAACAATGGTTTTCAGTTTAATTATTTGTAAGAAGCTTGAATTCAACAAATGAGCGTTTTTGTAGAGCTATATCTTTTTAAATTTTAAGTGAAAACTGAATGAGCATATTTGAAAATATTTTTGATAAATTGTTTTATGTAAAATGAAGAGAAAAATCAAAATGACAAACTTTTCAAAATAATTTTAAAATGTGTGTAATAAGTTATATGACAGTCATGTGTGTAATAATCAGTAAATGTGTGTAAATGTCTTAAATTTAACATTAAAACTCAATTATTTATCAGTATTACACTTTTCCCTTAAAACCAACTTTTTTAGAACTTTTTCAAATCTATGACAAATTTGAGATCATAAGATAATTTTATTCAGAATGATAATCAAATTTAGATATTTTTATTCAATTTTTATTTTATAATTACTTTAATATTTATATTTTTTCTCAGGATTCTTTGTGGATTCCTTTTCACTAAGTGCCAGTAGAATTGTCAGTAAAAAAGACATTTTGCCAGTGGAATTATTGCTCGAGTGCGAAAATTGTGAACATGTAATCAAAGTAATTAAGTAAACCCTTCACCATACCATTCACAAACAGTACTATTCATAATAAATACACGCATCAAAATTATAATTTAAAAAAATTGTAAATAGTGATTCGTATTAAAACTATGGAGTAAAAAAGGAGGTCAAATATAACTATTAAAATCTATTAAAATGATTTTATACCGGCACATGTAATAAACAAATTATAATTCTAACTATATGAGAAAAATGCGTAAGTTTAGAAGTGAAATGCGATGTTTAATCTGGAAATCATATTTACAAACACTGTTACCATTCATTATCTAGATATATATTTTCAAATTATCCTAAGTTAAGCTTTATATTAAATTTATGCATAGTCAAATTAAAGTATCCATTTAAAATACAGTGTTCACATGTACGAGATACAGCATAAATGTATGTATTTAATTATATGTTAACAGAATGCGCGAACACAAACTACTATGCTCATGTGTGACAGAGTATAGTTAAAGTACTAAATAAAATAGTAATTTAAAAAATAGTTCAAAATACAAGTTATAAGTTTTCTTATTTAAAGGCTTAGCACGAGTTAGAACATAAAATATAATTGTAGAAGGAAGTTTTTTAAAACTACCCATTCTGATTTTCAGAACAACATTTTTACAAATTATTAAATTGAAAAGTGATATGACTGGTGAAACATAGAAGGTAAATTTATGAAATATGTCTGAAAAATTCACAGTCGGAGAGAAATATTTCGTTTACTTGTACATTCTGAGAAAAATGTTGTTAAAATTATAATGGAATTATTTGTTAAATTTGTTTAGAATTTATAATTTCTTCATACTTTTATTACTCTTGGATCATTTTGATAAATTCGTAACTGTTTATGACACTTGGACAAGCCTAAATTAATTCAAAAGAGTGCGTCTTTCGTATAACCAGAGCACTATAAATGTAAAAGTGCATCTTGGTTTTAAGACTTTTCAGATAGATGGCACCACCAGAATGTGTAGTCCCTCAATTTTAACTTTGATCTGGAGGGGTAGGAAATCTCCTTCAGACCATAACACCCATGGTAACTGTTCAGTGATGGATCACCGGACTTACATTTCCCCAGATTTAACAAGCACATATATAATATACTTAGTGGGTCTTTGGCGGCATTGGGAATCAAATCCAATGCCCTTAAGACCGGAAGCTCCCTAATCATTAGGCTGCCATGGCTCTAAATTCTGAAAGATAAAGAATGATCTTTAGATACTTTTTTGAATATAAGAAAAGATAGTGGAATTCTGATTCCAGTTTCTCAAAGAATGAATAAAGTTTTATAGTTAATCTAAGACGAGAATATTTTATGTGCAAAAGATCTCTCCTGGCTTGAATTAAGCTATGTTTCTTTAATAAATACATTCTTTAAAATATTAATATTATTAAAAGTCCCTTGAGGAAAACATTTGTCATAAACTATAGCTTTTGTTATCATCCTCTCCAAAATAAGGGTATAAAACGGATTATCTAACTAATGAGTCAAAATACTTTCCCAATTAAAGTTAAATTGATATGGCATTTTTTTAATCTGTATTATAAACTTATGTTAAAGTAGAAGATACATATCAATTAAAATATATAAGAAAATGATATGTTTTAAAACCGAATTTTTCTTATTTCTTAAAATTGGAAGCTTATATCTGTCATGGTTTGCTGTGCAATGCTAACTAAACATTCCATGTTCTTTAAAAATAACCAAAAACAAAAACAAAAAAAAAAAAAAACTCTTCAGTTACAACATGATTGTTCATAAATTCGATAAAAATGTTATCATAATGGTCACGTATTTATAGAACAATTCATATTATAACAGCTAAATAATTTAAAAATTATAATAAAAAAGGCTACATACATAAGGAAATAAAATTTGTTATATCTTTACAATAAATAATCAACTGTTTCCACAAAGTTTAAAAAGTGTATTCATTAGAGTTAATATTATTTCAAAACTCTAAAGACATTTTCCAATAAAAAACAACAAAATAACAATTTTAAATTAAAAAATATTTTTATTACTTCATTTAATAAATATTTAATTGCAATTTTCATTTAAAAGTTTCTGATTCCTACACTGAAAGTGATATTAAATTGGTAGTATATGTAATAAAATTAATTTCTTTCACTCGACAGAATCATTAAATTTGCAGATTTGTAATCACAAATTGAAAACAATTTTCAATTTTTCAGAAAAGATTTTAAAATTAAAAAAAAAAAAAAAAAAAAAAAAAAAAAAACTTTTACTTTTTTCACAATGATATTATGTGAATTTTTGCTTTCAGATGAATGCAGATTCATAAAAAATTTTCCCAACGGGAAAACAATTAAGGAAATTATTCATTATTGCTTATTTTGTTTTAAAAGTAATAAAAGAACAGAAAAGTATTTAAAAATCAATGCAATGTATAAATTAATATATTACGGAAATGAGTTTAAAAGTAAATAAATATAAAACAGAAATAAACGTTTTACATTCCTGTATCTGGATTCTAAATTTAAAATATCAAATATTTAAATTCATAAGTGAGTAAAATAGTGTTTGGTTTCGAATTTAAAAGGAACAAAAAATCCCTAGAGTTTAGAGAAAATTAAGTGATTTCCAAATGTATTTGATTTTACAGAAAGCGACGCGATATATATATGATATAAAGAGATAAGTAACGGCATAAGGGATTTGGAACGAAATGCTTTTCATTAATTGAGTAAACCGAAAATATACTCCACTGTGCTTATATAATTTCTTTTAACGATACAACGCTTTGAAATTTATGTTTCCTATCGACAAAACTATTATTTAAAAGAAAAACAATTGCATTTATAATTGCAATTCTTAGTCGAGAATTTTAAAAAATTGGTTTATCGAAAAATCGTTTGAACACAATGAGATAAATTTAATTTCAAAAGTAGTTATTGAAATATTAATCATTGCTCGTATTGCTTAATGTAATACGGCAATTTAAATTCCTGCAAATAAAATTCAGTTACATTCGATTTCTCTTTGAATCAAAGCAGAGAAATTTAATGTAGCACTTATCATTTTCTATTTAAGTAACTTTAACAATGATTACTGGCATTACAATACATAATTTGTATTCAGAATACGATGCAGTAGTTTGGTAAATATAAATTTTGCTAGGGATATTCTTGAAGAAAATGGAAAAATAATTTATAGTTATATTACATAGAGCAAAAAACATATATTTTAAATGCTGGAAACAAATACATTTCTATTTATGAAAAAAATAAATGATTCCTCAACAATTATCTTGGATTATTTGATATAATTTGAAAGTTGTGTTAATGAATAAATAACTGCATATAAGCAGAAAATAATTTTTGAAACAATGCTCTTGAATGCAGCGATGATAATGAAAGCCGTGACATTAGATAATATAAGCATGTATTATTTATACATGTCACCAAACGGTATCAATATTTATCATTACTTGAGCATCGATTTTAAGTTGCGTGTATGAAAAACGCAATAAGTATTCATGAATTCTTAGGTGGTGCAGTATTGGATACAGAGTCACGTAAAGTAAACATATTTTTACTTTCATTATCATTAGACACAAAAACATATTATTATGTACATTTCACACACATAATTGTAAACTACCTATAAGTTCATTAATGTTTCAATCTAATAATACTTAAAATAAGTATTATTTGACGTAACACATTAAAATTATATATATACACACACTTACACATCATGTGTGTATATATATATATATATATATATATATATATATATAAGCATATTTTTATTTTGTTGCCTTTTTGAATGCTTTATCAGATTAAAAATATATCAAGAATTATAAAAAATAATTTTTATTTCTATATTATCCTAAGAAATAATGAATAGTCTGTAATATTTTCATTTTTATTTGGAAAATAATGAACAATAAATAAAAAATAATGAATAATTTGTTCATCCACTACAAGTGTTCGACTTCGCTGAGGTTCACTTTCTAATGGATATGATCTATCAATGAATTATATGAAAGATTGGAAACAACAGGAACAATAAATAATAAATCATTATAACATTTAATATCACTGCAAAGTCATCATGTTTTTTTCATCTCATTATACATAATTGTAAAATTCTCTATTTATTACTTGATTTTCCATTCTGAAAGTATATTCATAGTCACTGATTTGGACATCCTTACCACATGCTCTTCGTGATTTTAACTATAAACGAGGTGTTTGTAGTGGTTTCAGCTTCCTAGACTTATTTTAACTTTGTTACACTTTTATCTATGCGCAAAAAGAAGTACGATAGAAGATTTACCTATTATATACTAATCCTTATTTTTCCTATTAAGTATGTTAAACATATTTATCCAAGAATACTCTGTATTACTATTATATAAACAAGAAATGTTTTATTAAGTACATTACATGCATGCTGGTTACATGTAAATTGCAAGTCTGATAAATGTTCTCAATATATCCATGCTTGCTTTTATTCAGTTCACCAAATGAAGTCTCTGAATTCGACCACCTTTCTTTTTCGTTTTTATATTTTTAAAGAATATATTGCTCAAGTGTGTCTGCTCCCTCTTTTAAATGAGAGGAACAGCTTGATACAGCAAGTTTCCACTCCTAGCATATATGTTATAATTAATTATGTAGTTAATCTAAAAATAAACAAAAATGTTTATAAAACATTAAAAAATCTTTCAATTTAAAACTTAATTGTCTCAATTTATGTTTTGGTATAGTTAAGAACTACATCTTAGCTCTTCACATCTATCGATAAAGAGGTTAAGCTTTTGTGCACAAGCACTCCACTCTAAGAACAAAATCATCGCTCATAATAGTGATTCGAAATACAATCTAAGTCCTTGTTAAAAGTGAAGAGAAACGATATAAAAACAAAACTAACCAACCTATTTGCCTATCATATTTCTGTTGCCAGTGTTCTATTTTATTGGAACAAGTGAGATCCGTTTTCTATTTTCTGTTGTGACTAAAACCTCTTCATGTAATTAGTACCTAGATCAACGCTCTAATTATGATTATATTTCAAACATTAAGAAGTTATAAGTTTAAGATCTATTAAAAAGAAAGCGACAGTATAATTGGCAATCCATATTCCTCAAACTATCCAAATATTTTCATTTATTGATTTGATAGCTGACGAATGCTATCAATGTGGAAAGGTTACCTTTCGGATGCCATGACGTCATTAACTTCTTTTCCTAATCCATAACCTTTTCGAATGAGCACAGAAAACAAGTAATTGCAACAGCTATCAAAAGGGGTTATGTAAGATGGATACAGTCGGATTTCATAATTTGATTAAAAACTGTAAGCATATTTTTGGGCAATTTTTCAACATGTTTATTTTTATTATCAGGGTATAATTTTAAAACACGAACCTTTGCCAATGAATTTGCGTTTATAGTTAATTTCTAAGTTCAATTGAAGGGACATTTACCACTAGTATACAAAAATTGCTTTTTCATCTATCTCTAACGGTTTCATGATATAGCAAACTTTGTATAATCCATTAGACATACAAGCAAAATGTTTTCCATGAATTGCTCATTTTGGTGTTAATGTTGTTATTTTGGTTTGATTCATTCCAAGTGAATTCACACTTCGGAATGTTGTGACATATCTATTATTAATCCACCATTTCAATTTTCATAAAAAAAATTTCTCTACATTTCCTATTTATAAGATTGATGAACCTCAATGCATTTTTTACGTGTTTTTCGGCCTCACTGAGAGCAGCTCTTGTTTTCTTGCCTTCTGAAAATTTTCCATTGCATGTAAAGAATTAGAAATCGTTTTTTCTTACATTCCTTGTTGTTTGGAAAGTTTATTTATGTGATTGCGAAACATCATCCTCGAGCAGTGCTTGTAAATTCTTATGCATATATTTAGGTTAACTGTAGGGCCATGGTAGCCTAGTGGTTAAGGTATCAGTTATCCATCCGAAAGGGTGTGGTTCGATTCCCATTACCGCCAAAGACCCACCGAGTACCTGCGATATACGTGCTCGTAAAATCTGTTTAATCTAAAGTCCTGTGGTTGGTCGCTGAGCAGTTACCATGGCTGCAATAATCTGGAGAAAATTTCCATTCCCTTCAGATCAATGTCAAAATTGAGAAGAAGAAACCTCTGGTGGTGCCATATATCAGAGGATTTAAAAAAGCAAAGACACACTTGCACTTTCGTGGTGCTCCTATTAAAACGAAAAAAAAAATCCTAATGGACTTATATTCGCATTGCCAAGACATAGCGAGCTTGGCTTGTCCAAATGTCATAAGTAACAACAACACAAGTTGATTGTTGCTGCTTTCGTGATCACTAGCAATAGTAATACCGATTTTAAAAAGTCAAAACTTGGATTCACATGTGTTAAATGATTAGATTTTCGCCTAAAAAAAAGCAAATTGATTAACATGTTTTGCTGAAGTTTTCCATAGAGTGATTCGTAATGAAATTAGTGATAAATAAATGATTTATTGCATGACATCATTTCTCTTTAAAATTTCAGTTTTTTTCTTTTCTCAGTTTCTACGTAGGATTGATTAGTGTAAACTCTCTTCTGGTATGGCAAAAATACAATATACTCTTTCGTAATTTACTTATAGAACATGTGACTTTACAACTTTTTATTGAATCCCATAAAATCAAAGATATTTTCAGAAATTATGTTTAGTCTTGTTTTCATCCGGACATTTTTGATTAAATCCATTCTTCAATACAATATTGTTCTATATTTAGAGATATTGAATGAATAATTTCACTTATAATTCCAACAATCTTATACAGAAACGCCCACATTCATTATTTATAATTCTCAAAGCTAAGGGCTTTGGATTTTAACTCAGTAGTAGGTAGTTTCGAATACTACCCTGCGTTTGGATGCTGTTTGTGATCCGGAATCTTCGTAAACATGTAGGTCCCGGTCAAACGAGCTTTCATGTAACGAGCTCAAAGCAACCGTTGAGTGACAAAGAAGATTATCTCAATTTTGATGAGAGTTTTCAAAGTTTCAAAATTAATTACACAAATTAAATTATAATAATTTATGATGTCTTTGGTTGTTCTAAATATGGCTACTTATTGAAAGGTATCTAAATTTTCTCAACTAAATGTTATATTTCTATATTTTTTCTTGTATAAATTCTGATTCTAACTACAATAATATAAATATAGGTGACGGAAGTACATTATGTTTCTTAAGGGATAAGTGATCCATTTCAGGTAATTTACACCATGATTTTTACTCAGAAATCTATACTTCTTACTTCTTCAAGGACCTTCCTTATATTACTGAGCGAGAAAGTAACATCTGTTGTTTGAGAATTTCCGTATTATATATATATATACATATCCACACACACACTATATATATATATGTGTGTGTGTGTATGTGTGTGTGTGTGTATATATATATATGTATGTATATATATACTATTATTTTTCTAAATTACTCACAGATATTGGTTATGATGAGCTCGTTTGCTGGTATTCATTCTTCTGCCTTCCTTTTACATCGTTAGCAAAATATACAAATTTTGTTTTATTTGGATCATTTCAACGAAATGTCTTCCATATTGAAATGTGCTGTACTTTTTTTACTTTTCTGACGGAATTTTGTTCTTTATACATGATTCATTTGTGGGAAAAATTGACGAAGGTACATTTTCCAAAACATGAAACAGGGTTTTTCTTCGATGCTTATTTTGGGGATGATCAAATTTTTTTTCTTTTTCTCCAGCTAAAGCTCGTAAGCTAATGTTTTTTAGATACTTACAGAACCTATATGATTTCGTTGATATTATGGATCTTTAAAGACTTTTCCCACCATTCCATTCATTATAATGCTTTTTATAATTTCTCATAAGTATGATTGTTTTCAATTTAAGCTAAATTTTGTTTGCTTCAGTAATGATTTGAAAACATATATTCTCCATTATTTTTGTGTGTATTCAAACAATTATTAACATTTGAATCTATTTTTTTTAATTTTTCATCTAAATAAAATATATTAAAATAAATTGTAAATCTAACTTCAATACAGATATTAATATTTCACTTTTTCGATGGTGTTATTGTATACAAATGAAAGAGAAATGCAATTCATAAATGAATCGTGTATAAGAATAATTACTGGGAAATAACGATCAATTATAGAGATATATATTATAGGGTTATTTGAATTTTTTCAAACATTTTTACTACAATAATATTAAAAACATTTGCTAATCAGTTAAAATTACAGCTCAGTTGCAAAATTAGTAGCTCATACAGTTTTACTGTGTTCTAAGTAAATTTAAAACACATTCTATAAAGAATTAAAATAGTAACTTGCATATGGGCATTTTTAATCTTATTATTACTTAATGATGTGGATGAGTTTTCTCAAGACGTAAAATTAAATCAAACCGATTTCGAAACCAGTGTTGAACGACGGAAAATAGAAATTTTGCTTCTGTTTATGCATTTTATTTTGAACGGATCAGGATAACGAAAGAGCTGACATTCTGGCAACAGTATAAGCATTAAATCCTAATATTTAACTAAATTATATAATTTTTATTTAATATCTAAGAAAACTAAGAAAATGGTATCTATATTTTTATTTAGATTCGACATCCTTATACGCATTTATATCAAAGATTGTAATATAATCCATTAACCAAGAGAATTAAGGGAGATCAAGACTTTAAATATTTGTCCATCCATTCTTCTCAGCTCTTATGGACTAAACTTAATTATTTCATGAAAAATAGAAGAAAACACTTTCCTAAGCGTTTAAATTTGATTAATTAATGAAAGGTAAAAAATGTTATAAGAGATGTTTTCATAAATCGTAGTAGAGATATGAGTTTTCTATGCAATGATTTCTTAAGAATGCCCAGTTTGCAAAGCCCTCTGTAGTTTCTAACAGCGCCTTCTTGAAAAATGGGAGCACAACATTTATATAAAACAGAATAATTAAGTTTTACCGTCTTGGGTGATTTATGATATATTTTAAAAGTTAATGTGAAGGAAATACTTGAATGGTAGCATGAATATAATTATTTAATAATTGGTCTCATTATTTGCTTCTCAAGAACCCTCTTTGATGAAATTATTTTTCCAACTGTCTGCGAGTAATCTCATTAATTCCTGCAAAATGGATAGTTAAATTGGTAGTAAAAATTCCTTATTTTTATTTCTAGAACATAGATTATAATATGAGATTCTTGGAATTAGACTTCAAAAATTTAAAAAAGTAAATCTCTTACAAGATAAAGAGGCCTTGCATTATATAAAATAACTTGAATTTTCAGGAAAGAGAACATAACTGTAACATAATTTATTTAATAATATATATATATATATATATATATATATATATATATATATATATATATATATATATATATATATATATATATATAAATTAGAGTTTACGTTGTATTATTTAATTTTAAATTTTAAGATAATGAATAATTTTAAAAGAATGGAATGAGTAGTTTATTATAATTAATCTTTTTTATGGCATCAAAAACCATTACTTTTCTTTGAGTCATATAGGACTTATTTTTTTAAGAATGTTCTGTGCAATTTGCATGGCTTTTGTTGGAGACTTCTGATAATGTTTGTAATTCCTCTTATAATAACTCTTTGGAATCATGATGGTCAAATTTTCAAAATCATGTTCAAAAGTTGGAATAAACAATTGTCTGGAAAGGTCACATTTTTTATAATTTTTAACTAAGCATATTTTTTTAAAATTGCATTCGCTGTAGTGTGTTATAATCTAAGTATAATTTTGAATCTCATTATATGCTTAGGAGATTTGATTTCAAAATTACAATCACTGTCTATTCAACCAAAATTTATTCCTTTTTTTACTCGTTACTAAAACTTATGATTCATTTGAAATTCCTGCGAAAAATCTAATTAGCCACCAAAGCTCTTAAATGTACATATTTCTGTTTTATATCATTGACAAATTGCTCTATCCTTTATAACAGAATAAGGTATGTTGGAAGCTCATTTGAATATTTTTTGTCTTTATTGCTCAGTTAAATTAATTTAACTGGTTATTTTTGTTTCTTATGGTTATAGAGAGTTCTCTCCTTCTATCTATGTAGAGTCTTTCTTAAATTTTAAGTCAACGTTAATAGAAGTAATCTTTTTTCATCTGTTAATTTCTAGAAGATTTTACTTACTCTTGATTTCCAAAGTTATAGTATAAACTCTTGTTCAGGTGTATACAAATTACTAAAATACTTCTGCAAATTTATAACAGTAATTATTACGTAATATTTTAAAAAAATACAATACAGTAATTGCTATAAAGTGCATTTTAAAATGCTTAGCATAAATTATAAAATTTTTTATTTAATATCAAACAGTATATTTGATTTAAAATTAAAAATATCCTATTTTTTAATATCACATTTTAGAAGATAAACATATCAATTTTTATTAATAAAAACTAAATAATTTGCTTCATTTTTTATTGATTTCGTTTTTAAACTATTGAACATTGATTTACTTAATATAATGTAATTTTTAAAATTACTTAACTCGTTTTTAAAGGAAACAATCTATAAATTTCAAAACACTGCTTTAAAATTTTGATGGCTGCAAATATATAAAAACATTGGCGGTGAGTACAGAATTGTCTAGCAGCTAGAAAATAATATAAAGCCGCACTAATCACCAACAATGTACTTGCCTTTCAGTAGTCTTCATAAAAAAAGAATTTTTTTTTTCTTTTTTTTTTACAATTTTATTTATTAGGAAACTGGATAAATTTCTAAATATCCATCCTAAAACATATAGATAGGAAAAAGACTATCTCTTGCTTGCAGAAAGTAGAAAAGTAACATTTCTCGTTATTTATTACTTTGAACTCAAAGCCTCTCTCTCAAAAATGTTGTCCTGAGTTTAGCTGATAAAGACTGAATATATCTCATGGGAGTGCCAAATATGATGCCAGCCACTACTGAGCAACGGGAGAGAGGTACCACTGCCTTCTGCATGCAAGTCTTTCGGGCTTGGTAGTTTTCCAGTTTTCCTCCCTTTCGACAAGTAAACAAGGTCAATTAGCTATCAGAAATATTCCTGTACAGAAATTATATTGTGGATGTAAAAATTTCTTTATAACAGCATTAGTTAGTCTGCAATGCGGTATTAAAACAAATGAACTTACATCTCAAACATTTTTCGAGATTAAATCTAAATATCCTAATAGGCAAAGGTGATATTCTAGTAACTGAATATATGAGGGTTTGAAATAGGAATAAAAAGTTGTCGCAATATCTTAATAATTCAATTGGTGTTAATTAGAAGTTACTTGTACAAACATTGAGACATTAAGAATAGTTTAAGAATTAAAACTTATATTCTTACTTTTAGACACACCGAGTTTAAGTGACAGCATTCATTGAGGAAAAAATTGAATTGAAATATCCGATTGGTCAATTGAACAATATTTTGGTGAGAACTGTACAGGAAAAACAATTTTACTCTTAACAATCGTGACAATTTTAGGACTTTTTAAGTGTATGAATAAGAAAAAAGTTAGAGCCTTTAGATCAAAGAAAGAGATGATATAACAATACATGTTTTCCCATTTATTATGTGTTGAATATTGCTTTATTATAACTTCAATATTAATTGGATATTTCAAAAAATTTGATTTAGAATAAAAAATGTATTTTTCTATGGCTCTAGTCCACATTTTTATTAAATTCTAAGTCTTAGAGAAACATTTTCTTCTATTTCCTATAACTGAAGTAATAAGAATACTTTTTTACATAGCCTTTTTTATAATATTGTAAAATGTTGAACTTAAATTTTAAATCTGTGATAATTTTTTAAATTGCTTGGATATTAAAAATTATATGTGTGTGGTTTTAATGATAAATTGTTTTTAAACATAACCTGAAAATTTTGATTCTCTGTGTTATTATATTTATTTGAAATTTTTAGGATATTGTTTCACATCTAACAAAAATGAGAAAAATATTAGATAAATATTTGTATTTTTTTATAAATAAATACGGTTAAAATTTTGTAACTGTGAATTTCTAGACTGTAATCTGTAGCAAACAATTAAGGTTTAAGTAAGGCAGCCCTTACACTTAAAAATAAATTTATTAAACTGAGTTCGTATTTATTTACATATCTAATAATCCACAATTTGCATACTTTAGTTAAAGATAATGAATACATGTATTTGTTAATAAGAATTCCTTAAGGTGTTCATAACACATTATACTTTTAATGAAATTTTATAATTTCATTATAATATCATTTTTATTTTGATTTTGCATAAAAATTAATTTAAACTGAATTTTTGAGTAAATTTATGTAACATATATTTTTTTGTGTTTCATGTTTTATTGAATTACATAAATATGTATTTTTATGTAACAAATTTTATATAATTATTTGTTGATTCATCAATAAATTAAGCTCATTTTCAAAGAATCAAGAATTTTTATAAGTCATTATAATAGCTTATTAACTAAATCAGATAACCATATCTATCATCATATGTTTAAGTTTTACAAGTAATTACTCTTGTATTTAATGACAATATATATGTGTATATATATATATATATATATATATATATGTATATATATATATATATATATATATATATATATATATATATATATATATATATATATATATATATATATATATATATATATATATATATATATATATATATATATATGTATATATATATATATATATATATATATATATATATATATATATATATATATATATATATATATATATATATATATATATATATATATATATAAGCAATACATTTGTGCGTGGTTGTTATTTATAAAAATTGTGCAGAAATGAACGATCATTTTTTTCTTCAATACAATGGTTAATGAGTTTCAATTTGTTCACAAGCATGAGATATTGCAATTGCTAGCAATTCGATTTGAATTGCAAATTCTCATCAAATAAACTTGCTCATACCAAAATTGTTCATGAATGGCTAAAAGGTATCTATAGGAAACAAGACTATCATTTGTATTTTCCATATTTCGCATTTTTCAAAAATCAGTTTCCTCTTTTAATCCCATTTTTACTCTTGCACAATGTATTTCCAAGAAGGAACCATTTATTGGTTAAACCTATGTATTCATTTTGCTATAATAATATGCGAACGTTCATGTTTTATTATCATGCAATAAATCAATTTCATACTTAAAAAAGGGAGACGCATGTTTAAATGAATACATAGGAATGATATAGGAAACAATATATTTTAGAGAAACAGTAAAAGATCAAAAATAACTACATGAATCAAATTTTTTTTTAAAAAAAATCACAGAGTAACATGCATGAAAAAAGAATATATGGAGTCATTGATTTCTCCGAGGAAGTACAAAACTATATAATTTCACTTTAAAATGTAATGTACGTATGAATCAATTTTTACTCTCTTTAGAAATAGTGAAATACAGCTCAAAACATTTATATGAAGGTAAACTTATATCTTCTGAAACATTATAATTGTGCCTTCTAAACAAGGACCATGAAGGGCAATCAGTTTTCTTGAAAAATCAGATTATATTGATCTGCATTTCAATATAATAAAATTAGTTTTCTTTTAATGTACTATAAAACAGAATATCGCACTCTAAAAAAGGAATGGGTAGAGCTGAGGGTTTTCATAGATTTGCAATTTCAGAACAAGAAATATGCATATGAATTAGATATGCATATTTCTTGTTCTGAAATTGCTCTGATATATTTGTTGTTCTGATATATTTTTGTTATTTTCATTTGTTTAGTTTTCTTGGAGAAATTCTGTTCTATTCGCAAATAATTTATAGTTACATCATATCAATTCAAATCAATTATTCATCGACAATAAGACATTGAGAAAGATAAATTAATGGTTCTTAAATAACGTCATAATTCTGTAAGAATATTCGATAAATGTGTGCAACTGATACTTTGCTGATCTGGCGATCAGAGGGGAGAGAGACCCCTTTAATTCCATCAATTTCTTCTTTGACAGTTTTCGGGAAAGTTTCCCTCCCAATTCTATTTGCTTTCAGGCTCAGACTCTGCTGACGGTTTCCCACTTCCTTAATTATTTATCACTATCCCCAAGCAATCTTTCAGCGCAAATTTTCAGAGTTAGAAATCCTCAAAATCCGAAGAGGGAGAAGATTATGGTCCTCTGGCAGTGCTAAATTTTCGATCACTGGTAATTAATTAAATTTTCTATATCTCACTCTGAAGAGTTCGAATTCACCCTAAAAGCCAATAATTCCTTCCTACGAAGGAGACCAAATTCTTGCCAAGTGAGTTTGAATTGAAAATTGCAGGAATTTCTGTTCAGTTATATTTGTTGCAAGGGGACCCTGGAGTCAGATTGCTGAGGTATTTATGTTAGCGAAATCTATGAGGTCATAATTCAACATAACAGTTGCGATTGGATGAAATATGATATTGGTGACGTAATTCGATTAAATATGTAAAGAGAGATTCGAAGGTTGCTTGACGTGGCCATTCTTTCAGTGATATCTTTTGATCACAAAGGTAAATTTTTAAATTTCCTTATTTGTTTCTCAAAATTAATATTCATATTGAATAATTGATTTGATGGTATAAAATAAATTTAAATATGATACGATACTTTTTTAAGTGTATAGGAATTGAATAGAGTAATATGAAATCTTTAAATTATCATAGATGTAGATATATATATATATATATATATATATATATATATATATATATATATATATATATATATATATATATATATATATATATATATAAACTACTGGTCATTAAAATTGCTGCACCAAGAAGGCGACATGCTTCAGACGTGAAATTTATACGAAAGGAAGAAGGTGCTGTGATATGCAAATGAATAGCTTTTCAGCGCATTCAGACAAAGCAGGCGCCAGTAGGGACACCTACATTGTGTTTAAATGAGGAAATTGTTCAGCCGGTTCCACATACACAAATTGCATTTGAACGTTGTTGCCAGGTGACAAGTTGTTGTGATGCCTCGTGTAAGATGGAGAAATGTATAACAGCACGTTTCTGACTTTGATAAAGGTCGAATTGTAGCGTACCGGGATTGCGGTTTATCTTATCGCCATATTGCTGCTCGCGTCGGATGAGATCCAATGACTGTTAGCACAATATGGAATCGATGGGTTCAGGACGGTAATACGGAATGCCATGCGGTATCTCAACGGCCACCTATCACTAGCAGCCGAGAAGACAGGGATATTATCCGCATGACCGTAATGGATCGTGCAACCACGTCACGAGCCGTGATTCAAGAAATGGGGTCGTTTGGAAGACAACAAGTGTCTGCACGAACATTTCGACGACGTTTGCAACAGCATGAACTCTCAGCTTGGAGACGATGGCTGCGGCTTCCCTTGGTGCTGAGACATAGACAAGAGCGCCTTCAAAGGTATGATCAACGATGAACCTGGGCGCACGAATGGCGAGACGTCATCTTTTCAGATGAATCCAGGTTTTGTGTACAGCATCGTGATGGTCGCATCCGTGTTTGGCTGCATCGTGGTGAACGCACACTGGCTGGGTGCATTCATCACTGTCATACTGGCCCATCACCTGGCGTGATGGTATGGGGTGCCATTGGATACACGTCTCGGTCACCTCTTGTTCGCATTGACGGTGCTTTGAACAGTGCACGTTACATTTCTGGTGTGTTACGACCCGTGGCTCTACCCTTTATTCGAGCTCTGCGAAACCCTACGTTTAAGCAGGATAATGCCCGACCGCGTGTTGCCGGTATTGTACGGACCTTCCTTGATACGGAACATGTTTGGCTGTTGCCCTAGCCAGCACGTTCTCCAGATCTTTCACCAATAGGAAACGTCTGGTCAATGATTGGCATAGTCTGGCATGTCACCAAACGCCAGTCCCTACGGTTGGTGAACTGTGGCATCGTGTTGAAGCTGCATGGGCATCTGTACCTGTACATGCAATCCCATCTCTGTTTGACTCAATGCCCAGGCGTATAACTGCTGTTATTACTGCCAGAGGTGGTTGTTCTGGGTACTGATTTCTCATGATCTATATAATACAAAATTTCAATCAATAACTGCTTAAAACTAAATAAACACTCAATTAAAGAGGTTAATGAGACGAATGAAGATTTTTAGTTTAATTTTTAACTAAAAATCTTCATTCGTCTCATTAACCTCTTTAAAATTAAATAAATTAATTAAAAATAATTAATTTATTTATTATTTTATTATTTATTATTTTATTATTATAAATTAATTTAAATAATTATTAGTTAAAATTAGAGTTTAAACTTTTATGAATTTTTAAAGTTATGCGACTTAAAATTTTACTTATTTTATTAAAGTCATTTTTATTATTTATTTTTTTTTTTATTTTTCAAATTTTAGATCTTGATTTCTCATATCATAACTGAATATTCCCTTTTTAAATAAAATTAAAACAAATAAGTCAAGCCATTATAAGTTAAAAATAATTTAATAATAGTTTGCGAATACCAATAAGCTCTAATTTTAAATTTTTGATAACATTTTGGAGTTAGTAATTAAATAAATGAAAAAAACTGGAAACTATGTGAGAACATTTTGATTAAATTATGTCAAATATTTGTTAATTATAAAATAAAACATTTTTATTTTTTGTTTTGAATATTCATAAAAAAATGAGTTAAAATATTCTTTCATCATAAATGATTTTTTGAAATGCTTATGTAAAATTAATTTTACTTTATCTTGCATTTCAATCCTTAAAAAGTGAAGTTTATAATGAATATTGAGAAATTGAAGGGTTTATGAAAGGAATTTGAGTCAACATTTTAATTTTGTTTTAAAAAATTTATCACTAATTTCACTCTACAAATAGATTTAATTATGATTTAGATGTAAAAGGAATTTTTCAATATTTATGTTATCAACACACTGCCTGAAAATAGTGTTTTATTAGATATACCCTAATGGAATACTATTTGCTTGAATTAAATGACAGAGAATTCATATCTTTAATGTATAGTTATTAGCAGCTATCATTTCTTCATTTTTTGATAGAACATTAACCATACTAACAGCTACTCACCGAGAAAATGATGCTATTAGGAAACATAGAGTATAATCTAGGAAATCTTTACTTAATCTTACATTTTCTCTCATTTCAAGTTTTTGAATGTACAAAGCATAAGAATGTAGCAGAAATTAAACATTTTGATGAGTTTTAATATTTAAAACTCCGATAAGGAAAGAAAATTTTTAACCTAAAAAAATTAATCAAAAAATTAAATTAACTTTAATGACTTTCTATTTTTAGGAGTATGCTGTATATTATTTATTTAAAAACAATTGTATATATATATAAGTTAAAAACCAATTGAACTGCTTAAATATGAATATTTTAACTCAACGATCAGTAAAAATTGATTGATCTTACATTAGTATAACAATGATGTTGTAAAAAAATATTTTGCTGATCAAAAACTTTTACATATACCAGTTGAGAAATAATATTGTTTAACATGAAAGAAACTGTAATGAAGTATTCTCGGACTATTATTTTTAGGAATGTATACTGTAATGTACACGCGCCTAGACTAACCAGCACGTGTGATTATCTTTAGAATGTAATTAAGTTTAAGTAATATTTTGCATGTCTGTAAATATAAGACTTGATGACAATGGTGTCTCATCATGTCAAAAAAAAAAGCACAGATACTGGAAAAAATTTACAAATTATTTTTTAAACGAGAATTTTGCGTGCGCAACATATTCCAATTCCATGTCTTGTTCACCAAAACCTGAACAAAATATCGTCCTTCAAAATATCAAAAAATAATGACTCCAACATTGTTGCTTTGAGAACAATTCGTGTTTGAGCATGACTGAGTAATGAGGTCATTATGATATTCTAGAATCTTGATGATTGAATTAGGATTCATTTTACACACACATTTGCTTCTCTTAATTTCCTTACAGAATTATTTAAGTTGCTAACATGCATATTATAATATTAAAATCTGTATTCTAATATTATCAACAACTATTATTTCTATAGCAATACGTAAAAGGTATCATTTTTCTTAAATTTATTATAATTTTATTGAGTTTAAAGTCTATAAAATTTACCACATACGTGATATATTTTATCTTAAAATGGCATTATTAACCAAATAATCGTAATTTAGAGAATATTATTGTAAATATTTATTGCTAAGGCCAATGGATGATTGGCATGACTTTAATTACAATAACACCCCACCCACTCCCACAATTTTCTTCGAAGTATTCAAATTTTGAATTGATTTCATTTTGTTGATAATGGTGGTTGAGAGAGAGAAAAAAATTAAGTTTAACCAGTCGAAATACTTACACTAAATATAGATTGGTCAAATATTGTGTGTGTGTATTATTTTTTACTAATTTCGTAAGTCATTGTAACCATATTTTAATCTTTGTACAATAATAGTAAATACTCAAATCTGTCGTATTATTTTTAAGCTTACTAATACAATGTTATTTTTGGTTACCTGTGTCATTCATATTTATTTAATTGATTTTGATAATTTTAAACATTATTATATATGAAGTTGTCTGATACAAATATGATTCTTCAGGAAAATAAATAATTTGATAAAAAAACATTATCAAATATTTATGAAATATAATCATAACAGTACTAATTACATAAGTTACTTTATAAGTAAAAATTTATTGAAATATTCTAAATTTAAATTGATAGCTGATTTATATTTTTTCTTCAAAGAACCGCTTAGTTTGACAAAGTAATAAAATAAATAGTGTTCGTGAACTATATAGTTCTTAACTCCCATTTGTTCAGTTACAAGAAAATGTAAATGTGAAACAAATTTATAAGTCGCTATTTTAAAAATCAGGCACTCTTGAAGTAGAAAATATTTTTACGTTAATATAATTATATTTCTCATTCATTTTTTAAAATAGGAATTCTTATGCAAAAGTATGCCTACAAGAATTGAATAGAAAATCTGATGTGAAAAACTATGGGAATAAAATAAAAAATTCTCATAAAAAAAGAGAGTGTGTGTTAAAAAAAAACATTTTTAGGCTAATGTTTCTATTCTAACTAAGACCAAAAATGTTTTTTTTTCTTATGCATTGATAGTTTTTTTTTTCGCAAACAATATAGGAGAAAACAAAATAGTCACCAAATGAAAAGGATGATTTAAAATGTAAACGATTTAATAATATACAGGAGTTTTGTCCAATGATTAGTATTTTAGGAAACAAATATGCATAACAAAATGAAAAAAATATATTTTAGTTTATTCATTTGTTGAGCAATATATCGCTTTAAAAAAGTTTTCATTCATAGCTAGGATTAAAAAAGCAATTCCATAAATTTCTTTTGTCTTAACTTTAAATAACAGTAGCACATAAAATATATTTCAATAAATGCATTTCCTTTTATTCTTTTAATTTGAGAAATTACAAGATATCATTTTTAAAATTCAATTTTAAACTTTGAAATAAAAGGGAATCAATTTTTGGTTATGAGTTTTGAAGGTTGGAAAAATATATAATACGAAAGTTTAATAATATTCAAGATCCTAATATGAATGTTTTTAATGAAGTTTTGCTTTGATGTTGTGTGTGTGTATCAAAATGATTCGGTAATAATTTAAATACTTCTTAATTTATTGCGATGCAAATGATTTCAATAACCATAAATTAATTGTATTTGAAACGAATCATAATACTTTCTATCTTTGTACTTATTGAATTATTTTATAAAAATAACAAATTGATTTAAAGTTAAATTTCAAAAGAAAACTATAATAAGAGAAAGGAAATGAAAATACACTATTCACTAAATATTTTCTCTTTTGTAATTACTGTGTACCACAATTTATCACTACTAATATAGAAATAAGGGAGTACTGTTGATTATAATTATCAGAATTCTGTCTATTTGAATCGTTGATTATCCGAATCGCTCTCATAATTTCGGAAAAATAAATTAGAGTGAAGAAAAGAAGGAAAATGAGAAAAATGAAAAAATGACAGGAAATGAAAGGTAAGAGAGGGGAGAAGAAGAGAATTCTGTGTTCCTCGTGGAATTCAGAAATATTCGTTCAAAAATGCTTGGGTGTTCCGAAGTTAATGCTGAATCTGAGGAGAATAGATTACAACTCAGTCCCTGTAGATTTCAAATTCCAAATGGGGATAAACTATGTGAAAGTGTCGGGGATGAAGATGACCTTAATGTCCAAGTTGAAGCTAATTCGGGACCATCAGCTAGTGAAATATTGGCCACTTTTAACACTGTTTTGCAGTGCATGGATTGTCAACCCGAGTGTGACCATATGCCATTTCTTACAGTCAAATTGATATGCGACTTGACTGCCCGAAAACGAATGTAGTCACTAAAACTACTCTGACCAACATATTTAACAAGCAATGATTTTCTTTTATAGTTCTACACATACATACTGTGTTAATGAACAGGACTTGTAAGTATCTTAACATGTAAAAGTTTTGATTTTTCGTTCAATTGTTTAAAAGGTGATTTAGAAATATGGAATTTTTCTCCTATTTTTCAACATGCAAAAATTAATTAAAATATACTTTTTTAGGATAAAACTAATTAACTCTATATTGGATTATCCGAATGGGGAGTCCGGTCCCAAATGATTTGGAATTTTGGAATCCTATTGTATCCCCTTTTCTTTTTATATGAACAAAATTCCTTTAGAAAAAGGAAATTACATAAAATATTTCAACAACACCTTAATTACAACAGGAGACTTTATAGCTAAATTATTTTATTATAGATTACAAAAATTATGCCACCAAATAACTATTATTATTCAAAAGTTGTATTAGATACAAGCCTAAAAAGTCTTCATTAATTAAATTTTCGTTTTCTTTACTGTTACTGATTACAGAGTTGCTTCTTGCTAGAAGTTTCAATTTTATGTTCTTATAACTGAAATTAATTACATGCTAAAATTCTTAATGTACATCCAAAAATCATAATTTTTTCGATAAAAAGACAGAGTATATCAATGACTGTATCTTTTGAATAAAATAATGTTTTATAATTTCTTGTAAGCTATATTGTTGCCTAACAGGAATTGTGAAGCAATGATTAATAAATATAATTAGATATGATTAAATTATCTTTCTGCATATTTCTGGAATTAATAAACATTTTTGTTTGATTTTCAAATATTTATATTAATTATATTAATATAATTATTTATGTTAAAATAATTGGAATAATCATAAACATAAATAAAAAATGTGCATTTTAATTAATCTTTTTAGAGAGAACTATGAAACACTAATTATATTATTTTAATAATTAAATACACACTTTTCTTATACTAAACATTTCAGTACCAAGAAAATATGAAAAAAAACTTTTACTGAACAAGTTTAACTAAGCTTACGCCTTTTTAATTAAAATATTGCTTATTTTTATCTTATAAAAATATTTTTATACGTTCTTTAATGAGTAACAGCAGACTGCTTCATTATTAAAAAAACGTAAAATCATTATTTTAGTTTCGCTGGATATATTTTCAAAAAACCAGTTTGGGGGAAAAAACAGTTAAAGTAAGAAAGGCAAATTTTTTTTTTTTTTTTTTTTTTTTTTTTCCGTAGACAATTTGGTAAAAGATATATTCTTTCTTTCCAAAAAGGTATTGTCCAATTATTCAAACTAATTTTATGATATTAATAAATTAAACTGTGGCATTTATTAGAATAAATTTTACTTAAGTTATATTCAAAACTGCTGAGAAAAATTTTAAGTAATTTCAATAAACATTTAAATGTACTCTCATTTGCCTTATTCTGTAAATGAATTTTTTGGACTAAAAAAACAATCATTGAGATTAAGAAACTGTGATAATGTGATAATTTGTACTATTTTACATGAGTGAGTTTTTTAATACTACAATTCTTAGTTTTACGATATTTCTCTCAAAATGATTGCATTTTTTCCGATAGCAAGCTCTAGGTCACAACTAAGCCAGAAACTGTTATTCCTTTAGAGTTACCCAGTGGGCACCTGTGAACCAAGTCACAGAGGCGAGTACCATTACCCACGTCACTCCACCATAATATCCGATTATGAGGCACACCACATTCATTAACCCTTTCATAAAAACAAACAAAGAAACATCGAGAGAAAGGAACATCCATGAAGGAACCTGGATTAGAAACCATGACCAGCAACTGAGGAGTCGGGAACGCTAAAAAGTCAGAAGTCGTGTGGCCTCAAAATGATTTTTTAGCAACTTAAGAGGGGTAAATCATAATTTACATGATAAATTCATGAAGATGTAATATAACGTTTTTAAAATGAATAACCAATTTTCATTAAATTAGATATAAAGTTTTATTATTTAAATAATTATAATTTAATAAACTTTAAATTTTTATTTCATTAAATTAAATCTTAAATTTATGCATTAAATTAAAACTAATTAATTTAAGAAATTTTAAATATTATTTATATTTAAAGTTAATTAAATTAATTATTTAATTTATTAATATCGCATTATTTTATACATCTATTATAATAAAATTATATTAATAAATTCGAAATTTCAGAAATATAAATATTAGGAGTTCTCTAATAATTTTAAGAGAAATTTTTTAAATTTCACAAATAAAAATGTGTAACGCTGGTGTTAAAGTTTGACGATTTTTTCTTGAATATTCCTTTTATTAAAATGGTTATTTCTAATCATAAAACTACTAAATGAATTTCAGTTTTCAGATATCAATTTGTGTGACAAATATTCATTTGTACTTGCACATATAACTAAAAGAATCTTATCGAAAGGAGTGCTCATTTTCATAAATTGACAGTAAATACGTTTTAATATATTTTAATTTTTTGCTAAAAAGATACTGGAATAATATTTTTTTGTATTTTAAGTTTCCTTATTTTAAAATTATCAAATTAATTATTTTATACAGAAAAATAAGATCTATTCCATTTTGATTATGGATATCTTGGAAACTAATCAATAGGAATTTTCTTGTCATCAAGAGTAAGCACATAGCAGAATTTTAATTATTTTATTTGACATGAAAAATGTATTTAAATTTAGTTCAATGATCTCATTTTTCTAAATATTTTCCTTTCTTTCCCACCAATTTAAATAATATTTAGGTGGAAAAGAAAGATTTAAAAAAAACAAAAAATTAAGGCCTTGTTATTTTTTTTAAAATGATTTAAAAAATCTTTGAAACTTTCAAGATTTTGAACGTCAATACTTCTATGATAGATCATTTTATATAATATTTATTAGCTATAACTAAGACTTAAGTGCAGTGTATTTCATAGTTATATAAACATCATTAATTACTCATTTATTTTACTTTTTGTTCATTTTAAACATAGAATTTATAAAATTTTAGATCGTATTTCACATGAGTAAACGTATTAATTGCACAAGAGATTTCAGAGTTAGTGGAGTTTGCCCTGGGCATAAAAAAGTGTGCTTCTGTTTTTTAAACAAAGAACTTCTTTCGAGAAAACATTGACATAAATGCTACAGACTCATTGCAGTTCATGATGTTAAAAAGTGTGAAACGAAAATGTATACAATAAATTTAACTCCTACATTCATTGAATATTGATAAAACTACTTTTCTTGGTTGATACAGTTATAGCAATTTGTTTAATCTTTTCATTTACTTTTCTATTGGAATTTACAGTTATTTAATTTTAGACAATATAATATATAAAAAGTAAAAAAATAACGGTTGTATTTCCAGCTTATCTTCGATTTTTTATCAACATTTTTCCCGTAAGCTGTCCATAATGTGCGACATTTCCTTTGGGGAAATCTGCACATGTTAGTCGTTCTCCAGGATAGACTTGTATTTCTGGAGAAGTGGGAGTTTTCGGAGTGCAGTGAGAAAAAGAAGTTCCCAAGTTTAGAAGTTACTTTTTATTTCAAAACCTGTCAGAAGACTAGGTACTTAAGCATTCGTAATCCTGTGCTTGGTACAAAATGATGGCGCTACTATCACTTTGAGTGAAATTTTGCGAACAAATAACAATGAAGTTTTCCGTTTTTAGCAACAAAAGTTCATCAAAGGGATCAGGAGATAAAAGTAAAACACGACAGGACAACAAACAACAAACATGACAAAACAAACAGGAGATAAAAGATAAAAGTAATAAAAGTAAAATAAGATCTATTCCATTTTGATTATGGATATCATGGAAACTAATCAATAGGAATTTTCTTGTCATCAAGAGTAAGCACATAGCAGAATTTTAATTATTTTATTTGACATGAAAAATGTATTTTTTTCCCGAGAAAGAAAAGGAAGAGTAGATCACTTAATTCATCAGGTGGTTTCTGAGTTTAAAAATCTGTCCTTGTAGAAGGAATACGATTTTGTTCCATTTATTGTTTTTCTTCGCTCAGAAAGAGTTTTTGTAAAAAACTTTAATTCAAATAATTTTATTTCAGAAGAAGACTTACTTATGTCCAATTCAGTAGTTGAAGAGATTTTTATCCAAGGGAAAATAGGAATAAATTAATTTTAAAAGATTTTAAAATACATTGAATTAAAAGATTTTTAAAAAATATTTAAGCTACTTTTAAGACTAAGATAAAATAACAAAATTCATTGTGCTTCATTGTCCCAAATCACATTTGAGGTATACATGATTTTCGCTTATTAAAAACTTTCTTTTTTAACTGTTGAGGAGGATTGAATTATTAATTTCATTCTCATATATATAAAAAACTTTCATTGAGGGAGATTGCAAATAAACTATTTAATTTAATATAGCTTGATTTTATTCCTTCGCCATTTGAGTAATTATTTGACAGTTTTAAGCACATATTAATAGTTGTAATTTAAAATTACTATTACTTTAATTTAAGTCATTGGTTTTTGTTTGAGTAAATATTCTTTAGTATACATTTACTTTAGTATACTTTAGAAAAGTTTATACTCTGAAATACTTTTTAGTTAAGTTATTTGTTTCAAGAAAGTTGTTTCAGCTTAAATCACGCTTTTATTTAATTAATATCGATTCATTTCATTGCGAAAGATAACACATAATTTGAATCCTTGAAACTTTCAGTGATATTTAAGTTAATATATTGTACATTTGATAAGATTTTTCAAGTACTTGCAATATTTTAAGAGAAGTATATTAACTATCAATCACGTTAATTTTTTATGTATCTGTAGAATGCACACAAGACAAAAAATATGTTTTTTTTTCTTTACTATAACAAATTGTATGTTTTATTTACCTAAGACTTATAAAAAGAGAAAAAATAACGAAATGAAAAATATTTCAACATTTTTCTTAAGTAATATTTGACAAAAGAGTTGTAACAAAAGAGTTGTGAAACCAGTTATTTCTCTTCGATGGAATTTGAAAATATTTCTTATATATAAATTATGGATACAAAGAGCTGAAAAGTGTTTTCGCAAAATTTTCTACTTCTATTTCCTAAATAAATTGAGTATAACATATTTCTGCTTATTAATTATAATCCTTTATTTACAATAGAGATATTTGGTATGTTATTAAATTTTTCCCAATTTCTTTTCATTGATATTTTTTATGTATACAACATTTTAAAATGTTTTTATTATTGTTTATTGTTGAATTTTATGCATTAAATAATTAAAATTTTAAAACGCTTGTTATATAATATTTTCTCGATAAATAAATGTTATATACCTTTTTCAATGGGAGTTTCATTACTTTAGAAACTGAAAAATTCACAATTTCTCATTCCTAAATTAAAATAATTGTTAAAATATATTAACATGTAATTTTTATATATATATTATTTTTCATTTGATAAATAATGATAAGAAAATAAATTAATTTTTTATATAGTTACTTAGTGTTGCATTTTTATTTTACAAAATAAAAATTTGTGGGTATCCATTTTTTAAAACATAGAAAATAAATAAATTGTTACAAAAATATTATAAGCTACTGTTTCAGATATTACATAAGAAATTAACAAAATAAAAACGACTGTAATAATTCATTATATTCAAGAAATTTAAAAGAGGTATTAAATTACCAGGGATATCAATTATTTTTCTCTGCCGCTGTTGAATTTTTCAATTAATGATTTAAACGAATTCATATCAACAATATTTTTTTATGTTACTTCATTCAAATCATTTTAATTAGATAAGTTGATAAGTACAATGATTAATGACCAAGAGAATTTTTCAGAGAAATGAATCCTGAATTCTTTTAAGTTACCACATCATATTTAATTTTATAAGGCATACAGCAGACTTTAATTTTAAAAATAAATTTTGCGTGTATTCTGCTGTGGAATCCAGGATGAGAAATTCTGAATTTTTTTGGTGATGAAGAAATGTTACCAAGATGACTTATTGTGATTCAAGTGAGTAATGACGTAAATACTATTGTTTCCAAAATAAAATTTTCTGCAAAATTCTTATAGTTATCCATATTTATCTCGAAATGAAAGTCGATTGCCAGATACATAAAAAAATATTTAAAAAAAAATCAACGAACTCAGAATTCAGCATCCTAGAATATATGGCATCAGTTCCAAAAATTGCATTTGTTACTTTAAAATAAAAATTGCAATTTCTTTACCTTAAATTTCTGCAATATGAGAAATAGAGCATAATTAAAAGATAAATTAAATGCAGAAAAAAGAAATTGATTTATTATATTTTTAACAATTTAATTAATTCAATAAATGCGTATATTTTTAATATTATTAGTACTCTGAAATTTTGAAGTCAGATTATTAAACAATTTTATTTGTATGAGTGTATTTCATTATAAAATTTACTTAACATATCATTTTTAATATTTTAAAATTCTTCATTAAATTGCAAAAATTAATGATAATTATTTTTATAGCTTTTCATAACACTTCATTTAAAAATATTGACCGGTTTAATATGGCTAAATGAAAAAGTTGGATTTAGTTATCCTAATTTCACATATTTTTGCTAATGTAACTCATTCTCAAAATGTAACGGTAAATTTATTGTATTGTTAGAAGAGTTAATCACGCGCACGTTAAAAACATACTCTAAAGTAAACTATGTACTTTAAAATATATATATTGTTCCTTCTCATATATTTCATAAATCAAAATAGTTGTTGTTTACTCTTACGCACTTTGGAGTAATTCAGTTTAAAGCAAACATCTAGAGCGTGGTACTCTTGATCAATGGAAATAAAGGTTCATATTTACTCTATAATAAGTTATTCTTTCAGCCATTAAATGCATAGATTCTGTTGCTGAATAGAGTTTGTCCCAATCTTACTAACAAATTTATTCTTATTAGAACATTTATAATTTTTTATCACTTGTTTAACTGATACTAAGTTTCAAATGGCAATGATCCAGAAAAACTTTTAATATTCTTAAAAACATACATTTTATTGTTTTTATAAAATTATATACTTTTGTGTCTTAAAACAATTGTAACTCATGCTAAAAGGGGAATAGAGTATCTTTCTAATTAGTGGATTTGGTATTGATTTCAAATTATTTCATTGAATTATGATAACAACGAATAAATTTTCTTAATATTTTAATTTGCATTGAATAATTTTTTATCGTAAATATAATAGTGTCTTTACAAGCTTATAAAATAAATTTGTCCACATAAAATTTTAAAATATAGTTTTCACGGTTACATTTATTTATTTTTGAATATCTTAACATATTCTACTTTTTCTTACCAAGATTAAATTATGTATTCATTATTTAAATAATCAATTGATTGCTGTTAATATTTGACACATAACAGACAGCAGGTAATGTAAAAAGTAACTATTAAAATATTTTAACTTTTCTGCGATATATTACCAAATAATGGTGTCGATCTGACAAAGACTTCTATCTATGTTTTCTACGAAAAGAAGTGTAAGAGAAAAGCATTAATCTGACAAAATATTTTAAGCCAAAATTGAACTCGTTGAAATATATAATAAAGCTTGATATCATTTGCCAAATTTTAAAATGATAATGCTTTTTAATTCAGGAAAAGTCTTACGCATTATCTTACTTGAACTTAGTGGGTTTAAAGTCAAATGACTTGACCATTGCATATTTTGTACATTATCATTTAAATTCTGACTAAAATTGACTAAAACTTGTTTTTTAATCCATTAGACAGTGAATTAACATATTAAGCTTAAATAGCGACATAAAAATAATAAATGTTTAAAATGTGTGAAAGATATAATGACAAAATGAGGCATGCCCACAAAGAAGTTGAGCTTTCCCAGCAGACACAAACTGCCTTTAAAAATCCGGATCGCTGCTGTTGGCCACGTGAAGATACTAATGCTTGTTTTATTGGCAGGAGGCTCCGACCAATACAGCTATGGGTCAGTGTTTCCCAAAATAAACTGGTTAGAAGCAGGATGATAAATAATGAACCAAGAGATTCTAATTATTGTTGGCCCTGAAGATGTTTTTCAACAAAACTACAGCAAATGGTTTTATTGCCAAAAACTATTTTTTCATATAAAGTTTTTTACTGTGATGTTATTAAATTTTCAGATAATTCGTACTTTTCAATCTTAAACAATATTTTTCAGCAAATAGTAAATGTTTTACAATTTATTCTTTATACATCATTTCTATAGGTAGATAGAAGGATTTATATGCATCATTTCATTTATAATGCTATCTGAATGATTAATTTCTTCTTAAAACATCGTCTTTGTCACGAAATTTACTACAAAAGTTATGCAGTATAATAATTAAAATTTTCTCTTTCTGGAAACACCGATGATTAAACTGCATTTCATATTACTGTCTGATGTATTTTTCATTAATTTTTTACGAAACATTGCATTGTTCAATATAACGTATTAATCCTTTTAAAGTAAGCTTGTTTAAACTATCTAAAAGAAAATATTCTAAATAGTTATATAAAAGTAATTTTTCAAATATCAATCATTTTAATGCGCTAAAAATTTTCCCTTTTTCATAGCTACATTATTTTGATTGTGTATTATTCCGCACATACTTGACTTCATTGAGCTGTCATTCAACTTCTTGCTTTTATTATGAAGTTTTATTTATGCAATGATATTTTTATAAGTATTTATTATATAAGCTAAAATATTTTTTTTAAATTTAATCCATATAATGCTTTATTCTTCAATAAATGTGATAAGTTTCACTTATACGTAATACTGTCATTTGATAGACATAACAAGTGTTTTTCTCTTTTTTTAGGTTTTTCATATCAATATTGCTGAAATTAATTTCTTTCTTTGTCCATCTCCATTTTGAAGAACATAAATTATTGGAAAAGTCAAATAAATTGTTTATTCTTATATATATATATATATATATATATATATATATATATATATATGTATGTATATAATGTATATATATATATATATATATATATGTATATAATATATATATTTATATATATATATATATATATATATATATATATATATATATATATATATATATATATATATATATATATATTTAACTTTTAGTCATAAAGTGTCGACTGATTTTTTATTTTATCTTCATACTTAAAAACTAAAGAAAAACTTAATATAAATTTGTTCTGTTTTTTTTTTCTTATGGTACAATTTCTGATATTTATGTCAAAAGAATGCGTTACAAACCTCTGAGAGTAGTGAAAATTTCATGTAGTGTACTAGTTGCTTGATGTCAGTGTGCAAGTTTTTAGTTTGGTTTGCATGTTGCTTAGCAGTCATTCTTTTGTACTTTATGACTAATTGACTGAGACATATATTTAGAAGTATATTTGGAACAAATAGGAACATCAAGCCCTATTTCGAAATTAAATTCAAAGCTATCAGATAATTACCATAAACCCGCTTTTGTTTATATGAATTAAAAAAAGATAAAAGTATAATTGGTTTAAAAAAAATTATAACATTTGATAGAATATAACATTTCATTAATAAGAATAAAAATGCCTGAAATATTTTGATTTGACTATAAAATTTATATTTTGAAATGTATAGTCTTATTATTTATACATAATGTGTGTTATACAAATATACTAAACATTGCGTTTATATAATATATATAACTAACATTTGAATTATGATCGACATTATCTTCCTATAAATAATACTGAGTCGCTATCATATTCCTGAGAGAAGTCATCCATCGGGAATTAGTCTCAAATAGAATTGAATGGAAAGTATACAATGAATCCAATTTCGAGGAATCAGAATCACATCTTTGCAATTTCATCTCACATTTACCCCTCCACCTCTCACCATTCATCACTCATGGGGCTTGAAAGGAATAGAATGCTTCTTATCTTTCTGTCGGCATTTGTTCTCGGGTACAGGGGAAGTTGACCTTCTGTGTTTGCTCCCAGATTATAGCAGTAATGACTTCTCTTTAAACATCCTTAGAATTCATTGATAACATGTTGGAAACTACTTTCCGACAGTGTGTTGGGTTACTTGAAGAGATGGATATTGTATCGCCCTTGTAGAACAATAAAAAAATATAATTAAATTATTCTAAAGAAAGATGGTAAAAGGTTTATTTTTTGTTGCTTGGAGTAACATTTCAAAAGTTTTATTAAGTAGACATTTAAAAAGAAAAATTACTTGATTTTTGTTTTGAGAATTTCAAAATGGAATATGATTATACTTTATTTGTTTTCAAATTTGCGAGACCTAAGTTTTGAAATATAGTTTATGATATTTTAAGTTATATACTGAGCATTTACATATGTAGTAGTAATTATTAAAACTGAATATAAATGGCTTTTACCTAATGCTTACTTGGAAAAGTCCCACCAGTATCATATTTTATCAAATATTCGTCATAAATTTGTGCATATCCCCTAATTAGCTGCGCACGTGTGTGTGTGTTAAGGAACTCTATTTATATTTTAATAAACTAAATGCATTCCTTTTGTTATAAAATGAACAGTATAATAAAATAACAAATTAACAGTTCCCTGGTTCATGGCTTTCAAATACCGGAACAAATTACTCTCACCCACTTTCGAAGTGGTCACATCAGATCATTAAAACTTTTTGAGGGCACCACAATTTTCGAGACCTGTACCTACTATTTCGTTGAACAGGCTACTCCAGAACAAATCCTTTAGTGCCTGAGGCTATTCAAGTGTGATTTATGTAACGATCATATGATGGTGCTTGATTTTTTGGGCGGTATTCAACATTATGGACCTGGTTTAGCGCTGCTGGCCAAATTAAGCATGCAATAACACAGAATAATGGTTATCATTTTAATGTCTACAACGCTATTTTCGATAAATATAACTACAGAATTAAGCAAAATTGAAGATATCGAAACTTTAAATAGAAATATTTTTATTTATTTCAAAATAAATTTAATATATATATTCAAAATTAAAACAGTAGATATCATACACTTAGATCACAAAAGCCATTGGATATATCTTAATATCGTACCAAGATAATTTTTACAGTAATGAGCAGCAACTTCATGCGGCATAGAATCAACAAACTGTTGCAAATTACTTCTAGAAATATTTAGCAAGAATGGCTACATTGAAATCTAAATTTTGGAAGTGTGATTGATGAAATATTTTTTCACGAATTGGTCTTTTGATTATATCTAATTTCAGAGATTTATGTCAGGTGGGTGTCTACGTGGTCAAATTGATTTGATTGTTCAAAAACATTATCAAGGCAATCATGTTTAGTTGTGACCAATGACATCACGTGGTCTCCAAGAACCTGAATACATTATGTCTAGTTGATGAAAATTTATATCAGACTATAAGACCACAGTCGATTTAACCTAAAAATAGCCCACAGCATGATATAGCCATCAGTAGCTTGTTTATTAATTCTGACTTTTGAGTTGGATTGCTTCTAAAGCCTCCCGTCAGCTCATAACATTTGAAAGTGTGATTTGTCTGAGCATGCCATGGTTTTCCTGTCACTTTGAGTCTACCCGATGTGATCACAATACCGAAAGAGTTGCCATAGGTATAATCATGCATTCACTATAGACTTCCATTCTATTTTTTCTATAGTTTATTAATGCACAATTTCACTGATTTTCTCCTACAGATATTCTGTGTTTGTTCTACACTGACATCGACGGCTATTTCAAGCAATATCATTTGTCTGCTCTCACTGACAAGTCTTTGCACACCTGGAGGGTGTCAGTCATAGAGTGCCAGTGATCAGTCATTCCATTTGCCTGGGGGGTTAGATTAGACGATTTCAGTATTTTGAATTCCTTAACGATTTCCAAACTGGAATGTAACTTTCCTCCAGCATAAAATACCGTTTTACTTTTGAGGTCTGCCTATTCCTATCATATGTCAGCTCCAAATCAGGAAATTTTAAACTTGATAAACTTGAATGCAAATGAAATATCTGTGTCAAATCACTGCTCCTGAAAATTTTATATGATCTTCACTATACTCCAAATTTATATTTGCATATTATTATCCCTCAATTTTTGCTTTCTCAATGTATTTTGAAATTGAAATACGTTCCCCTATTTAGGATGTGATATTTACAAAGTTTAATTGACAAGAAATAAAATATTGTTCACTCACAAGAAATAAAATAATGTGTTTGAGGATATTCCTACGTATTTAGCATAGTCATTAGGATTGCCTTTGATATGCACCCGCAGTACCTCATGAGTTTTTAGTTTTCATTTTATTCTCTTTTCTCTCTGCAGAAATATATTTTAAATATTTCCTTGAATGGCGTCTTTTTCTTCGTAATACTAAAGAAAATAAATTAATATCGAATATTAATAACGATAATTAATAGTAAATGAATATAATAAGAAATATTAGAATAATATAAATAAATAAAATATAAGATTTTATCGCTCTTCTCTTCATATTAAAGATTAATATTTTTTATTCTGTAAGATATTGAAAAAAAACAATTATCTTGACAAAATATTTGTCAGTATTTAAGTTATATTGCAACAGCATATTTTTTTCTGACACTTTCTGTAAAAAAATCATTACATTAAAATTATTTTAACACCATCAAATGAAAGTACATAAAGTGATTTCTCAAAAGAGTATATTTAATATATATGCTACTATTCAAAGACTTTTTCAAACTTATAAACCTTACAATTTATAATTGTAATCTCGTGCATTTTAAAACTAAACACAAAAATTCATACAAAACTTCTTAATTTTGTAAAATAAGACTATTTTAATGGAAAGGAAATAAAGCTTCTAGTGCTGTCGTCAAACATGAAAAATTTATTACTGGAACGGAAATGGTTTTAGGGAAAGAACATTTCATACCTTTCAAAAATAAAACTTTAACTCTAAGAAATTTCTTGAGCCTAACTTAAATTTTATTTAAAAATAATTTGAATTTTAATTAAAACTCATTGGAAGTATTGTTTTTCAATAATACGGATTCTTCTTTTACAGAAGAACATGTAAATAAATTAAATTTCTAATATATATATATATATATATATATATATATATATATATATATATATATATATATATATATATATATATATATATATATATATATATATATATATATATATATATATATACTATATATATATATATATATATATATATATATATGTATATATATATATATATATATATATATATATATATATATATATATATATATATATATATATATATATATATATATATATGTATATATATATATATATATATATATTGCTTTAAATTTTGTTAAGATTTTGAAATTACTGAAGAGGTAAACATTTTTATTAGAATTACAGTTTGATGAATCAATCATCAAAATGTATGATTACATTATAATTTTCACTAGAGGTCTGATATATATATATATATATATATATATATATATATATATATATATATATATATATATATATATATATATATATATATATATATATATATATATATATATATATATATATATATATTAACCTTTAACAATTCCATAATATTACTTTCTTCATTTTGCATTTAATCTTTATTTTGAATCATTCAGCTAGGGTATTTCACACTTAATAACAGCAATAGTAAAAACAATTATTTTTATTTTACAATTTCAATAAAAATCTTTCGATGCAAAAAGTAAAACGTAATTAATAAAATATATGAAATGAAAGATCTGAATCAAAATATTTCATTGAAATATACCTTTTAATTGATTTAACTCTGAAAATGATTTTAAGAAGTCAAATTTATATGTTTTGATTGCAAAAATGCTGTTATTAAATTAGGTAAATGTATGATATTCTAAATTTGTGTCAACAAATATTTCAATCTGATAAACACAAATAAATTGTTCTGGTTGTTTTCCAAGAAGAACCCAAAACAGAATGCACATAAGATCTAAAAAATTGAGGATAATGTGCGGGAATTTATTTTTAAATAAGTTTGGTTAAAAAAAAAAAAGTTTCATAACATACCTTAAATTCAGAATGGAGTGTGCATGGGGTTACTTCTTCAATTTACTTCCTTATATTTTTAAATAAAATAAGATTAAGAATACTCCAACAAACAATGATCTTTATTATTAAATAAGAAGCTTATTAGAATAGTAATACTCGATTTAGTTCATATTTTTGTGGAAAATGCTTCTTGGAAAAAAATTATGTTACAGAAATGGATTCAATAAAGAGTGTCAAGATTCTTACTTTAAACATTTATATAAAATTTAATTACAAATGTTAATTTTCTTCTATCTAAAAGTTTGAAACTTCAAAGGTTTTTCTTTTTGATATTTTTTACCTTTTGAGGCAACTAGAAATACTCGCTTTGCTAACATCGTGAATGCAATTTCTTTTGAGACTCATATATCATAATTCTGCAAAAGCGGGAATAATTTGACTATGTAACACTCATTTTTTCACACAATTCCTTCTATTCCACAGTTCAAAGTATTTAGTCTATTGAAGCTTTGATGTCTTTGAAAAATTTCATATGATTCAGTACTGAAAATATAATTTATTTGAATATATAAAGATGCAACACTAAATTGTTTTTGTCTTTGAGTCTATTCACAGAATTCATAGATTAAAACACGCCTATTTTCTTTTTACACTTCATAAAGGGAGTGAAATATTTGTTTAAATTAGGAAAAATGCTAATGATACCAATTCACAACAAATAGAATCCAAAACCGAAAGATATTATAAGCTTTTAAATCATGTTGTATTCTATTACACAAAGAAGATTTTGCACGTTTAAAATTATTTTTTTGCGTTCTATTTAAAATAACAATGATAGTAAACTCTTTCAGATAAACTAAACTTTTCCCCATAAATTTTCAAATACTTTAAATTATTTGTATGTATGAAATACTTATAACTTGTGTGCGTGTATTTTCCCCTTACTCTAGCAACTCGATTGCTTAAGAATTTGCAGAATATATGGTATGGTATTGAACCTCTGTACGTTTTTACTTCTGTACTAAATTATTACTTCGGTATTGAATTATTAATTCTGTATTTTACTCTTCTGTACTGGATTATTAGTCATATATATTTGTCCCCATTTTCTCTTAACAAGAAAATAATAAGAGTTAAATTTCCATCCATCATCACCGACAGACATACATGTAAAAATTGGAAACCATGACTCCTCTCTTGATGGTTTACAATAGCATGAATCTTCAATGTGAATGGTCCGGGGTTCAATCGCACCTGCTACTGACCAACAGAAGATAGCTGTTTTTCCTCTGGTTTATGCGTGTATATCGAGGTGAACTCGCATTTTGAAACTCGTAATAAAGGAAAATTGAATATTGCACACTAACAGTTAAAAGACCAGTTAGTATTAAATTTATGCAGTAGATATAATAACATACCTGTCCCCAACTCGGTGTCAAACATTGTATTTTTTTTTTGGTCGAATGAAAAACTCTCCACAAGAGGTTATACCGCGTGATCACGTTACACTCTGAATAACTGATGAATAAAATAATGAGTACTACAGAAAATGTTTTATACGGTGAAATAATTTCCCGCTTAAATAATAACTTGATTAAAAAAAAATGCTGAAATTAGTCTATACTATACTTATTGAATTCATAGTTATGTTATATTTGCTAAATTCCAATTTATCTGATTAAATAATAAAAACTAATTCTATTTATAGCATTCCATTTCATAATAATAAAGTAGACTGAAAATAAACCTGATTTTTGCATATAACCAGTTATATTAATTTATGCATAGTTAATATCAGAATAGTAAAGAAAAGAGGGGAAATGATAAAGCAGCAAAATCAAATGATTGAATTCCATTTGTAGCATATTTATTAAGGGAAACTCTGACTCAGTAATATTTTTTCATCTCGTATGAATTAGTTTTCCTTTCTCTTTAACTGTGATTTTGTATCTTAAAAATATTTATTTATTATTTAAAATTATATTTTATCTAAAGAGATAACTTTTCTTCAATAATTTGTGTAAGTTTTTATTTACAAATATTTTAACATGTTAACGAGTGTGATAAACTTATCGCTTTAACTTAATGATCTAAATGTGTGTCAGTTTAGTATTTTATTTGCTATTATACTTATCTTTCTTATTCAAAGATAGAAATAGAGATTAATTAAGATTGAATTTTTTAAATTACTTCCTTAGCAATTAGAAATTTCCTTAGAAGTCGAGTATTTCTTCCCAATGAGTTCTCCATATTTGACTTGTGGTACCTAATTAATTTTTTTAATCGATCACGAAATTCATTACTTATGGTATAGCACATTTATATTATTTCTGTTTAATATTAAAAATTAAATTCAACATCCAAGGCTTTGGAAAATTATTCCTTTTAAATTTGCTAAGTTATAATGGAAACTATGGAATTAGGAAAGGTCCTAAAGAAAGGTAATTTATGGTAATCTTTCTTAAGGTCGATACTTAATTTTATCCTTTTTGAATCACCAAAGCCAGTGACTTAGGTAACGATAAGATTCATTTAAACTTTTTCAAGTAGTTTCATTGATAAATATTAATTTCAAATATTGATGATGTCTTTAAATTGGGCAATTTTTTGTTCTCAAATTTTCCAGATGAAAGTGTCTTTCCATTAAATCGGTTCTTTTTATTAATTTACTTCCTTATTGCTTTCCTATCTACTTAAGTAACTATTATAATATGAACTAATTATATTTATCTCTTTTAGGTATTTTATATCTGATATCTATGATATGTGGTTGGACACTTTTATCCATCTCCCTGCAATGCTTAATATGTAAAAAGACAAATACTATACTCATCAACAAAAATAACCCTTTGTGATTAAAATTTCCAAAATAGCTTCATGTTAATGATCATAATAATTTAAACCACTGCAAATGTTATATAAAAGTTTCATTTTCAGTTTATCTAAACGAGCGTTATGTTTAATAAAAATCTAATTTCCATAAATAAATGCCACTGTTTATTAGTATATGAAAAGACAAAGAATGTTTGTTGTAAATAAGATTTTTTTTATTTAAATAAATATTAAAAGCATAGATTTAATGGAATTATTATCAGTGTTAAAAATAAAGCATTGTTTTATATTATTTCCATAAGAAAAACACAATTCATTAAGTGATTACAAATAAAAATATTTCATATTATTAACTCTCTAAATATTGACTACAGCACTTTTTTCGTTTTTAGAACCAAGAATATTTGACCCTAAAAATATCATTTCTGTTTGAAAGTTTTCTCTGTGATAATTGTTTTTTGAACGAAAATAAATCGCATTGTTATCACTTAACTGAAGTCACTTATTAAGAGAGTAATCGATATCACTTGCTGATATGGTTATCCTTTTATATTTTTTTCCCCTCAAGTTGTTAAAATTCGTTAATATGCAATTCAAAGAAAAGAAATTAATTTTATGTTTAAAATATTTTTTCAACGCAAAATATCATTTCCCCTCCCCCCAAATCTCAGTTACTCAATAATATAGTCAAAATTTCAGTTACATCAAATTCATTGATGAGAATAACTATTAAAAATATATAATTAGAACATTTTTTGTTCCCATGAAGATAAGAATAGATGTTTATCGCGAATTGTTTATTTATATTTTTATGAAATTTTAGGGAAAAAAAATCATGTTATTATTTAAAAGAGGTCTTTAAGGAAATGGAACATCAATTCTTTTTCAGACTAAATATAGTAATTGTAAAAATAACGAGGCTATATAGATAATTTCTGCTGTTACTAGATATATTCTATATGTTTTATTCTACTAAATATATTCTATATGTTTTTATTCGGCTAAACTACAATTTTTCATGGAATGGATTTCTTTATCTAATTCTTAAAATGACAACACAATTCTTTAACATATTTTAATAAATATTTCAAAGAATATAATTCAATGTAATAAATAATTTCTCTTAATATAAATAAAATAATTATTTTTAAGGAAACTTGAAGAATTATATTAATTATAAATTCAATCCTCTGTATTAAGATCAATAACTATAATTAGTTAATGAATCAGAATCGCACAAATATATATTATTGCATGTAAATTATTCCTTTAACATTTTATAAAAATATTTTTTGTATAAAGTCTTAAATCCTCACTATTTATATTAAGTCCTACTTTGCTTGATTGAATAATTTTTTTTCTTTACCATTTTGATTTTGTTTTTATATATAAGCATTTAGCTTAAAATTATTTTTAAAATTAAGATGTAAGCAATATTGTAGCGCAAAATAAAATAGATTCCTACACAGATTAAATTAAAATTGCTCTTCCATTAGTATGCTAAGGTTTTCAGATTTTAATATAATAGATGTAATCATATATAGTGATATTTATTAATATATTTATTAGATTTCAATAGCTTCTAGTTTTCTATTATATTTGTATTTAAAAATCAGCAATCGATGAAAATTAGTAATTATATCACATTAATAAGTAAGTATTTTCATTTTTAAAAATGTTATGCTTTTTCATTAATATTAAAATTACTTTCAATAAAATTGTCTTGTAAATATTATTCTGATTTATTGCTCAATATTACAAGTTAGAACGAAAAACTAGCTCACCATGAAATCTTTAGTTCCTTGTAATGAAAAAGAAATCTTATCCGCGTTACTTTAATTTTAATTTCATGTGTAAAAGCTCAAAACTAAATTGTAATGTTATTTATAAGTAAAAATATAACCTTTGTTTATGTTCGTGAAATTTTAATAAAGTTATTTCTTATCTATTCTTATCTAATAAATTACAAACCAAATTATTTCCAATTTATTTATTGAAATAGATTGCTGCAGAAAAATGATAAAACTAATTCGTTTAAGAATAAATATTAAATTTTATATTTAAAATATCAAATTTTTAATTCAAGATTTTACTAAATATATTGCTAAAAAAACTTGATCAATTGCTTAATGACTATATCATAGTAATCTATTATAGATGAAATTTTTTCCTACGGAAGCAGAAATCAATAAATGTCATTAGCAGGGGACAATATAATTAGTATCTGTTACTTTATTATTACACATGGAAAATATGCCTTTAATATATTAAAGTTTCTACTATAATTGAATCTAATTAATATCTTGATAACAAAATAAACTTTAGATAAACTATACAAAAACAAATTATCGAATTTTCTTTCAAATGAATCTAAGGATCATTGAAATGTTTATGCACTTTTTCATTTAAAAATGTCTTTTTTTACAAATAAATATTTTTTGAAAAACTAATTATGAAGTATATAAACTAAATACAAAATATAATTATACAATAAAATATTTTGTTATTATTTAGAGTTTTGATTATAATGGTAATATACATATTGAGTTTGAAATAATATACATGTACCTATACAAAATTTTAAATGTTAGAATATATCAGAGACATAAATGAATATAGTTCATTTGCGTTAATATAAATTCGACATGCATTCGAAGTATGCTTTATACTTTCACTAGTTCAAACAAAAATGTGGTGTAAAACAGATATTTTCAATGTATCAACTAAAACTATAAATCAAATAAAATCATTTCATTTGTATATGTGCAATTTGAAACATTGATACAAAAGTGTTGAAATGTTATTAATTTTTAAACTTTATAACTAGTTTTAATTTTCTTCTCAGAAATTAAATTTTTGTACTATAACAAAATTGAAAATGTTTGCGGTGAATATATCCTAACCACTCAGATAAATATTAAATTATTATTTTATATATGTTGAATTAATTTCCATACTATTAATTTTATTAGCTTCATTATTTTAGATTATACGTGATTTATTATACGATAGAATAAGAAATTTTAAAAAAATAAAAGAAAATTATGCAATTCTGAACCCTTAAGCAATTACGCAAGGGAATCAAAGAAGTAATTCATTGGATTTCATGAATTTAATATTTACGATTTCTAAAAAAGATAAAAAATTATTCTTTCAAATCCATGATAATATATAAAATGAAAGAAAAAAACTTTCCTTCATAAAATACACGTTTAAATTGAGAATATTATATACCGCTCATCCCCAAATATATGAAAATGTGTAAATTGATTAATAAAAGAAATTTTTCATGTGTATCAATATTTAAAATAAAAATTATACTCTCATTTCTAAAGTACATAAATATTAAAATCTTATTCTTAACCATTCTTACATAAGTTATCACTATCTTAATTTTTATTTTGAAATGAAAGCTATATTCTAATAAATATAGTTATGATATGTATCAATATTAGAAACAAATAAAGGCGTAAATTTACAATTAATCCAAAAATATTGTTTATTTTTGTTTATTTCCTACTTTACGTATATTTTTGCAATTGTGATTAATATGTTGCAACGATGACTATTGTTATGTAGTCCAATACATGAAATTGGGGTACAAACCGCTTAAAACATTTATTCCAAACCACAAACTGTTGAGCTAAAAGTGAAATTGCTAGTTGTTCAGGTTCTAGTTCATTTAACGTTTGAAGCTGATATCATTATTTAGCAATAATGAATGAAATTTCTATGCTATACCATAATATTTAAAGTGCAATGTAATAGAAAATGTTTTTTTTTCTTGAGAATTTTTCTTATGTTTTTGAAATAAAATTTTGTTAATTTATTAATAGAAAGAAAGAAATTATTACAGTTAGCAGATTTACTGCTTTAAATAATTAAGATTCCAGCACGAATACACAGATGAAAACATTTCAAGAAATCATTGATCCCTCTCTATAACAACTGAAAATTAATTTCATCCTGTTCCTGCTATAAAAGTTTTATAAGTTCTTTGTTTCTTCAACACATTCTTTTAATTTGTTTTAACGAAAAGGCATCCTTAAATGGTAAGGCTGAAAGATCACGCGTCATAAATGTTGAAGTATAGGGAAAGAACACAATCAAGTATAGAGAGAAAATGTTTAATATAAGGAATCTCTATATTATGGATGACACGTTAATTCTCTATATTAGTGAATTGTATCGTGTCGTAAAATCATTTCCAGATTGGTAAATCAATAATCTAAATTTGCTATTTTCAGGTTTTTGATTTTTAATATTTTTAAAGAAAAACCAATAGAATCAACATTCTAATAAAAATTGCTCTTCACGTGTACAAACTGGTAGCCGAATGGTTAGTGCTTTGGTCTTTGATTTTGTTTGAAAATTGTTTACATTTACTGATAGCTAATTTTTCTATCTAAGAATATATCAATGAAGGTACATTTTGAGAACAACTGAAAGAGGGTTTACCATTTCAAATTCTGCTTTTCCTATGATGTTAAAATTCTTCAAAGGCTATATTGATAAGGCTTTAGAAAATCCAAATAATTATATTATACTATTCAGTTTAAAATATAAAAATATACGGATAGAAATTAATTATTTTAAATTGGATTTTGATCAACACTCAAAATTGAACTGTTCAACGTGAAATATAACTGGGATAAAATTGTAAGACACAGTATTACTGCATATAAAAATATTTTAACTTTTTGAAATAAAGGACAACACATTTTACTTTGTAATCATTTTTTATATATTTTATGATAAAAACTTTTAACTTAATCATTTTACATTGAAAAATACAAATTTAACAAATGCACAAAGAATTATCTTGCAAAGTTACACTTGATTTGTTTCCTTAATCAACTTTGTTTATATAAAACAAATTAAATAATAAGTAAAATAATCAAAGAATATTTTAACAAACAATTTAATTATACTTTAATTTTCAAATTCATTGTGTGCTTAGTTTCAATTTATTAAAGCAGTATTGGTAGAAGAAAAAGGCTTAAAAGATTGAAAGTTGCTTTGTTTCATTTTTATACTGTTATTCCACTTTTCAAATAAGCATCTGACAAGTTTCAAATAAGCATCATCAAGCAAGAAGTTATAGATGATAGAAATGGATAAACAAATGTATGAAATAAACGTATAATTTCCAGTTTTCGTAAAAGGATTAAAATTTCCATTCCAATAGGAAATATAATCGACAAATAATTTCAACATGCAAAGTAACATGTAGTTAAATGCACTGCAACTAAACTTTCAAGTGATCTCATTTTGATTCATTCTCTTAATAATAGCTTTTCGGGGAAATATTTATGATAATATGAAATAATTTAAGTGAAAACATTTTAGTTTGTGAGCACACAATTTTCACTTAAAGAAAATCATTGAATATTCTATATAATTACTTAGATATCTTAAAACAATTAATACACTATCACAGTTCTATTGTATATAAAGTATATATTTTTATATTAACTGGAAACTACATGGCATTATTTTAATTTTACCTGAATGCATTCTTCCTTTAGTAATTCTCTTAATATTTTATCCTCTTTTACTTGTTTTTTAATATATTAAATAGCATGTTATTTTTCAATTACTACTTCAATTTAAATTTCATAAATAATAAAACTGAAATTGTGTTAGCAAGCATAACGATTCAAGAAAAAGAATTATGCAGTTTATATTCTATTAAAAATTTCTAAATAAGAGACTGAAATGTCACTTATACACTTTTATTGAAAATTTGTAAATTCATTTCTGATACCTAAGCCAATAAATTATGGAAATTTAATCAGTTCACGCTAATATAAATTGAAGTCCTTTCTTTTGTGTATAATCAGAACTTAATGAATTAATGGAACAAATGAGGTTTTATTAATGAAATACACTTTTAATATGATTTATTAAACTAATTAGCTATAATTAGTTTTGCTAACAGCTGTTGCACAATTGACAATTTCAATTGTTTCCTTCTGATTAGATCTTCTTTTAAGCAGTTACAAAATTTTGTTATCATAATTGGATCAGTAAATGCTCACTAAATTAGTACAGAATCTCTAGTAGATGCCACTTAACTGAATGAAATTAATACATTTAAAAAATATTAGACAATATGTTGGGAGCTCTCAATTCTATATTTCAAGCAGCAGGAAATACTTTTATAAAAATGCCAAAACAACATTAAACATTTTTTAATCGTGGATTAGAAATATTACTCTTATAAATCAATAAAATGTGCTTAACTCATGAATTTAAAATAAAAGCAAGGAACACACAAAAAAGCAATTAATCGTAAACTATATATTTTTTATATTCTGACACCTATTAAATTCTTATCATAAAAATACATTTGTCAATATTATAGTTTCCAAGTAAGAAAATGCAGAAAAAAGGACAATCAATGTTTCAATCAAATTGACAAATTTTCGTAATTATATATAAAATACAAGTTTGTTTCATAATTATGGTGAAAATATTTTTAGATCTCATTTACAAAACAGTAAATATTTTTATTTCAACGTTGTAGATATATTAATATAGTCTTCCATTTAATAACAGTTTATAACAGGATTCTAATTTAATAAAGTATTTTTAACTATAAAAATGTAATGATAAAAACAAGATCAATTGTTTCAATCCGAACATAATATTAATTAATGATTAGGATAATATATTTTAAAAGTATTGGAAAAATTAATAATTACAAAAGTTATTAAAATTACTATAGAGTTAACATAATTCTAATTTCAATAAGTTTGTCATTTCTGTATAATTATTTTAAAATACATTATAATTTTAACAGCATTAATTCATTCAACAATTTAAAAAAAAATCCCAAACAATATAGGCCTTTATTCAAAACACATTAGCAGCATTAATTCATTCAGCAATTAAAGAAATCATTCCATTTGCATGCTTATCCAAAGAATATCTATTCCTTTTGATCTGTAATTTTTCAATTGAATTTCCTTATTTTTAAAGTGAAGGCTAAGAAATTTAATTGAGAAACAATATATATCTTTAAAATAAAATTTTTCACAAATATGTTTGTTTGTTTTTTTGTAATTGGTGACTTTTTAACAATAAGTGTTTTTGATTATTATTTCAGGATTGTCGGAAAAATTTCAATTATAAATAAAATGTTATGTATTTTTTACGTTCTTAAAACTGTTTTGCCTAATGAAAAGTAATTAAAAATGATTCACGTAATTCTGCGAATTTTTCGTACAAGGAGATATTAATTCGTTCATCAAATAGGTTACATAAGTGAAACTTGTACAAAGAAATAAAATTTACAGGTTATTTAAATTGGAAAACTAACTTTTTTGTTTTGATTATTGATGTTTTTAGATATGCTTAATTTTTTTCAATCATTAATATCTACTCATCAAATATTTATAAAAATTTCACTATAGACTTCATTGATTAATACAGAATTTCAAGTTTCGGCGGGAGAAATCATGTTGACTTAAAAATGCTTCCATTCATTTTCTGCTCCTAAATGTTTTGATTTCTGATTTTAAGGGTTAGATTTTGTTTCCTTTCCACTCAAAAATTTTTAATTTATTTAATTTTATAATATGAAAGGAAAAATTCTAATAATTAAATTGATAAAATTTTATTCTCACGCACCCATACATTAAAAGCATTATAATTTAGAATTCAAATATTACTTGATTTTAAAGTCATCAATTCAAAGCGCAATAAATGTGTGTGTTTTTTTTTCCAGAAGTTAGGGAAAATATAATAACAGATAAAATTATTATTTTAATTTTTTTTGCAAAATCTAATGAACTAAAAAATTAATGGATAAAGGCATTGGTGGTCACATCGAAGCTGATTCAGTAACATTCATGTAGTTATTTAAATTCGTAAAATATTAGAATATTAAGTAAAAAGAAATTAAATCTCAATTAAAATAAGATTTGAAGCTAAATAACTAAAAATAGGATGAGAAAAAACAGACTTTTCAATTAATAAAGCAATCATATCTCAAGATATAACTAAAAAGTGAGCATAAATTTGACTTATGATAAAAAAAAGTAAACGAAAACAATTGAAGAAGAAATGGAAGGATAAGAGGAAAAATCACGTTTTGTCATGAGAAATGTGGTAGTATGAAGTCTGTTGTCCTTACAATGTATTATTCTTTGTACCTGATAGGACGTATATCGTTTTCTGCTTTCACTTGAGAAAAAGCACTCTATAAGAAATCCTACACTGAAAACAGTTATTTTTAAAAGATAAATTATGTATCTATATATATACACATCAGTTTCATTAGTACAGTTTAATGAGGAGACAGATTTGGACAGAATTTATACATACTTTTTCTAGACTATGTTGAAAAAAGAAATTAACGATTGAAGACAATATTATTAATTTATTTAAATAAATAAATATATAAGGGATAAAATACATGAGATTGTTCGTAGGAATGACAAGTTTTTCAAGAGGCGTTTCTGATTTGTATACAGAATATTTGAGATTTCGCTACTCTGCCTGATCATTCCGATATTAATTAGTAAGTTAAAAACCACGATTTTCTAAAATTCATATTCATTACGTTGTGGAAATTATAAATAAATAAAGTTCAAACTATAATTAAATTACAAGAATGTATGATATCTATTTTAAAGTTTTTAAAAATTTTATTATAATATGAATTATGAAAAATAAAGTAAAACTAAATTATTGAAGTATATTAAGTTTAAACTAGGGAGTATTCTTTACTAATAGAAAATTCAGAATAAATCATTTTATTTCTCAATTTAACTACGATAGAAACACTGAACCGCTTATAGCGGTTTATGACTCAAACGAAATGTGAAGAAATGAAAGAGACATTTATTTTTCTATTTCACATATGAACATGTCTAATGTTTATAAATAAAAATTAAATTTGAAGAAAAATGCATGTAATTATAGTTTTTCTAGTAAAATCCTAGTATGCGTAACACATTTGGTTATATTTTTAAAATTGTCACCAACAGCAAAATGATGTGTTGACGACTGTCACCAAACTGTTTAAATGTTAGTCGCCTACAAGTTGCATAAGCGAAAACAAAGAAAATGGTTACCTCAAAATAGAAAATACATAAACATATGAAAAAGAACATATAAATCAGAATGAATAAATATAAAATAAAAGACGAGCCTCTATAACTTTCAATTATTGCAGAATTATACGAATCATTATTTCCGAATAATAAATTTGCAAAAGAAAAGAAAATTTTATCTCTTCAAATGTCAAGTTTATAATTTCAAATTTATATTTTCAAATGCCGCTAAATATTGCTAATGTCACCAAATCCACAATGTTATGCATACTAAGATAAACCATTTTTTCTGATGTTTTAATTGAACTAAAATGAAACATAAAAATAGCATCTAGTATAATTATACTACTACATAAAATTTTCAATACGAATTATATATATATATATATAGATAGATAGATAGAGAGAGAGATAGATGTGTGTGTGAGTTAATTATATTAAGAAAGTATTGATTTTATAATTTGACTTGCAAACCTATCAACAGGCTCAGGTTTTTTAAAGTAACAATTATTAGAATGAACCGCTTAAAGAAACAGGCACTACAAACCATCAAATAATTTAAACAAGATAATAAGATTCATATGATTAAAAGGACACTAAAAAAACTTAAATTCATGAGATTAATGGCATGCGTAAACATTAAATTTGTAACAACATGTGTAATATGCCATCGGTTTCTGCACTTTTGTTGATATCTGAATGAATATACGAAAATGGAAAGCGTAAAGAGATTGATGAATCTGGATTGTAGCTCACAAGAACTGATTATTTTAATTGAAATCAGATCAGATTTCTGAACAAAATTTTATGTCACTCATCATAGTGTGAACAGTTACTGGATTTCATGAAAGATTACATTAAAATATGAATCAATACTTAGTTTTAAATATCTCATGGTATTTTCTAAGTTTTGAAATTATAAAACAATAGCTTTACAGAATTTTCTTGACAATTGCGGAAACTTTTATAAGTGCTTTTATTAAAATCCATTTCCAAAAGAGTTTCAGCCAATGATTTAGTTCATTTTTTATTGAGTTGATGAAAAGGAAATGGTAAGAAGAATGCATGAAGTACATTAATAAAAATGTTTCTGGATGCAGTTATCAGTCTTTCTTTCCTGCATGCAAATTTATTTCTAACAGGCATGAAAACAGAGAAAATAAGAAAGTGTTCGCTAAAGTTCTTTTGCAAAACAATGTTAGTTTTCATTTTTAAAGATAATATTTATGAGAAACTCACAAGGAAATCTAAAATATGTATTGTTAACGAAGTTATCGCCTTTTCTATTTCAGACTCGAAATAGTTAACTGATTTACGATAGAATGAAAAGTAAAATTTCTTTTTATTCCTCATTTCTCTGATTAAGTTTTCTAAGAATCTAAGTTGTAGTAAATGCATGAGCGAGGTGAGAAAAAATGCATTATGAAATAGAAGGCAAAGGGAAGAAAAAAAAGTTCAAAAATAAATTGTAAAATTGTCATTCTTATGAAATAAGAGAAAAGTTTTGGATCAGTTTCCAAAAAAAATCCGAACTAGCTAGTTACAAAAATAGTTTATATTCTGTTTTTTTCTTAGAGTTGGTGTTGCCATATCCTGCAACAGCTGCTGTATTAGAAGTTCGAAATTTTTGCTCGTTGTTTCTCTTTTTATTCTATTTTAAACTTGTTTTTTTATGCTTGACTTCTACACACACAAAAAACACACAGACACACAAACACACATTTACTTTTTTTAAATAAGATCGTATATCACTGCTATGAAATGCAAGAGCGATCAATTTTTTAAATTATTTTCATATTAAGTTTGCATATTTGAAGGATGATTAATGCGAATACTTAAACCAAATAATGCATTATTCTTCTGAGTTAAATAAGCTTATTTAAGTATATTTGTTGTTACAATACAAATTTTATAAGAATACACTTATATTGCAGGATATTTTATTGGCTCTGATTTCTGCCTATAAAACTGCTTAAATTCTAACAATTTAATAGAGTAAGATTCACATATTATTATTTAATTTTCTAGATTTAAAACTTAGTTTTAATATTTCTTTTGCTTTTTTTTTTTTTTTTTTTTTTTTTTTTTTTTTTTACAAGAATGTATGTCTATGATATAATTTATGCAATGACTTATTTACTCTTACATCATTACATCTTATTCTGAATTTTTTTAGTAAGGGATATTTTTTCCTGGTTTTTTTTTACTTTTCCGAGTTTTCCTCCTAGAAGAGAAACACGAGTGATTTCTAGTTTCAAAAGTTTTGCTTACAGTTTCTTCAAATTTTTGGAAAATAGTATTAAGAATGGCCTCTTGTTGTGTTTGAATAGCTAAAATTTTTTTGTCTACCGACTCTTCAAATTTCGAAAGTATTGAGGTGACTACGTCATTTATTTAACATGGGTAATTTCTGATGGTTGATTAGATTTCACAATTGTAGCAAAATTGGTTTTAGAGCTTTTAAATTGTCTTCTTGTTTCAATAAAAGATAGATGGTTTTTTGCCTTAAATTTTAAAATCCGAGTTTCTTCTTCACGAGATGAACATGAAGGATCATCTGAAGCGTGAGGTTCTCTGCAGTTTACACAATATGGGACTTTAGTTGAACAAGGATCACTATTGTGATGTGCGCCACAGAATCTGCATAAAGCTGATTGTACTTTGCATTTTCTTATTTCATGTGTAAATTTAAAACAAATTCCACATTGACGAACTTTATCAACAAAAATCTTTACGTTAACAATATATAAAAACACTTTAAATTGAGACGGGATTTTATGTCCATAGACTCTTACCAAGAGAGTTTCTGAAAGCTCTGAAGTTCCCTTTTTATTAAAACGTAGTAATTGAGATACAATAAGGCCTTTATTTTCAATTTCTAATGCTAGATTTTCGTTTACTGATAGGAACGGGATAAAAAATTTCGTAGTATACTGTTTAATTTGTATTTGGGGAGCCACAGGGACATTTAATACTGTTTAGATTTTACAAATTTCTCTTGCAGTTTTATGATTATTTGTAGTGATAGTCAGTTTTCCGTTTCTGGTATGTCTGTCTTCTTCAATCCCATTCTATTTGGAAATAGCGTTTAATAGTTCAGATTATAACTGTGAAGATCTCTTGGGAACAGAAGCATATCCTGTTGTAGGACACAAAAACACTGTGAAATTTGTAATTCCATCTTCTGAAGCTAATTGTATAGATAGAGGTACATTATCGTCTTATACTAATATAGCGTTCGATGAATTTTTTTGGTATGCGATATTCATATTCTATAGATCGTATATCGTCTTGCAAGTCTGTCATGGTGACTGTAACATTTTATATGTACTTGAGTAAATAAATTAATAGAATCATTTGAGCTTGAGACTAATATACTGATAATTAGTTAATCTTTTTGGAATTCCCGATTTCCTACAAACTTAAATAAATGAAAATAAATTGCTTGAGCTCTTCTCAAAGCTAATAAAGTTCGAAGAAGTATGTACGTATCGGTAAGAGTCTGCAAAATTTTCCTATAAATTTTCCAGTTCACCTTATTATTATCCTCTCACAAAAAATTCATATAAAAGATAGTTAAGAAATGAGCTCTCAATTTAGAAATGATAGAAGAAAACTGGGATCCAATGGTATTTTGCTTTGTATATAGGGTTTCATCTCTAATGATGCAAAATATTAAACCACTTCCTGGCATTTGTTGTGGAATTGTAATCTGATATTAAGCACAATATGCTAATTTTAAGAAGTGTGTAATTTATAACAAAATGGTAAATAGACCGTAAATTTTTATTCAATTAATTGTCATTGAAACACGCTTTTATTCTCAGAAAATTAGTCAGTTTCAAATTATTAATATATATATATATATATATATATATATATATATATATATATATATATATATATATATATATATATATATATATATATATATATATATATATATATATATATATATATATATATATATATATATACATATATATAAATATATATACATATATATATATATATATATATATGTGTATATATATATATATATATATATATATATATATACATATATATATATATATATGTATATATATTTATATATATATGTATGTATATGTATTTATATGTATGTACATATATATATATATATATATGTATATGTATATACATATGTATGTATGTATTCATGTATGATAATACTACTTCTTCAGCATAAAAGTATTTCTAATTACATTAACTTAAGCATTCCAAAACCTTCCATACAAATAGCATCCAAACTTATACATTCAATTTTATTTTAATACATATATGCTGGTATGCAATTCATTAAAATTTACGATTTTGAGAGAGCTTTAGAATGAATAGATATTGAAGTATTTATTCATGAATATGGTTGAGAATAACAATTGGAGAATTTTATTAATGATCTCAGAGACAAAATTTTAAAATTGTCATTGCAGTGAATTTGCATATTTATAGTCCTTATAATAACAAAAGATAATAAATTGAACAATTAATTATTTAACCTGTAATTATATAAAAAGTATTTCGCTTTATTCAGTTAATTTGACAAACAAAATGGGAAATAAATGCTTCTATGATATGAAATTTTTAATTATATTTAAACGTTTCAATAAAATAAATGCTAATATATCACTTTGAGTAACTGTACTTAAAAATTCAATAAAATTAGATGGATATTTTATTCAGATTATTTGTATTTACATATTCGTCATTTCAGCTTTCATTCCTATTTACTTTGGATCACTGAGCCTTTCAGATAATTCAAAAGAAAATGATAATTTTGTATGAGGGACTGAACAAGCGTCTTCTAATACACTCATATTATTTAGTATGTAGGTCAAAATTAATGATATGAAAATGTGTGAAAACCGTGACATTGACAAATGACATACTCAGTCTGTTCAATTTTGTTATTAAAGATGGAAAAATAACTGGAACTTAATTCAAAGTTGGAATTTAACCAACTTTAAACAAATGGATATAGAGATATTTATCCTGAGAGCCTTTTGTAACAAATTCCATGTGGGAACAGCTATATTTAGCATTGTCTCATTTATTGTATCATTCATTATGTCATTTCATGTATCATTATTTTCTCATTCATAATTTATCTTTTCTAGCAATTTTTAATCCCCCAGGAAAAGAAAAATAAGATCAATGTGTTAGTTAAGCTTGTTAAACAGATTGATTTCTTTTAATGAATAATTTGCATATCGTTCACTCAATAAAATCAAACATTTCTAGAAATGGCGAGAGCAAAATAGTTTTCTAAATAAAATAAACGAGAATGAAAAAAGAGATAATTATTAATTAATAAAGCAGCCTATGAAATATGACACAGTGTATGACATTATGTGATCGAAAGCTATAAGCAGTATTATTTAATGGTGATCAATAATTAATGGTGATCAATATTAATTTAATGGTGATTATTAATATTAAGTAGTATTAATTTTTAATAGTATTAATTTAATGGTGATCAATTAATATTTAATAGTATTAATTTAATGGTGATCAATATTTCCACATTCGAAATGTAGATCATGGAGTAACACTTCTATTATTTTCATGGCATATTTTCACATTTGCATCTTTTTATATACAATATATTATTAAATTAAAAATGTAATATTTTAATTATTTCATTTGAAACTGCTATGATTCAAGTTTTCTTTATTATTAACATTTAGTATTAGCAAATATTAGTTTAAAAAGGATTAGAGAAAAATATTTTACGTGCTTGTAAAGTCTAGAGCAATTGTTCTATGTAAATAATGCTATATATTTAAATTTGAAAGATATATTTTAGAAATCTGTTATTCATTATAATTTAATTTTGTAGAGCAAAAAAAAAATTACATTGATTTTTCCAAAATGATATTTTTCATGCATCATTATACTTATAATTTAGCTTAATTTAATAAATATTCACATAAAATATGTTTCAGTATCTTTGGAATCATTGCTTGACAAGTTTCGTACATTTATGCCACAATATTTTTATCTTACAATAACGTGCATTTTATATATAATAATTCAAATTACAGTTAATGAAAAGTTTTAAATGTTATATATATATATATATATATATATATATATATATATATATATATATATATATATATATATATATATATATATATATATATATATATATATATATATATATATATATATATATATATATATATATATATATATGAATTTAATAATTATTTATTTTGCCGTTTACTAAAAAATTAAAAAATGGCCTATAATATTTATTTTGAAACTTGTGGAGGAAAACACAGTTCAGAATATTCATATCCATAAATAATAAATTCTCACTTCACTAACAATAACTAAAATCCCATGAAAATGTTATAATTATTCATTTGATTATTTTGAAGTTTTACTGAATAAAATTACATCAAATAAAATAAATTTTAAGAGCATCTTATATGCCTATAATTTTCTGTATAAAAGTGAAGTTTAACTTGTTAAAAATATGACTTTTTTATACAAATAATGCTAACTAAAATTCATTTTTTCTCTTACAAAAATTTAATTCAAAATACAATTATGGACGAATTAAAATTTAAGAAATATATATAATATTATTAAAGATGTGTATAATATTTGTTTTCTTATTTTTGAATAACATTTATAAAATATTAAATATAATTTCATTCCAAATTTATAAAATTTCCAAATGTATGTTTTTATCAAATATAAGAACTTTTCAAACGAAATAGATTTTCTCTTATTACAATTTATGTGATAAGCAAATTAATGTGTGTTCTTCGTAAAAAAGAAAAAATATAAAGTCCACTTCTTTTATTGTTGCATTTTCCACATTCTTAAGTAGCACTGAGAGAACTTTCTAAAGATGGAGCCTTTTAGTTGTAGTCTTTGTTATACTGCGTCTCATTCAGGGCGCCAGATGGTGCTACTGTTGTTTGCACTCTGGGTATGTGGATAACAAAAAGATATCTGTACAAAAAGCTATTTTCTGAAGATCTAAAATGTTCCAGGTTCAAAATTAAAATATTTGTGCCTAACAGTGAGCTAGCTATTTCTGCATAAAATGAATGATGTCAAGGGTAAAATTTTAGCAAGTTTCTTAGATTAATAATATGCATCGTTATTGAAGCGTGCAAAGTTGCTAATTTTTTCGAAGTTCCCTCTGAAATCAGAAGTATCCTCAAAATAAGACTTTTGCTTTAATTAACTTGCATCTTGTTAAGGAAGGAAATTGATTGCTATATTATGTATCTCTTGTGTACACAAATTTCTTTCTTTGTGGAATATTTTGAAATTTCAAAAGACTATCTTTATCTCGTTTGATGTTACCTTTTTTTTCAGGAATAAAATAAAAAAATTTTAGAATTTAAATTACATTAAAGTTAAATAAAAAGTTATACGCATAGTAATTGGTACTAAACTAAGTTGATTTTTAGCGTTTCAAAATTATTAATAATTTATTCTTTCACTATGAAAGTAAATACATATTTTGAATGCTATATATTATTTTATCATAGAAAATCATGTGAAGTAGTTTCTTGTTGTCTCTTTAATAGATAAATATAAATATGACAAATTTCAATTTGCAAAGGAATTTTAATGTTTAAAAATTAATAAAATTTTCTGTTATAGATTAAAACTTCCATTTAATTGTTTAAAATCATTTCGCAATTTTTGTGGGTGAAACATTGTAAAAGTTTTATATTAAAAGGTAAAAAATTTAAGTTATCAACCATAAGAATAACATGTAGTAGACTTTGACTATATCATCAAAGTTTAAATTTTTTTTCCATCATAACCTATCTTTTAATTGTCTTATCATCACAAAAGTCACCTACTTACTCCATTTCCAATAACCATTTCTACTTCATCTGAATTACTATGTTTGGCCTACACGAAAAAACTTTAAAAATGATGAAAAAACATTATTACAGAAATTACGGTAGAAAATTGAAGCACTTCCTTTTACTTCACTTTGTCTCTATGGTTCCGTCTCTAATGATACTAATTATTTATCCAGTTTCAGACATTCTCCACAAAATCGATTTCTACCTGGAAAAAATAAAGGAGAACGGAAATATTGTGATGAGGGGATAAAGGGCTTAGTTGAAAAAAATGCTAAATATTTTCAAAAATGTGGACTTTCTTCTCTTTTAGACTGAAGAATAGATTCTGAAGAAGTCAATTCCTATGAAGAAAATTTTCTGTGTAATATGCCTTGACATATATTTCCCATAAAATGTGTTTTTAAAATGTTTAATAGTATTTTTAAACTCAGTTAACTATAATTGTATATAAATAAGGTTAAAAATACTTCTTTTAATAAAAATCAACTCCTTAATTGCTTAAATTATTGTATATTCAGCTTTATGATTGATACTCATTAAAAATGTCTTATAACTTAGCGATTATAATAAAATTCCTTTAAATTTATTTTAAAATGCATGAATACATTATAAAATTCTTGCTATTCATTTGATTATTATGTCGATGAATGAATAATAACTAATGTAATTTTAAAACTATGCTTTCTTTATTTTCTTGGCTACTAAGAGTTTTACCTTTCATTACTACATGTAGTTGAAGTAATATCATCTTTATATAGATTTGCAACAAGTGGGTGTGATATTGTGACCTCCAAAGAGGGTGGTTGAACAAAGCAAAAGATACCCAGAGATGACCTACCACTTGCACACACACACAGAGAGAGAGAGAGAAATTTTATTCAAATTGAACTTATTGTGAGCACTGCATATCTTACGCGCCTCAGTTATTACTATTAAATACAATGGTTCTTCGATTTAGCCTGGATTCGAACACACAACCTTCTATCAATGGGCTCTAAACAAGCAAGCGAACATGACCCATTTTGAAATTTTTAATGTACACTAAATGCCGCATTTTCAATGTGTGGTAAATGTCATATTTTTATAATTTGAATTTTAAAATTATTTTAAACATTTATAATTGATAGTTTGAGATAATTATATGCACTATAATTTTAGTAGTTAAAGTTAGTGTCTATAAATTTTAAATAATAAGTATCTATTGACAGCGGTATCTTTTTATACTACTATTTTCTTATTTTAACTATTTTTCTCAGTTTTTGTAAAATTATGTGATTTAAAATATTATTTTCTTTAAAAATAGGAATAGTATACAAAATTTTTTATGAACTAAATGTATTATTGTCGATATATATTACTTTCTTATCGTTATAACTTTAACTTTACACAATTTTGTTTTGTTCTATACACATATCAAATGACTTATAGGAATCATACATTTTAAAACAACTGTGGGAATTTTTTAACATGAGTAAAATAGGTTATGTTTTTCATAATAGCTTATAGAGTTTTGGCCTACCAGTTTCTATTAGAAAGATTTATTTAAATTACCAGATATAAAATTTGTTTCATAGATAATTAGGCAGCTTAGACCAAAATATGTTACGCATTTTTTCTCTTCACTGATCCACGGAAATTCTTTCCTGCTAAACAAATCTTTGGAACGCTTCTCTTACTCCATAGATGATTTCATAATTGCAATGAAGAGTTATTTTATAATTATCAACAAAATATTTAAATAAAGCTTTGAAGTGATTCATTTCTTGCACGGTATCTTCATTACTGAAATTTAGCATTAATCATATTCATCAATGTTACAGAAATATACAATCGTGAGCCAAAAAGTGACACTGATGAGTAACAAGCAAACGAATTGTAATTATAACATCATTCAAGATGAAATCAGAGTAATTTCATATTAGGATAATAAAGTTTTGCCTCTCATAATAAATAAAATTATGCAATTCCAATTTTTTAATTTGCATAGAAAATTGAGAAAAGCTTTCAAGAAAAAATCTAATATTTTGATATATTTACAATCCTATTTTCACAAATGATATGAATGTATTATTTCTCACTTTTAAATGTCGTGATAAAATTGCTACTTAAAATTTAACTTACTATTCAAATTTGATTTCATTTTAGATTGAATCGTCGTAAATTATTCTTTGAACCAAAATCTCGTATTTTAATCTTCAACAATTTTCATGTCATTATTGATTGAAACCAGTTATTTTTAGAGACTTTTTCCCTTATTTGACCAATCGAACTTCGTCGAGTGTATGTATTGACTTCATGAATGTATCGATAGTAAGCATGTTGCTAAATATTTTCATAAAGTCACAGTTTTCAACAGACTCTAACCACAAGTAGATTAAGCCATAATATCCAAGTTTCATGAAATCAGAATATCTATCAGTTGCCATCCAGTAGTGGACACAATAGTCAAGGCTAAGATCATGTTGTGTTCACATCTTGATACATATGGTTATCTTATTGCCATTTAAAACAAATGTCAGTGCGTCGAAAAAGCGATGTTTATTTCGAACATTACTTTGAAATTCTTTTTGAATCAACATCCAGTACTTTCACTAGACTTCATTATATCATTTAAGAAACACTAGAACTATGACGCAATGGCTAAGATAAAAAAATTAATACGATTGAATGTTTGAGGATATCTTTGAGGAATGATCAAATAAATTTACTTAATGATACAGCAAAAATCATGAAACATGTGTAGACATGTTTAATGATTGTTGCATGTGCATTGGTTGCCAAACTTTCGATGAGCAGTTCCTATAGTTGTAATGGCTTGTACAAAATTTCAACCCCCTTCGGATTAATGTCAAAATTGAGGGAGTGGATCCTCTGGTGGTACTATCTATCGGAGAAGTTCAGATCGAATTCATTTTTCTCTGGTTAAACGAAAGACGCATCCTACTGACTTAAATTTGCATAGACAAAAGAATAGCGAGCTTGGCTCTCTCAAGTATCTACAACAAATATTTATCAGTTTCAAAATATAGTTGATAGAAAATTATACACTCCAAATTTTCAATACAGCACATCTAAATTATTTAATTTATAACGGCTGATACTATCATTCCTGTAACAGAAATAAACTCAGATCAATGAAATATTATTAAGTAATGATAATTATTTCTTTCGATATTGTTTTGACAAATATTTTGAAATAATTTTGAATTTCACAGCTGATATTAAGTTAAGAATTGAGATTGAATTACAAACAGTGGCAACTTGCTTTGAAATTGTGTTGCACATGTTTTCAATTAGAAAACTATAGCCAAAAATAATCTCGATAGCCACAAGCTCTTTTATTCATTTAAAGGGAATATAAACATTTTATTCCCTTTAAATGAATAAAGGAGCTTTTGCCTAATTTTATTATATTTAAATTGAATGAATGCCTAGTCAAATTGATTCAAATCAAAAAGTGTATCCTAAATATTTTTCACAATTTACAAATATTTTTTAAGTTTAAATACCAGATTTTTTTGTTTATTATGATTCAATATTATAATATTATCTAATAATTTGAATCCAAAATTTTAATATTTTTAAAAAAACATTACCCTATTTTTATACGTTTCATAAAAATCTAGTTTTTACGATAGTTTAACAGCATAACTATAGTATACCTTATGCATATGTTAGAAATTCTATATTTTATCATTTACGTTTTACCGTCAAATATGAAATTTAAACCTCATTTTTAACAAAAAAAATATTGCAGTTTTGATATACTTTTCTAGCATCAAAGTTGCTATAAGAAGAAGTTTTCTTTAAATAATTACATTGTCAACATTCAAAAAAAGTGAATGAAACTAGTGAAAAAAATGATCTCATATAAAACATATCATTTTGGTTAAACTTATCATAACTGTAACTTTATATTTTGCTAACAAAAAGTTTTCTTAGAACTTAGATTTTCCTTAAAAACCATCCTTACCAAATGTCATTTCCTTACATATTTTATTGGCATTAATAATTTTTTGAAAGAACAACACCTGTTTTCTCAGAAACAATTTATTAATGATGTAGCAGATTCAAGGCAAATGTGCCAAATTTATTTTTTTTATTTTTTAAAGCGATATGTGATATTTAATAAGCTTTTGCACCATCTAAAACATTTGTTGTCATTTTCTTATAATTTAATCAATATTAATGTTACGTTTATGTGTATAAAATCATCAAATATAGTACTTTTATTTACAAGAATTGACTCTTTAGCAGGCCATGTTAAAGAATGATTCTACAGACTTAACACTACTGAAATTCATATTGAGATATTTTATATGGTTTCAAAAGTATTTGAGAAAAAACTAATGCTATATGAGAAAAATCTAATGCTTATAGAAATCTAAGTGCGTTAATTAATATAATTTTCATCTTTAAATTCCCAAAATATTATCCAATAAGAGTAAGTAATTTTCAATATTTAAATTAATTCTTAAAATTGATTCACCATGCATAAAACTCTTCATTAAAATATTACAGGTTTTAAAGGACGAAACTTCAAAAATCTGAAGTTTACCTTAAAGTAAAAGAAACCTTAAGTTAAGAATTGAGTTAAACTTAAGTTAAACTTAAGTTAAACTCAATTCTTAAGTTTTACTTAAGTTAAACTTCTTTTACTTTAGGAAACCTTAGTTTACCTAAAGTAAAAGAAACCCTCTAATGAAACCTTAGAAAATACAGATATACGAAAGTATCATATTTTGTTCAGAATGTTTTTCGTAATAACTTATTTTAAAAATTTTCCTTCATTATATTTGTAACATGTTATATTTCTACAGATAGAGATTTAATTTTTGATATTCAAATATGAAAAACACTTATTCCTTATCTTATCCATAAATGGTATAATATATTTACTTAAATTTATATGTATCATTCCTATATGGCTGCATAATGCACTATAAGACACCTGCGTTCTCTGAAATCTTGAGTTTTTATTTTTATTAAAATGAAATGATATAGTTAGTTAATGTCAAGCATTGAATGAAAGTAAATGATTGAATAGTTGCGTTTTTTTATTCTCACGTATAGTACTGGTGTCTACAAGGAATTGAAAAATGTGTGCGGTTGTGGCAATTAAGATGGAAGGCAAAAGGGTGGAAGAAGAAAGTAAATGTGTTTTGCTTCTTCTCTAAAAGAGTTCTTATCTCTCAGGCTGTTAATAAGGTCATTATCTGCTTTCACACATTCATACACCCACGCCCACCCACTAGTGAAGGAATTAATTGAGAGTGTCTGGGAAGAGAAGAAAACTCCTTTATCCCATTCCTCTTTTCCCGATTCCTCTTTCCCTTCTTTCTTCCCTATGCTAGGTAACCATATTTTTACATTTTTTTTGATGTCCTCCATATTTGCTTGAAATACGTTACGTTTTTCTCTCATTTTTTCCTCATAAAAAGAAAATAATATGTAAAAAAACAACTTGCACTTTTTGTATTTCATTTCATTACATTTAGAATATAACAAAGTATTTAATTTAATATTTTATTGTATTTGGCTTATAGTAGCATTATTTTATGTTTTTGAATTGATTTTTGGAAGTAATCCAAACATCTATACATCATATAAAACGGATCTAAGCAAAATGTTACGACTTGTTTGATACTATATATCCATGTCTAACTTGTAAATTTAATCGTTTAGATTAAACTCAAATATGTGTGTCAAATGATGTCTCATTCATCAGTTCATCAAATTGCAAATGATAGATGATTCTGACTTTCTTTTTAATTTTTAAGGCAAATCACCTTTTATTCACATATTTTTGCAGAGCAATAGTGAAAACAATTTGAATAAATTATATTTGAACCAAATGAATAAAATAGTAAGGAGAGTATTAAAATCCTTTATTATAAACAGACAATTGTAACTTCAATCACTTGATTTATTTGATGGGGCACAGTTAATATATAAACCTGATAAATGCTTTTTAATTGATTTTACAAAAATATCAAAAGTATTCTAAAGTCCCGATTTGAAACGTCATCCATGTTACTTTTAATAAATACCATTGTGTTAACATATTCTATATTGATTTACAGAGATAAATTTCAGAGGAAAACTTTCGGTACACAGAAAAAATGCATCAGAAAATTATTTTCTGTGTATTTGATAGAAAAAATATTTTTTTTTTGATCAAGTGATAGGGAGAGAAACAGGGTACTCTCTAAAGGGATTTCACTTTCTCCGTGACTTGAAAATATTCATTCAGCTTTTATTTATGACAGTATGAGCGGTATATTAAAGCTATCCTGGGTAAAAAAGATTTCCAAGTGAAAGAAAAAAAATCTGCTTTTGATCTGGCAATCTCTTTGTAGTTCCGTAAGAAATATCTTTAATTTAAACAAACTTCTCCTGAACTATTTCAGAGACTGGATGAGAAATAATGTTTTCATTGAGGGCTGTATATATGTATTTTTAATAAAGTAATTTGATAGTTTCCCAAGAAAACTGCTATATAAAGTCTTTAATTTTACAATTAATACTTATCTTCCAAAACTGATATAAATTTAAGATCTAAATTTTTATTTGAAATCTTGAGTTTTTAAATTGATTTTATTCCATACTTAAATATATTTGGAATTTGTAAGATTTTATTAGATATTTTGTGACAATTCCAAATTAATTGTTAAAAATCACCATATATTCTGTTAAAAATTATATCACTAAAATTTTAACTATTTAATTTTGTAGTCAAAATTTTTTTAAAGCTTTATTAAAAATTTTTATTTAAATTTTTTATTTTATTTAAATTTTTTAAAATTTTTTTAAATTCTTTTAAAAAATAAAAATAATATTATTATGAGAAAAGTAAATGAATTTTTAAAATGGATCAATACAGATTCTTATATCACAGTTCCGAAAATGTTATTTTAATTCGCAAATTTTAGACACTTCATGCAGTTTAGCAGGATTTTTGTTAAATACTATGTTTATATTTAAATTCAAAATATTTATTAGAAATATTAATCACTTGTATATCTCCAAATAATATTTTGATTCATTTAGAATTTTTTCACATACTATTTTTAAATTTTAAATTTGATTGTATTTGAAAAATGTTTCATTATAAGAAATGAAAATTTATGTAAAATAAAATTTGAATCAATGAAAAATTTTTCCTCATTATATTGCATGTATGCAATCAAAACATACATAATCCACAATACTTTGACCGTAGAAACGCAAATTTTAGAATTGTCTATTTTACTTCAAAAAATTAAGACAGTTTTGTCTTTAATGGTCTGAGCTATATGTGTCTCATTCTTATATTTTAATATCTTCTTAAATATTATCATAAAATGATCTTGCGTCGTTAATAGTGTTAGTATATCTATTTAAATTCATGTATATTTTCTTTTTTAGATGAAAGTCCATAATATAAAGTTCTGTTAAGTTATTTGCGCATTAATTTACTCATGGAATAAATTCCAGATAATTAATAAAACCAAAAAGTTTTCCTTTTATGAATTTCGTGTGAATGAATTCCTGTATATTTATAATTTTTTTTAAATACTTAATATTTTACTTTGAGAAAGTAATAGCAATATATAATTATGCAATATTACTTTTGGATCCCTTCATTTCAAAACTCCATCACCAATAAGTAAACATACAAAACACTCTTTAATTTGCCATGCAATATTTTTCAAAATTTTACTGATTATTTTCTGGCTTTCTCTTTTTAAATAGAAATGTAATTTTTTATAACATTTATAGCTACTTTTTCATGATATTCAGTTTTCTATTATTTTATATCAAAAGATAAATTCATGCTTTATTTCTTTTCAAATTAAAAATGTATAAAATTCTATTATTTTTTTAAGATTTTATATTATTTAAGAAGCATATATATATTTAATTTAATGGGAATTCTATTGGCAAACATTTAGCGAGTTCATATAAATTTAACTATATCTGAGTTGAAAAAAATTATATTTATTTAATCATTTATTAAATTTCTAGTACTATATGGCACCTTAATAGTTAAAATGTTATCAAACTTTTTGGGGTTCTTCAAATAGCCAAGAAAAATATTCAATGATACTCTAATTAATTTCGCAGTGCATAACTGTATTATATACTAGATACATAATGCCAATGAATTGGAATGGCATTCTTACACAATTTTGTTTTAATTAATAATATATTTGTGTTTTAAATCTAAAATTAAATTCAAATATGTACTTTAGGGCCTTTTAATTAATGAAGGGTGTATTTTAGATTTAAAAAAAACACACGGGAAAAACAGTAATTAAATGAAATTTATTAGTTGAATGAATTTGAATTAATTTATATAATTTTTCACTTTTACGTGTAATAGTGAAAATAAATGTTTAAGGAAGATACTTGATGACAATAAATGGATATGCACATTAAATTAAAAGTGCTAATGATTGTTTTAATTTGGAACACATATATCAATTCAACATTTGAATTTTTTATAATTTTTTAATACTATGATAGCAAATGTGTACAGAAATTTAATTAAAAAATTGCTAATGGTAATTTTAGTTTGGAATACGAATTTAGATTTTTATCAATTTCTCATATTACATTTCTTTTTAACATTAATACTATCTTCTTCAAAAATACTAAATAAACAATCATCTAGAATATATTGATAAAATATGGGTTTCATTATCAATATAGATAAATAGTTTAAAACTTAAAAGAAAATTCAACTTTGAAAACAGGTAATTTAACCTTAAATTTGCATTAAATAAAAATATTTTCTAGTAAAATTTTACTCAACTAAATTAAGCCATATATATATATATATATATATATATATAATATTTCACTAAAACTAGAATTCAAATTATAAGTTATTTAATTTAAAGTTATAAATTTTCTTTCCATGCATTTTAATTGGAATTATTATATATTAAGTTTATAATAACTATATTTAACAAAAAATAAGAACTTCATATTCAAATTTATAATTGTACAATTTAAATTAATTTATATGTTAAATAAAATAATGACTGATATGTGGTGTATCTCTCTATAAATAATAAATAAATATTTTATAAAAAAATATTTCCAATATGAAAACGATATATCAATTAAAGGATGGTTTCAGATGTAAGTTACAAATGAAACTTAATTCAATATTTTTTAATTACATACATATAAATTTTTGCATGATTTAAAGTCTAAATAATACTTAATTAGAAGTTTTTAAATATTGTAATGAATGTATTATATTAATATCAGGCGCGCGCTGAATCACTGAATTTTGAAGCTTCTTATTAGATCAGATATTACGTAGTGATGAATAAATGAATTACTCAAGATAGAAACAAAAATTTCTTAATCGCGTGAAATCGTGTAAGCATTAAATAATTTTAGATTATCATTGCATAGAAAATCAAAAATAAAATTCATTATCTTTATTCTACTAATTTCTGACTCATTTAATTGTAATAATTTCTTCTTACGTAGTTTGTTTTCCTCCTCAAAAATATACAAACGTAATGATATCATGGAACACCGAAATGTACCAAGTAGCTAATGGAATAAATACTATTATTTTTAACTCCCAGGAAAAGTTAAACTGGAAAATGTTGAGTTTTACACCTGGGCTAACAGATTGTTTCCAACTCAACACCTGTGCATGAACAATAAGACCGATGAACTTAATGCGATCCTGATGGCAGCCATTAAGAAGTTATTTAAAGTTCCTTATTTTGCAATTGAACTTCTTCATACTTAAACAGAATGTACAATAATAAGTGTCAGTCGCCTTTCCGAAATCGGCTCAGATCCAATGAATATTTGCTTTGGTGATCTAACAGTGAAATATAAAACGAAACAGTTTTTTATTTCAAAGTCATTCGTGGCTGTGACAAAACCTCATTTCTCGCATTTTAAAATATAGAAAATTTAAATATGAACTGATTAAACCCCAATATGTATTTAGTTTAAGTATTAATTTAAGATTTTGATTAAGTATTGGTTTAAGATTTAAAGAAAAAGTAATACTTTCATGTGAATGAAGGTAATATATTCATTAAATTAAACTTTATAAATAATGAATTACTCTATCCATATTGATTATCATATGACAAAAAAAAATGAATGCGAATTACAATTAAATTGAATTATTTTTTCGATTTCTTACATATTTTACTAATTACACAAATGATCAATTACATGTTTTATGATATAATTAGATGCATATTATGATATAACAATTTTTTCCCTTGGGAGAAGAAATCTGTTATTGTGTAAGAAGCATTTCACATAAAATAATTATTATTCACCTCTTTTATGTTCTTATCCGATAAATGATAAGCTATTTAGGGAGCAAAAAGAAAATTTTCTTCCTTTTCATTACAAGAAAGTGTTGGATTATCATGAAAACTCTTTTACTCACATTAGAGAAATCGATAAACATAATTTTTTCAAATGTTATAGAAAATTTGTTTGTGAATCATTTCGATTCCTTAACAAAAATCTTTATTAAACGGGTGATTAATTGTACTATCTTATTGTTTATCTCTATCTTATTATGAGTGGCGAGCTATGTTTTGTCATTTTAAAGAAAAATATAAACATAAAGATTTTTTAAAATTTTATAAAAAACACATTTTACGATGTGGTTGAGAACAATAAAAATAAATAAATAATTATTAAAAATTAACTTTGAAAAAGAATATTAAACTTAATTTGTTGCAGACTGCAGTTGACTACAAAGCTGAAACAAAGAGAATGTTCAAAAAATTTTATATTTTGAATGATTGAAAGTCCCCTTCTTGTTACTGATAAACTTAAGCATGGTTGTAGTTTTGAATAATAATATTTTGCATTAACAGTGCTACGAAATTGTTTAAAATAAAGAACATATTTAGGGATTTTCACACATTTGAGCTTTTAGGATATCAATTAACTTAAATAAATACGTCGAATCAAGAAATATTTATAATTTTAACACATTATGTTAAATAAGTTGTATTTAACAATCAACTTATTTGTTTATTTCAAATTATATATGTTATTAATACAAAATTAATATTTTTTTACTGTATTTAACTGATTTAAGAGTTAAATATAGGATATAGGCAGATTAAAAATAAACTTCTAGAAATAATATCAGTGTAAGTTATACAGAAAATGTTATATCAGATTCCAGGAAAAACAGGATTGTATTTTTTATTGTTGAATTATATTAATCATAAATTCACTTAATAAATCAGGGTGCATTTTTTCTATTTTCTGCTAGGAACTGAAATCCTTACAAGAATGAAATGCAATACATTTCAAGAAATTTCAGTTGCAAAAAATAGTTTCAAAGGACATGAGAATTTTTCTCCAGGAAAGACTATTACGGTTTGAGTGAAACGTAGTGAAAAGTATTTGGTAACATATTTTATCCCATAATTCACTTTTTTGACGAATGAACAGACTGTACTTGAAGAAATTTTTTTCTTAGTATCGTGTGTCCCAAAACGTTGCAGATGATCCAGTCCTATTTTAGGAGTTTCTTTTACATGGATGCATTATATTTTTATTCGTTTTTGCAGCAATGCAGAAATATAAAGAAACAAGGCAAATAGTCGTTACACAAGCTGTCAGGTTCTTTTGTCTCCGGAGAAAAACTTCTCCGTTCGCAACGATGCAAGGGAAAAATTACATTATGATGAGGAAAAAGAAGCGAAACAAAGATGAGAAATGTCTAGATTTCATTACTTTTTATATTGATTTATTTAAGTCTTCTAAAATAAACACTTTTTGAAGCATGTGAATAGCTTTGAAATAGGTACACTTTCAGAAGTAATCTAAGCAATCACTTATGTTATAAAAGATACAGGATGTACAAAGAATTTATTGAAGGGAATACTTCATATTATAATTTGAAACATGCCTTTGATGAAATAATCTGCAGTGTAATAAAGATTAATCAGAAAAATATTTTTAAATAAAAATTATTGTATATTACATAAAATGTTTCTTCTTAAAAATATCAGAAGAATATGGATTTGAAGTTGTTTTCAATTGAAATATATTCTCCTTATCAAAAAATCTCAACAGTTTGGTTGTCCTTAAAGAAATGTAGTTGCTTTGAGGTAATTTTTAAAGAATTATAAATTAAATATACCATTTATAATGTTAGCTTAATAATAAGAAACGCGTATTACATGTAGTACAGAGAGAAATTCAGTTTCAATTTACAATAAGCTAATAAGAATGTTATTTGTCTTTCCTGAGTCAAACAACCGTCTTTACGTGTTCGCGTCTTTTTGTTTTCTTCCGCTGTCTGGAGAAGTTGTTGCGCTTCTCGAACCCCTTCTCAAGTGGGCACTTGAAATAGTGATTCCTCCACCATATTAAGTGATTCATCCCCACCATATATCTATATATATATATATATATATATATATATATATATATATATATATATATATATATATATATATATATATATATATATATATATATATATATATATATTATTAAGTAAGAAAAGAGTTATATTAAAATATAATCTATTGGTGTAAGAAGATATTTATATGTTATTATAAAATTCATATTTTACTGTTCCATCTTGAATATAAAAACTCATTTAATAATTTTAAGCTTTACTTGAGAGATTTATAGATATTCGTTTCATCTAGCTAAAATTGCTAAATAAATTTCTGAATACAGCCTCGTAATTTTGAATCACAGTAAAATGACTTGGTTAATATCAGAGGTGAAATGCTCTCTCCATTGCAAGACTTGCCAGTCGAGAACTTTTCTGCTCACGGAACTCTTGACCATCGGCATTCTCAGCATTATGGTTTTTGGCTGAGTCTGTTTTAGAATTCTTTCCCCTCCAGTTACAACGGCTCATTTTCTAAACATTCTATGGTAGCCTATTTTTCAATATATAATTTTGTTTTTTAAGATACAATAAAATATTTTTACCTTACTTTGATAAGGGAAGACACTCTACATTTATTCTTATATTAGATAGATAAATGTATTTACGTGATTATTTTTATATTTTCTTATTATTTTAAGAAATAAATGTATTGTTAAAGTTGCTTTCGTGTTTTGTTGGAAAACGTATCAAAATATAAATTATACACATAAATGTTTTGATCTATCAAAAAAATCAAACTATATCATCTCAATTGTATGATATTTTTAAAAAATATTTTACCAAGATACACTTTTGTTCTTCATTAGCCAAAAATTTGTAAAAATATTCGATAATTTCAAGCATTAAGCACGTATTACACTTGATTTATTTAAAATAAGATAGAATGTTGATAAACTAATTCAAATTTTCATATTTTTATCTAGTGAAAGATAATTCTGTTTGCAGGGATATTTTCAAATAGTATTTAGCATTTTTTACACAAAGTAATTTCGAGATTTCATAATATTATTTCGTCATTATTATAAATCATTTGAGTTATTAATCAAATTTCTTTTCCTCCATTAACATGTTTCTCGCATTATCTAGTTGGCTTTAAGTGTAATAATTTCAACTATTAACAAGACTCATTCAGTAATAATGAAAATAAATTAATACTCTTAGCAAGGAAGAACTGTATAAAACAGATGAATTTTACACTTCCAAACCAATCTGACGCAATTTTCACTGAGTATTCAATCCAATATTCAATTAATGTGAATTTAATTCAAAATTTCAGCTCGCAAACTAGAAAATCTAATAAACCTCTTTCTTGCTCATTATATCAGCAACAATTAGATACATGGATGCACACTCATGCTGAAGAACATTCGCAACGCATGGTCGTGGATTTCATTTAAAAAATTCTAACGAGAAACTAATTTTAGCTATTCCTATCCCACAACTATCTACTAATGTGGATATCAATTTAGTTTTATTATGTAGTTTCAACAGATAAAACTTGATTGGTGCATTAAAGAAATATTCCTGCATAATTTCGAATACCTTTCTAGCAAATAAAGTTTAAAACGGGTGATTTTGTGTCTATCATTAGTCTCCGAGATTAATCACTATTAGCTGAGGTACATCTTACAGATGATAATGAAGGGAAATATAGCAGACTGATTCCTCTTATTATCAGTTAGTGACTTCGGAGAGGGATATAAGTTTTATGGAAAACTGGATATGGAGTTCATTCCAGGTATTAAATACTATTTAAGGAGAAATGTTAGGCATTGATATATAAATGAATTAAAATCTTATATAATCTTGATGCATTTATATTGATCATGTAAAGTTTTATGAAATAAAATTAGAAAGTCATTAATAATGTAAAACAATTATTTCATGGATTTCTTTTAAAGTAAACTATTTTCCAACCGTTTTATTTAAATATATTTAAATTCAAAACATTCAATATTTAATTGGGGAATTTTAAATTTACAGTAATTCTATCAAATAATCTGCATATTATGCACAATCATAAATGTAATTAAGGGGTTTAAGTATTTTACTCATTTTATAATTTCAAATAAACAATTACCTTGATAGATGAATCTATACCGATAAATCTATGCAGATGGGAAAAGGGTTAGCGTTTCTGACTCCTAGAATGTTAAACCGGGGTTCGAATCACGGTTTGGACATCTCTGTGCGTGTTTTCTTGTCTTTTCTGCTGTGATAAAGAATAAACGTGGCCCACCTTATAAACGGGTTTGTAGTGGAGTGACGTTGGTAATACAACTTGCCTCAGGGAATTTGTTCACAGGGGAAAACTGGGTAATGGTACATGAGTTAATGTTTGCAGCCTTATTATGGCAAAGAATTAATTACACAATCACCACCACTAGAAAAAATATACATACATATATATATATATATATATATATTTCTGTACATATATAATTATATATTAATCCGCATGTGCACGTGCGTTACATAATATTCATTAAGTAAAGAAATATTTCCCTTTTGTTATTATTTTTAAAATCAGTTAAAATTAATAAAAACGTAACATATTTAAGAATTTTGAGGGATAAATTATTTGCATTTTATTCTTTTATAACACATATTTAAAATGAACTCACTATATAATAAAAATAACGTTTCACTGTAAATGTGAAGTGGAAATTAAGAGACATCAAACAAACACAGAAGAGAGTTATTATAGCTCCATCAATACCATATACACAGTATCTTTATCACCATAGAGAGTGGGACAACAATGTAAGTACGATTGCTTCTGTTTATGAGCTGTTTTCTCCTGCATACAACTATTATAGATTCGTATCACAAATGCCTGATTTAGTCCAATACGATCATCGCTTTCTGTGAGGGATAGTTCAAAATCAGTAAAGGCTGCTGTTATTCCTCACTGTTCTACTATTCTGAAACTTGTTTATATGATATAACTTGTTTACTTGATATAAAACTTGTTTACTTGATATAAAAAAATCACTATCTTATATATAAGGAATAGTTAAACAGCTGGTGGGAAAAGGCATGAAAGAACAATTGCCGTAGCTTAAATTGACAGACTATACTGCCTTTAAGTAGCATCTGCAGGTGTCTTTATAGCCACATGCACTGCAATATATATGCACACAAAAGATGTTGAAAAGAATTGATATCTTATAGTGGTAAAAACGCATTTAGTGAATATCATCCCCTTGGCATTCTTTTTTTTTCATAAAATTGCATTTTGAATGATAGGCAATGTATTATTATTTTCAATACCGTTGAAAATTTTGTTTATTTCCTTGGCATTCTTTTTTTTTTTGTTTACTTTAAGAGACAACGTGTTCTTACCATACTTGTATATACGTACTAAAATGGTTCAGAATTATAATAAAAGAATAAACTTTTTTCTTATATAATTCTTAAGAGATTACCATTTTTTGTGTTAAATTTAACTATCTTGTTATTAAAATATAACTGTTGAAAAATCTTTATTTCGAAAGAGTTTTACGATGTAAGATGTTTCGAACAAGTACAGCTTTTAATCCCATGACATCCTCTGCCTTCTGAAACACCATGTAAGGGAAGCGTTTCAAAGTCACGTACCACAGTCGAGAGTAAAAGCAAAGATAAATGATGTTATGCAAGATATACTCATTCTTTATCTTCCTATTCTATCGGTCTAAAATAAAACACTAAATCTCTAAAGCATCTGATTCTGTCTCATCTAAACGTAGTCTCTTAAATAGATCATGTTTGAAACTTTTTTCTGAAAAGGAATTTTAGATTAAACTTAATGGGGATGAACTGTGGCATCAAAGTACTTTCTGCTGTTATCCTTTCTTTAAACGAAAGTATCTCTCCTAAGGAATGCATTCTAAATGAATTGCTAGCACATGTAATTTTTCACGAAATTGATCAATAATTTAAGGCGGATATATATATATATATATATATATATATATATATATATATATATATATATATATATATATATATATATATATATATATACATTTAAAAAATATTATTTGTATCAATATTATAGAAAGTTTACTAATAATACTAAAGTGATTTATTAAAGTAATTATTTTTTTAATTCAAAGATCATTTGAAATTTTCTAATGAATGTATAATGCTTACTTGTAAGTCGCCTAACAACTTACAAAAGTATGAAGCTTTTTTAGCATCCATTATAAGTTTATAAGGAAACTTTTATTATTACATTTCTAACTAAGCAATTAGACACCTAAATATAAATCGTCATGTTTATACAAAAAACAATTTTCACAATTATGATATTTATAGCTATTTTACTATCATTCCAGATATATTTATTTATTTTTCGTGTGAAATCTTTGATATTTCATGAAATCTATGTAAGGAATTGGGAAAGTTGGAAACTAACCTACAATGGACATATTATGCTAAAAGTCTTTTAAAATCCGCTTTATATTTCCCTTTCATGAACATACGAACATACATTCATAGAAAGAATAGGAATTGAAAATCCCCATACAGAGTCTTACTTGAAAAAATGCTTGTAAAAAATAAGAATATTATGCATTTCCAGTTTTTCAAGTATAGCTAAGAAAGTGCACGAGACCATAAAAAAGTATTCTAAATTAGCAAATTTCCAAAATCAATTTTTTCAGATAATGAATTGTATTTCTAGTAGTAGAAATATGTGAACGTAAATATTTATTTATGCAAATAAACATGATTATTATTAAAATTTCAAAGTTAAAATTATCGTCAGAAATAAATTAATATATTCTATCTTAAGTCTTAATCTAATAATTTTTCATATGAAAATTGTTTTAAAATTCATCAATTTTTGAAATCAAATTAATGTATAAAAATCTATTAGAATCTAAATGTTGTAAATTTATTTGATGGAAAAAATGTTTCAGAATAATCATATTTAAATTATACTTTAATAAAAAGCTTTTAACGGTTTTGAATGAAATCTGCATGATCACGTGTTTTCTAATTCTACTAACTATACAAAGAGTCTTCATGAAAATTTAATTAACATGTAAAATTTGATTCTTTAAGTGTTATTTAATTTTAGTTACTTCAAACCTATCAATAATATTAACCTATGTAAATATTAGTTTTGTAGATTTTAAATTTTATATAATTTCTCTTAAGAAGCGTTTAATATTACAATAGATAGATTGATATCAACAAAATATATATTTCAACACAAAATTATTTTTTGCTAGTTCCTAATATGAGATATTCTTTTTATTGTGTTTTGCTTGATGTTAAAATACACGCATTTAAATTATTTTTAAACATACAAACTTTTAAATAGTTTCAAAATAAATCATCTCAGAATAATATTATTATTACAAATCACATAATTATTACTTTCATTTATGGAAAACTTAATTTTTTTTATTTATGCTCGTCAAAGCTGAAAGCAAATCAACTGCATTATTTGATAGTTGTATGTTCAATTTAGTAAAAACATTTTATTATCATATCATTTATAATTTCCTTCAATTATTTTTTTAATGTTTCTTAAGTCCTTTTACTTTTCCATTTTATTAGGAAAAATGTATTGATTTTTCCAATAATAATTTTTAAAAGTAGGTAAGCCTGCCAAATTCATAATTCTTAATAAATACAAATAATACATCATTTTATGGATTAAAAAACTGATTATACATGCATGTATCTTTTTCTTAAGAAAAAATTACTGTAGTACCTGTGGTATCCCTTTATAACAAACGACTTGAAGTATGAATAATGAAGCATTTCTCAAAATTTTAAACTCTTATTGTAATATAAGGAATGCGTAGTTTTAAAATTTTTATCATTTTATCAGACAAGGAAAGATTTTGGTTGAATAGAAGTATTTTCGTTTATCATCTTTTAGTATAATTGGAGATAGTTTAGAATTTCTGCCATCGAAGAATGGTGAACGTTGATGAGCATTCTTTGAAAGTCTTATTTTTAATTACAATAAGCCTTTTGTTTCATAAGGGCTGTCTTCCCTGTAAAATGAAGAATGCCTTAAAAAAAGAATCAACCCACACATGATTTTGATTACTTGCTGTCTGATAATTGAGAAATAAACTAAATTTTCTGTTTCAGTGTCTAAGCATAAAGCCATCACTCTAAATAATTCAACAAAGAAAATCAGAAAATACTTTACCACAAGAATTATATTACTTATTTAACTTTTCAGGGATTTATTTCTATTTAGAGAGCTAAATCCCTTTCATTGAAAATATCACGTCAGCATTATTTATAAAGAAAATAACAGATTTAAAATATCTATCAAAACGTTAACTGCTCATTGTTATAATTCTAAGAAAAGATTATTGAATTTTTTTCATAAATAATTAAATTAATGTTTATTTCAAAAATAAAAATTATACTTTTCAAAGATTTTAAAATTAAAAATTACTGCTCAAGGAAAGACTAGTTAAAATAGTCTTAGTATAAAACTAAGATGTACAATTATTGCAATTATTTCTAATATAAATATGATTAACAAAAGCTTATATACGAGTGTTGTATCTGAGCATTTAGGAAATATCATATGAATTTGTCTATAAGATAGAACTCGCCTCCTGAGAGGGTGAACACTTACAAATTATTTAGTTGTCAAGTGGATTTTCAAAATATAATTCTTACTAAATAAAGTACTTCTAGGGATACTAAAATAAATAATGTAATGAAGAGAAAAAAATAAAATCAAAATTTTTTAAGTTTTAACTAAATACTGAAGTTAAATTCCTGAAAACTGCTAGCAATAATTTTTTAAGCATCATAGATTTCATAAATTCATTTTTAGAGTATTTTGAATTCTATATTAAATTTAGATTGTAAATTTATCCAAACAAATTATAAAAACTATTATGCAAAAAAAAATAGGATACATTGTAGTGTTTTAAAAAGTCATTTAGGAAATACTAAAATAGTTTTAATTTTACCGGAAATTCATTTAATTTTAAAATATTATGATAAAGACATAAATGATGCATACAAATATAGTTTTCTAAACTTAATTTGTATGTATCATTCATATTTTTGTTATAATATTTTGTTGATGAATTTTTAAATTTGAAATGCATACATATCTTCTAAATGAAGATGTTGGAAATAAATAAATTATTTTTATTAAAATAATTATGGATTATTTATTAAGGTATATTATCATTGATAGTTTTTAAATTTGATATTCTCGTATTAAACAAATTCAATTGTTTAATTCCATATAAGAATTAAAATTAATTGTAACATTCAGAAAGTCTTTAGCTTCCAATCAATATTTTTTTTTGAATTTACAAACATATATAACACCTCACAGACAATATAATCACAGCTTGAATCATTATGTAGGTGGTGCTTTAGGAGACACGAATTTTAAATTTTCTAAAGTTACAATTTTACTTTTTTATGTTTTTCCACAAACATTTCAACCGTTCTGTAACGGTTGAAAAGTTTGAACGAAGAAAACAAAGAAATAAAACTGAAAAATTTTGGTATCTAAAACATTTTTTTTAAAATAATATAATTTTTCAATTTTCAGCAAAAAATATTAAAAATTTTATGAAAATTTCATTTTTTTCAGAAATTAACTCTTTCTGTAGGAATCTTATAAATGCAGATATGATGTCATTGTATTATAAAATGCCTACTTCCTTTATCTCTTTGATCAATGTATTTTTATTGAAAAAATATAAATTAAAGGTGAAACAGTTTATAATTATAAAAAATATAGCTGTTCAACACAAATTGCAGAATAATTGAATACATTAAAAGTTTTATTTTAGTAAATTTTAAGTGATAAATGAAAATGCTACTTAAGTAAATTATTGTTAATCTATTGTTACAGTGCTATAGAGTAAATTATTTCAGCCATTTAAATAATTGATATAATAATAATGTGTTCAAATTAATAGCTTTTATTGTTAAATACTTTCTTACAATTTTAATATTTATTCAGTACTGATACTTTAAAGTATTTAAAAGTACATTAATTTCAATAAGATTTTAAAATGGAAATTCACATGAATAAATTATATAGACACCTTTATTTATCGAAAAATATGCAATTTTTTAAATTTAAGTTATCCAGTTTTGCTTTTAATCACAAATTGTGTGTTAATTATTCAATATAATTATATTAATATTAAGAAAAATACATCACAAGAAAAATTATTTTATAAATTTATACATATTTTTCTTACATTGTATATTTTTTCTGATTAATATATACATCATTCCACGCATCTTTAATACACACAATAGGTTTCTATTCATGTAACATACGAAGAAAGAAATTCATTTTTGTAAATGAGGTTTTTGAAGAGCGCTGCCCTATTTATCTTGAATTTTTTGGATAAATGTCAATGCGGTGAAATTACTCTTTCACATCGATAACAATATCAATGGATTTATTGATTCCCTCTTAGTCCAAGAAAGAGATTCTCTTCGAGTTATGGTCTGTAATCAAGGCTCTCCAAGAACCCCAGCCAACCGATAAGAAATTGGATTGTCTCTGCTAAAAGCTGGAATAGTAGCACTTGGGATAAAGAAAAAACAGACATCGAGTCTTTTCGTATGTTTCTCAGTGTATCATGGCTTACATATTTTGTTTATTTGATACATTTCTCTGCGTTCATTAATCTTTCTCTCCTTTACTAGTATCCTTGATGTCTAATTTCACTAGTTATTCTTTTTACTGAAATAAAAAAAATGAAGTTCTAAATGTCTCGCTAATTAGGAATAATTCGAAGTTATTAAAATGAAATGTTTAAAGATATCGGGGTTCAGTGGGAAGATGCCATCAATTTAAATGCCAAAGCATTATTTGAAGTCACTATACACTAATAATTTTTTCTTGAGATTCATTAAAAATAGACATACATAAAATTAAAAAAATATTTAAAATAAATATATTAAAAAATACATTAGTCGTTTAAAAAACTCAATGACTTCAATTACCACAATTTTGTAATTTTCAATATAGTTTTAACAACAGTTAAATAACTTTTTAAGAACAATTAAACAGCCATTACTTTTTGTACTCTAAATAATATTAAATTCGAAAAAGAGAATACTTAACTATGTACATACCAAAGCTATATTTTGGTACCTAATATGCAGAGTACATTTTTGTAACTCTTAATGAATAATAACTCATTACTAATTACAATGTATTAATATTATATATATATATATATATATATATATATATATATATATATATATATATATATATATATATATATATATATATATATATATATATATATATATATATATATATATATATATATATATATATATATATATATATATATATAATGTAATTTGACATGAAATAGCAAAATAGCAATTCATATTCATGAAATTTGAAAATCTTGAAATCAATTTTATTTTAGAAGAATTTTTTACATATAAAATTAATTTATGAAAACGTTCTGGAAACTTTTATGTTAAGTAACCACTACTCAATATGTTAGATTAAACAATCGTACATTTATTTGTAGTCATTTTGTATTAAAGTTAGGCAACTATAAAATGACAAAATGACAATGAAACACTCAACCTTGTATTCACTTTCCAGTTTATGAAGGATAAATAAACATGATTATATGTGTCTGCTAGATATCTTCACAAACGTATTCGCCAGGACTTAGATAATTAATCAATTTAAACAAGTTATTTTATCAACTTGGTAATAAATCGTAAGTTTTATATATAAAATGAGTATATTCTGTCGAATAATTAATTTTTAATATGATTAAAAGTAATTTATTAATACTGACATTGTATACAAAGCAACAATTGTGATCATAATAAGGGAAAAAGGAATATGTGTCGTTCATAATTTCTTTTCATTTGGTATCAATGAAAATACCTTTGTTCTACTTAGCTGCATTTTTTGATCAAGTCAATTTCGTGTTAACTGTGAATTATCTAAAATTACTATAATTATGGTAACGTATGCATAAAATTGTTCTGAATGAGTATTTAAAAATACTCTTGAACACTAGTAAATTATATTTTGCTTTAAATAGTAGATTGCAGAAATTAGAAAATTAAAATACTCACGCTATTTACTTTGACTTGAAAATAAACACCTTTAATATGGATTGAATTTTAGTGAAACTTTACAATCTAAAAATGGAAGTGTAATAATTTTTGCTTCAATTCCTTTTATTAGATTAAAACCTGATATATTTGCAGAGTTGCACATATTTAAATTAATTCTTCCTTATTTAATTATACTTTAATAGAAGGTGTCAAAAAAGGAGGAATAACTTTTTGAAAATAACAAATTCATTTTAAAAATAAAATTTTTGTTATCCTTGAATGAATTATTTTAGTCATTTTCCATGTTTTAAAAATATTTTTTATTCTATTACTCGAATAAATTTTAAGGGTGTATCAAAGTTAAGTTTCCTGAGATCGTAATATTTTTGTAAAGTACTTAATACAATAGTTACAATGTATCACTAATATAGTATTTTTCATGTGTTTATAAAATAAATAAATAATTTATATAACCAAAATATATTTATATATGCAATTATATAATCTTTATAATCTTTCTCTTCATCAAATTTAATTTGATAATTTCATATTAACAAATATATAACTTTGAAAATATCTCGGATTTTTAGGCTATTTTATATTGTAAATGTTGCAAAAAAAGTTTTAAAATCTGTATAAAAATAAAATAGAAATATTTTAAATATTTTAAATCTCATTTTATAGATTGGAAAAAAGTTAGTAATTGATTTCTACCCTTTATTTTCAGAGTTCCCCTTGATGGAATTAAGTAGGTCACTTTATTGAAACACTACAAAAATGTAATTTTTAAATACAAAATTAGCTCTTAATGTAAATTTTCTTTTTCCATTTTTTCTTCAAACCAATTTTCATCAAAATTTCATAAGCTTAGTTTATTTATTTTTTTTCCCAATTTCTCAGTAACATTTTATGTCATTACCTGTTAAGCACTTTCTAATGTCTAAGAAATAATTAAGATGGAAAAAAATGGCTGAATATACTTAAGTGACGAGCTAATTTATAAATGTATTAGAAAATGTCATCAGAAAGTAATTAAATAAAGGTAGTGTTAATTTACTTTTTTTTTATCATTTTTACGAGTTTTAGTTGAAGGCAAAAAGAGAGAGAAATGAAATTTCACATAAAGTCTTAAGGACATTTAAAAAGCTAATGCGTCTTTGACATTGACTTAAATCTCAAAAATTAAAAAAAAACATATAAAAATTTATTAATATTTAATACACTTAAGCACTTTACAATCGATAAAAATTGTAAGATGAGTTCATGCTAACACTTATGACGTGTTTTTTAACATTTACAATAGTATTTAAAAATGGGTTATCGTTTAAAATTTTTAAATACAAATTAATGGTAACAGACAATGGATATACTTTTCAGATAAATGATATAATATAGTCACATATATTTAACATCCACTACATCTAAACCAAGTTGCATGTGAAAATGCTAATGGATTGTATAATTTTACTATGCACTTTTTGATATGAAATAAACTTAACAAAACTTAAATGAGCAATAAAACAAATTATTCAAGAAATTCCTTTTACTCTCAATATGAATATTATTTATTGATAATTGTTATGCATATAGAATTTAATTATCAGAGTATTCTCTTGGAATAAATTTATTTGAATACCTCATTAGAATATTAAATCCAAATTGTAGTTTCTACGCGCTATATACCCAAACGATGAAAATATTTAATTTAAATGATTAGAAATCCCTTATATATTATTTTGTTTTTAATTAAGATTGAAATATATAGTCTTAAGTGAAAGCGTAAGTGAAATGTGACAATGATTGTGAACTTATACTAGGATGATCCATTTTGCTGCTTACCACGCGACAGTTGACAATGACATAACCTTCAAAGTAAAGACAGTGTACCTTCCAAAATTTTGAAATTTCGGTTTAAATTTTCTAATTCATGGCAGTTGTTCTGAGAAAGACGATGAAGCTTATTAGGTAAAATGTTGTTGTTGTTCTCGTGTGTCAGCTAGGCTGGCAAATTGGGGTGCGCTGCTCCACTTTCCCAACTCAACCGTATTTGGTGTGGAGTCCCGACATCTTCAGTACACACACATGTTATAGGGACCCGTTTATAGGGTAGGCAACCATTCACCCCTCATTCAAACAACGAAAGGACAAAGACAGGATAGAGAGAGCGAGAAAAAACATTCATGCCTGAACCGGGATTAAAACCCAGGACCTCCCTTTCCGTAGTACACATGTAATATATATATATATATGTACATGTAACATATATATATATATATATATATATATATATATATTACATGTGTGTGTTGTTGATTAGAGCTTTCACATATATATAACCCAACATTCTTTCAAATGGCACGTTTAAATATTTAACCATTATTGCAGTGGTAAAAAATTTCTAACAATATTTGGTAACTGTTTCGAAAATGTAGCTCTAGAAACAGTTTTAGCGAAATTTTTGGATTGAAAAATTTGATATGTTTGCTCTCAACAAACGGAATCGTATTACTGTTATTCAACACGAGAAACTGATGTAACAGAGAAAAATTTTGTACAGATTTATTATTGTTAATATGCAAGTTAATTAATATTGCTTACCAAATCAAATCATATTACATATAGCTTTGAATTTTGATGTGTTTATTATAATTAAAAAAAATTTAACATCTTTTTTCTCGATGTATAAATTTTTCTTCTGCAAAAAACCTTTGTTGGAGATAGCCTTTTGGAGTGTTTCATTTAACCAGAAAAAGAATGAAAAACATTTATATTTGTACCTCTTTCGTTCGTCTACTATTTTATACACTTTCAAAGCTAAATTACTTAGGTGATTGTGTTTATACAACGCATTTTGTAAGGCAAACACCAATTTATTTTCATGTTTTCAAAAATTGCAAGAATAAATTGTAGAAAAATAACAATGATATAGAAATAGATTTATAATGTTAATGTTAATGTAAAACATTGGAAGAAATTAATATATTATGAGTAGACAATGATGGGGCATGTTGCAAAGCTCTTGCGTATTCTTAAAAGACATGAAAAGTTATGTAAGAATGATGTGTATTTTAAATAAGCTTGATTTTGCATGACACTAAGCAGTATTGATTAAGTATTGATATTATAAAGTATACTTAGAAAATAAAATTTAAATAAATTTATAAAAGCCACAGCATCATAATATTAAATAACAGATTTTACTCACTTGATTCTTGCGAGAATTTAAAATTGAATCGTATTATTTCAAATTTAAAAATTACGCATTTTAATGAAAAAGAACTTAAGAACTTATTTTGAAAAAATATAAAAATAATGCTCTTTTAACATTTATATGTCTCTATATCATGTAAAGAATGTTTCTTTTAAAACATTTTGATTTTGAAATATATGCGATTTACGATAAAATTCTACATTAAGGTATCTTTCTCCAAGTCTATATACAAATTTATTTATATGTAAGGCCTTTTGTGTTTAACTAAAGGGAATATGGAATATTTTATATCTAAACTTTGTATTTATTTCAAGATTGACTTTACGCAAAACTGATTTTTGAATATGGATTTTTAATAAACAAGTTAGATTGGGGCATTGAAAATTTTAAATATCATTCTTAACAAAACTACAGTGATGATCAGATCGAAATTTATAAATATTTGCATTGATTCAATTACGAAAAATATTTTACAATAAAGCAATAGAAATTTGTTACTCATATTACTTTTCATATTTTTAAGAAAACACCACACATGTGAAATGCTGCTGTTATTAAGTTATAAAATTTGACCCAAAAAATATAACTTTTTCTTTGATACTAGAATCAGAATAGCTATTATTTATAAATCAACCAAATGTTCTTTTAAGAAAGAAATTATTATTAAACATAATATACCTATATATAATTTTGAAACAAACTTCATAAAACATTTCAAAAGCAGCAATAATGCATTTAAAGCCTAAATAACTACTTATATAGCTTTCTTAGCTTACATATAAGAATACATAATTTCTCTAAAGTTACTAAGCTCATGAAATATAAATTCCTCTAATTTAAATTAAAGGTATCTTGATTATCATCATTTGAAATTAATTATTAAAATATAAAGTAACAAAAGTTATCAGAAAAATGAGTTGGGATTTTTTGCTCAAAATTTAGGGGCTACCATTTTAACTTTGAAGTTTTTCAAAACATTTCGCTAGTTAATTTTTTTTTTTTAAAAAAATTTGCATTTAAAAACAAAATATTATTTAAATTCTTAACTATATTGAAACTGAGATTCATTTCAATAAAGAATAGAACATTAATTGGAAAATATAATCCAAAATACGTATAAAAGTTTCACCTTGGGAAAAACATTTTCAAGAAATCTTCTTTTGATGATGAAACTTCTGTGTCTAATTATAATAAAATTTAGCCTGATTTTAAAATAAATTTAAAAAAAAGATTTAAAAAATATTTAAATAAAATTTTATAGTTATGCTAATTTTTAATATCGACATATGATAAATTAATTCCATATTTTTATATGAAATAATAATTAATTTCTATGGAAATACTGCTAATTGTTCTTACAAGTTACCTGAGTAACTGGACTCCATTTCAAAGATTAAAGAAGCACAGTCTCTTCAGTCTGGTTAACTCACTGCACTTAATCAAGAACAATGTTGAACCACATGACTTTATCTGCGGTCTAAACCCTCCTGAGGCTCTTTCAAATATTCACTTCAATTACAAACTTTCTACGGTAGTCATCAAGAGAGATTGTTTACCTGAATTGCTAAAAAAATTAAGTCTTGGAAATCATTAATAATATACCACCAAATGACATAAAAATCTATACTGATGGCAGAAATATAAATCACTGAACTGGCAGCGGAAGTTTCATCGAGACTGCTCATGACAAACTCTTTTTTAGACAACGTATTTCTGACTTCTGTTTGGTTTTTCGTAGCGAATTAATACTCTTTAACATCGGACTAGAATCCATCATGAGAGAAACTAAATATAGTGATGTCTGGATATTAACTGATAGCCGTAGTTCAATTCAATATCTGCAAAAATGGCCCTGCTTGGGAGACCAAGCAAGTCTTTCTATTCTACACAAGCTTAAAAGTGTCTCCCTTCATCATAATATCTATTTTCAATGGATCCTGTATCACGTGGATATTGTAGGCAATGAAATAGCAGATACTTTATCAAAGGAGGGATCAGGTCAGCCTGCTCCTTCTTCTTTCACGCTTACCTACCTTGAACTCTTCTCCCTGAAAAAAAACCCAGCTTAAAACCAATTGGCAGGTACATTTGACTCACCACTTCTACAAGGGTAGAAAGCCGGGACTTTTTCTGGCTCTTTCCTGTGATAGGAAATCCAACACTTGCCTTGCACGTTTTGTCTCTGGCCATCTGAAATGCCTCACTTTAGTAGCGCATAACAAGACCTTCCCCCTCTGTCCTAAATGCCAGAACACGAAGCTTCTCCTGAAAATATCCTGAGTTGTATGAATATACTATGGGACGAAATCTACACTTTCCCCCTCCTTGTCATCGATTTCCTCTCCGTCAACGGATTCCTAGAATTTGTCCGACTCCGTCAGACCTTTGGAGATAAGCAACAACAGGTTACAAAATGTATTTATAATGAAATAAACATTAGTTAACGCTATCATTGTTTTGAAAATGTAAATTTTTAATGTAATGAACTATGTTAATGGCTTACTAAGTAATTGCGCATAACCTGAATAGCTCCTTATATTTTTATGAGGTGAAAGTCAATGTCAGTTAAGATTTTTTAAAAATGAAAAATCTTAAAATCGCAAAATCTTGAACACAAAACTTATATATATATATATATATATATATATATATATATATATATATATATATATATATATATATATATATATATATATATATATATATAAAAATATATATATATATATATAATATCATAAGCATTATGTAAAACTAACCTTTTGTTTTAAAAGCAGCAGACATTTCTATTAGGAAAGCAAACATTTTAGTTTAGGGATTAGAAAAACTGAACATTTTTATAGAAACAGAGTTATTGATTAAATAAAAAACAATGTACTATGAATATTTCAGTACAAAAATAATTAAAAGTTAAATATTCTTCTAATTTATTGAAATATTTTGAATTTACAAGGTAACTATAAATTTTTTCAGATTGAATATTGCGCATTTCATATGCATATTTACACCTTTAATTTATATTTTTAGACTCTTATTAAAATTTTTTTTTTAATTTTTGTTCATGTTTATATTTTTAAAAAAATTAAATTTTATGTTTATATTCTTGTAATTCCTTTAAATATAAAATGTAAATGCTTTGTGAAAATATAAGTTCTAAAATTATTGTTCTTCCGCTTAATGCTAAAAAAATCTATATGCCATTTTAAAATTTCAGTGAGAACATACATAAAGATGGCAGATTTTAAAATGATTACTAACAAGGATAATATTAAATCTAAATAACTCGCTTATCATAAATAAAAAATCTATATATAACAAGTAAATCAATGATATATTTATTCAAATGTCTTTTTTTCTCGATAACGGTAACATTATTAAAATTTTAATGCCTATGAAGTAAGAAAAATTACAATCAGAAATTATTTATTAGGACAGAATTGGGATACTTTGCCACAAAATAAGGGAATATATTTCCTATTTAACATTAACTCTAGAAAAGTTCAATTTTAGTATAAACAATAAAAAAGAATTTGGTTAACATTATTTTTTTTAAAAAAGTTATAAATAGTAATTTATTATTTTAACACCTTTCATATATTGTCCTCTTAATTTTAATCAAAATTTCTAATACACATTTAAAAAAAAATGAAAGTTTAATTTTTCCTGTATATCACACAGTAATTATGAGTTTATTCATACAAGCATATTAAATTTGAAATATATCTTAATAAATTTTTATTTCAAACAATCTCTTTTAAATAATGAAGATCTTTAATGGAATTATATGTAACATATGTTTGTAAATCCTCTGATTATGGCACCAGGTTGTCAGGGTATTTCTTGTACATACCCTCATGAGAGCTGCAAGTATTATAACTAAAGATACATAAATTTTTTCAAATATGTGCATTATTTTGTACTTAACATATTTATAATTTAAATTCAATATGAGTTAGATTTTCTTCTAAAGACTTTATTTTCAATATTTAGAATGCAAGAAATGGATTGAAATGTTCACATTTAAGAAGTACTTATAATAAAATTGTTTCTGTTATGGATGTCTTCCTCTCATCTCATAATTTAACCGTGTACTTTATATCTATTAAGGCATTGATTTGAGAGCTTAAAAGAATTATAAAATGTTTTTATTTTTTGGTGATTATTTTTTATCTTATTTTTCATTCTGCGAAGATATTATACTAAATATAAAAAAAAATCATTAGAATTTTTAAGAAATTTATAAGTATAGATTCTAAGAAATTAATACCCAAACAAAACCAGCTCTACTTGCAATAACAACTTTTACATACACAAGTCTTCATTGAAGCAGATATATTTTACACTGTACAATTACAATTGCACTTTCATCGTTAAAATAATATTTCAGCATATTGACCATAAACTGACGCAAGGTGATCAGTTAAAAAATGTGCAAATATTGAGCAGATATTTGCCGTTCATGAGAAAATGGAAAATGTACTGATCACAATACAATCCAAAAATTCTATCAATATCTTGTGAAAATGTTCAAAACTCACTTTGAATGATAAGTTTCTTGCTTTGAAAATAAGAAAAATAAAGCATAAAAACACACGCACAAATTTAACATTTATCGTATTTTTACTTGCTTATCATCATAACATTAATATCGTATTTTAGTGTATTAAAATAATGATTGGTTTGCTAAAAATATTTCGTTTTTTTTAATTATGGGTGTTACCTACATTTTTTTTTCATTTGAGAATGAAAACTTTATACTTAAGATGAAGATATTTATAAATGTTTCGTAGAAATTTTTCTTTTATAGAATATTTCGTAAATGTGTTTTTGTATTAACTGGTGATAATAAAAATAAAGTAATTGAGTTTTATGTGAATGAGTTTAATAAAAATTAACGTTTGACTATTATTATAATAATTTTATATTTTTGAAGGAATATTAAAGTAAGTTTGCTTGAAAGCATCTTATCATTCATATTAACTGTATTATGAAGTTTTTCATCGTACGACCTCATATTACTTATAAAATATCAGGTTAATGTTTCTGCTTTTCAAACCACAATGAACTTTTTCAATGTAACAATTTTGCCTTTTTATGCATTGAACCATTTCTTTTATATAAACTTCTTAAACAAGTTTTGTTTATTTATTCTACTGAAAAAAATTTGAAAATACAAATTAACAAATTAGTAGGAAAAGCATTTCTTTATAACACTTTAGGGTTTCTTTTTTACTTTAATGTTGATAACATTTTATCAGTATTTTAGTTGAAAACAATCTAATTAAATTCATAACAATGAAAAATAAAAATATGAAACACAGCAGAGGAAAAAATGTACTTTATCGAACAGATGGAGAAAATAATCAATTCAATAGAATTCAGTCATTCAGTAGGTTGAGTTCACTGACTTTTAATTTTCTCTTCAGATGTTTTTAAAAAGGTCATCAATATTTTATGTTGTTCAGTAAAATTCATTTACGATAAATATATAAGTTCATATTCATTATGCACTTATTCCAATTCAAATGAAAAAAAAATCCATGCATTACAATTCATTTTCAGTAAGATATGATTATGAGATAAGGCCTGATAATTTTTTCATAAAGGGAAAATAACGCTTTTTCATTGACAGTCCGCCATTGTCCTCCAATTGATTTTGATCAATGGTTAAGGAAAATAACTAGGTGAAGTTTCGGAATCATAAATGCTGAAGCAGTAGCCTACACATCTGAGAAATATCATCAGCAGTAAATTTAAATGCTAATTTTTAAATCAATTTTGAGTAGTAGACAAAACATTTATACGTTTTTAAAATTAATTTAAATGAATTAACTATTTCATCATTAAAAAAGTAAAATTAGACTATTTTGGCAAACAAAGATAAGTATTTTTAATTATTTTGGAAAAACTCTTTCAAATCTTTATATGCTTTTATTATTATACTTTTGGATTCCTATTATTGCATTCTTTCTGATTAAATTAGTCTCAAAAAGTTTGTTTGGATCCTGAAATATTTCTATTCTTATATATATGCTTAGAAGAACATGTATATTATACCCGAATTAAACTATTATTTAAGCAAAATAAACACTTCATCAAAATTTTTTACTGATATTTATTAAATGGTGAAGGAAACAAAAATTGATTTTCAATTATTAAAATTTAATTTTAGTTTCCATAAACTTAAACAAAAAACAATCCTTTATACATTTTTTAAATATGCTAACTATGTTTTTTAAAAAAATAATTCTATATTTATAACTTTTGATGTTTTTTGTTGAATATATTTCTGTATATTTAATATCAATCATTTTTAAATTAAAATAAAAATATCTCAAAATATTCTTTCCAAGAAAAATGATATATATTACATTCCTTTATTAACCTGAAATTTAAAAACATATCAGGTACTTTTATGCATTCTTAAATTGCAAATTTATAATTTAATATAATATATACTGAGAAATCTAATTACTTATGTATTTCAAATATGCAGAAATATTCTCGATAAATTAATTAACTTTACTTTTAAAATCAGTATCTAAAGTTAAATTTACTGAAATACTTTGTAAAAAGAATATTTGTATCTTTAAAGAAAATATTGAAAGACATATGTTTATTTAACAAATTTATGCAAGAGCTGCTAATTTGTATTATTGATTAAATTATTCACAAAATTTGAAATTCCATAGAGATTTAAAGATCTTAAAATAAACGAATGGTGATATTTTTTTATTAAAGTCTGAGATAGTTTAAAATCAAAAAAAAATTTAAGGAAATGTTACAAAATATTTTTATTTTTCATGATGCGCATTAGAAATAAGTAATATTTCCACTTAGAGAACGGCAGAGTGACATAAAAAACGTGTTTTCTAAATCCTAATTTTTTCCCTAATATACACTTTTTAGTTTTTGAATACTACTTATATTTCACATTTCACATTATAACTTTAGGCTACTTGGGAGCTTCCTAATTGTACAGATAGGAAAACATGTCAGAAAATGATACCGGAATTTCAGAAAAAGTGTCATCTAATTACATCATAAATCATATTATCATCATAAAATAAATTTAAGTTGTGGTATTATTTTATATACATTTGCAATATCACATTTTTAAGTTTTAGTAAATAAATATAAATTAATTAGAATGACTGCAAAATTGTAAAAACAAATTAAACTTTATGAAATAATGAATAAAAATGTTTTTATGAATATTTAAATTTCCTTTTTTTCCTACAAAATAGATACAATTTTAAAGTAAGAAAAGCTACAGAACTATTGTTTATATGAAAATCTTTGTTGACGTATAACAAGTAAGAAAATCTTTCAATAAATAAAATGTAAAAAATTTGTAAATGAAAAATAATTAAAAGTTGATTATTACCTTTATTTCAAATTTTTATCATTAATACATAAATTTTACAGATTTGATAAATAAATTACAAAGTTTTTTACTAAATTAAAGATTAGTATAATTAATTTCCATCAAAGGGTTCTGAAAAAAGAAGGGTTACTGCATGTTGAAACAATTTGATTATTTAGTGCTTATAAGATTATTTAATATAATATTATATTCTAACTACACAATGAATAAATATTTTAATCCTTTTATGCACAATATAATAGCAATGAAATATTTTACTATTGCATTCTTATTTTGCTATACATGAGAATTGTTATTATATGCGCCAAATAAAGAAACAGATTATAATGTTGTAATTATTCATTATATTACCGTGGAAATTATTTGTACGTTAAAAATTATTTATTATTTGTATATAAAAATTTGATTTCGTTTTTTTAGATTTTTATAACACAGTTTTCATTGAAAGGTTTTAATATAATGAAGTTCATAAAAAACTATAAAAACAGTGTCATGACAGCCCTTATGTGACTAGGGCCCACAATGCGCGTATACTTATTTTTCTAACTAACCAACTATCCCTGGAGTGCGAAACGAATCTCGAACCTGTGTCTTGGGAGCCTTAGCGGCCTTGGGTTTTATGCATAAGAAAGTTTAAATAAAATGAGAATAAATCAAATAGTAAAATCATCCAAAATAAAAAAAAAATAAGAATTTCAGTGGTATTAGATAGGAAATAAAAATAACCGTAAAAAAACAAGCTTAAAAATAGGTTAAAATTCTGTAATATATTTATTAAGTACAAGTGTATTTCTAAAAAGTATTTCCTGAGAATCCTTGCAGTTACTTAAAGTAAATCAAGAAAATGAAATGTTGCGATAACATTTGTCTTTTTACACTAATAATAATTATAATACCAGAATAAAGAAAATTACGAATGTCATAATTTCATAAAAGAAATAAAGCGTTGGATTATGCAAATAATAAGCATTTCAACTAATTTTGTAAACCAAGGAGAGATTAGGAATGTCAAAATTATTTTATAAGACCAAAAATGTAAAGTGGATTTCTCATTTGGAAATAGCATTTTGAAGTCAGAATTTTCTTAGAATATTTTCTCATGTTACGAATAAAAATAAGCAATAATTACCAATAATATTTGGAATCTGATAGAAGTAGAATCATTGTCTATTGAAAGTATTCTGAATGATTAAAATCTTACTAGCACATGCCTACATAGAATAGATCAGTTACTAAATTTCATTCTGAATGAGAAGTATGTTTCACATGTCCTTCAACTATTAACGCCAGAGGGATCACTTAATATAGAATACCTTTACCATCCAAAAGATATGTAAATACACTAAAAATTTTAAATAGAAATTCATTACCCACTATTAATCAGTATCTAAAATTTCTTGAGTTACCAATTTAATCATTGTATTTATGAAACACTGTATTTACATGTAAATAACCAAAATTATTTGAGATTGCTTTAACTACATGAACAGGTTACGAAAATACTTATTTATACAATCATTTCACTAAATTTCATATTTTATTTTCCATCGATAATTTTATAACGGAAAATTAAAAGCAATTATATGAATACGCAATTAAATAGAATGTAGTTAAATATAAGTAAATATATCTTAATGTAGACAAAGAAACTGGAGCTTGATTTTGCCTCCAAAGAGGCAAAATCAAGCTACACATATATACTGTCTATGTTAAATTGGCGCTGTACTACATTCTTATAGATGTATATATCATTTTGCAAATGTATATTTACTCTGCATGTATATATATGCAAAGTAAATATAGATTTGCAAAATAACAATCTGGTTTGCCCTGATTTTTGACTTTTAAAATTTAATTTCTAAATTTTATTTCGCATAGAAAATAATTATATATTTTAATAAAGCATATACTTTGAGTCCATATATTCATTCTCATATATTACATTAGTAGATAGGTATCAGTGTAAATTATAGTATAAAGCTATTGAAAACTTAAAACATTCGGTCTTTGAAGATAAATTAATCTGGATTATCGAGCCTGATGTTTAAGAAATTTAAAAGGCAAAAATTAATAGCATATGGTAATGTTTTCAATAAGAGTATTAAACTATTTTATATTCTTTTAAAATTCCATTAATATTTATTTATTTATCTGATAACAACAAACTTTAAACACATGATTAATTTACATCATATTCTATGCAATTTACATTCAAATAAATATCATGTTGTTTCCTGTTCCATGTTTCGTGAGAAATTTGAGTGAAACTATGCTTGTTTTTGAATATTATTATAATATTTGTTTACTTCATTACTTACTTTAATTCAATATTTCTTGAATTTTTATTATAGCTTTTAAACATATTCTTTTTAAATCTTTATCCAAAGTTTTCTAAAATATCATATCTGTTCATAAGCTTTGAAATTAATTTTATAGTTTTGATTTAAATCATACATAGACTCCCTACTTCCCTCTCCCTAATTATATTCTTGTGCTTTATCTTATTTAATTCAATAACATATTTAAATTACAATTTAAATTTTTATTTGTTAAGTGAAGCAATAGAAATATATCAATTAAAGTAAAGTTCAAGAACGTTTAATTAGCACATATATCGACATCCCTGATTATTTTTCATAATTTAACGAGATGTTCAGATTTTTCCTAATACAAACTGTAATTGTTCGTTTCACTTTACATTTTGGATTGTAAAAAACGTATCTATGTGTTTTTATTTGAAAAATGTTTTAATTCAGCCACATATAATTAAGAATAATTTTTAGAATATAAAAAAGGAGAATTTTATATTACATGTATTACGTGTACATGACAGTTTTGAATAATATCACAATTAATTATGATATTATTAACACTGTCTTAAGAAATATATATTTTTTTATATACATCGATTTAAGCCAAACATATCATATATGTAATTTATGTTTTCTTGCAAAATTTTTTGTTTTATTATTTACTTTTTTTTCAATAGATTTAATATGAAAAATTCTTGAAATGTATAAAAGAGTTAGTAAAATACCTTCAATGAATTTACGTATCTTGGTAACAACATCTCGCATAGCATCCTGAGTGTTTATGAATAGTAATTATTTTTCTGCTTTATAATTCAAAAGTATGTTTACTATATTTCTCTTTTTCGTAAATGAAACTTCCCATAACATACTTTGCAAGTTATATACTTTCCAAAATGTATTTTCCATAAAACAAACTTAGAATCTTTTGGGAATTTCAAACAGATAAAATGTTCTTGCAAAGAAACAAGATAAATGTAACATGTTCCCCATTTTCCTTTTTTAAAATGCGTTTCTTGTTATACTTTTCATGTTATATTAGAAAACAAAAACACTGATGAAGAAAGATGACAGTAAGATAAATTACATTAAGTTTATATTTTATCCAAAACCTTAGCTCATTTTTGAACATTTTTGGAACATTATTATTTTTTTGGCTTTTTCTCAATTTTGTATAACCATAAATAATTCTTCTTCTTACCACAGATTTGAGAATATAATTTTACTTCAAACTAAGCTAATTGAAGGAAACAATTGCTTTTGGAATTGAAAAGCTGTGCTCTGCTATAACTAAACTAAGAAAATGTATTTTATTGATAATAATAACAAAAAATATATAATACATTTTGTTGTGATATCTTTATTTTTTCTGCTGTAAAGAATGGAGAAAACTTCTTAAATTTTCTTTTTACAACAGAAATTATGATGGAATTTCTCTAATAGTTTGAACATTTTCTCTTGTTTTGTGTGTGTTTAGACGATAAACTTCTAAGTATCAAATTATTTTTTAATGAAATTAGACAGTTCTTGAACTTTTCAAAATTTAGTTGAAGTGTAAATATTACATTAAGATTTTAGTGATATATTACAATTTTAAATTTAATATTTATATAATATATATATATATATATATATATATATATATATATATATATATATATATATATATATATATATATATATATAATATATATATATATATATATATATATATATATATATATATATATATATATATATATATATATATATATATATATAAATATATATTTATATAATATATATATATATATATATATAATTTTTATAAATTTGTACATTTGTATATATTTACCGCAACACGAAAAGTCATCTTTCACTTACTTTTATAAATTGTAAATTTTGTTAAGATATATAGCTTTTAATTTTTACGTGGATCAATTCATAGTTGAAAAATATGTTTAAACCTTCTTGGAATAAGATAACGTCGAATTATTACGAAAAATATTTATTAAATCATTCGAAAAAAAGATGAGAAACTAAAAACAATTAAATATATTCAAAAAGACAGAACACAATACTTGACAATAAATCTGCAAACAAGGTATTTCAGCAGATCAGTCCATGGCACAGGTGATCTATTATTTGTTCTGTTATTGTTGACATGCGATGACAACTAAATACTTGCTATCACTGTGATAAAATATTTTTGATTTTAGTTGCTACTTCAAGACAACTAGAATTTAGCTAACTGATTTTTGTTATTATTGGTATTCGGTGTTAAATAAATACTTGTTGTCACTTTGTCTGATAAAATAGCTCTGTTCCAGAAACTCACTTCATAGTTACTCGAAACCAACTATCTAATTTCATTATTGTTGCCACTCTATGATAACTGGATTCTAATTCTCATTTTGTTCGATAATATAGTTTTATTATAATAAGCCATTGTTTACAGAGTCGTTCTATCCTGTTTTAGGAGAACTGTTTGTTTTGTTTTTTTTCTACCATCAGAGATACTTTTACAAATTTCTAAATACTTCATATCATATGAGCCGTAAACATAAATAAATTGTTTTTGAATCATATATCTTATTTGTTGTTGAAGAAGTAATTATGTTTGATGTTGTTTCCTGATTATGTGTTCTATAAATGTATCTGAGCTACGAAATTCAATGTCGATGTTATTTGAGTATTATTGACATTAACATATTTATTATTTTTCTCACATAAGAATAATATTAACTTTCTAGAAGATTATTATTTTATTTAGAAACTAAAAAAATGGAAATTTAAGCATATTTTCAGTATACAAAGACATAATAAGTGCACTAGTTTGATTGATACATACAAAAATAAGTGATTGTTTAATATAATTGCTACAGGTGTGAATTAAATAAATGAATTGTTTATTTACTTGTTGATATTTCATAAATATGTCATCACATCAATTGCATTTTTAAAATTAACTTCTCTTGTTGCTGTTACTAGAAACTAATTTATACCATATTTAATGAATGGCCTCTACTCTAATAAAGCTATAATCGTAAACTGATTCAAATCAAATTTAAATTGCCTCAAATCAAAAAGACAAATGATTTTAAAACATAAATTACAATATCACCTAATTTATAGTACATACGTAGATCAGTTACAATAGTATTTGTGATTATTCAATAAAACTTTTCTAGTTATTCCATCAGATTAATAAATATTCTGTCGATACATATACAGATTGGTAACTTGTTATATAATAAGTAACCTAATCTATCAGAAATGAAATGATTTATTTAAGACTGTTTTAATTAATTAATAACAAATAAGATGTGAATTTTAAATTTTGCTGATTCCTTCACATAGGGAAATATGACATGCAATTTGTGTACATTTTACATGATCTGTGGAAAACAGTTTCTGAGAATATATAACTCAAATTATTTTAATTTATCTTAAAAATTTAATTTTGCTTTTAAAATATTAATTTTTTTAATCTCATTTTTTCTTTAAAATATTTATTAATTATTAATCTGTTGGTCATTACAGACTATAATATCAAAAGTTATTGAATAATTTTTTTCTAAAATAAGTTTCTAAATATTATTGTAAGAGAAATTTTAAATTTCTTATAAATAACTTTCTTGAAAATATGCTTTATTTCAGTCCATATTTCAGTTGAAATTTGACAAATCTTCATACTTACATTTCGTTAGGAAAACGTTGATACTGGTATCTCTTGAATTAATTGTTAAATAATTGAATTATCATATTTAACTTGTTTATATTTTTACTTGAAACAATCTTTCAGTATATTATTCAGAAAATAGAAGATTTAAAATTTATAGGCTTAACTTAATCCGGAAGTGATTAAAATTCTATATAGAAATTTATTTTACAAATTCAGCTTTATATAACAAGTGAAATAAGTAAGCCGATGAAAACCCCTTAGTTTTATAACCCACAAAACATCGATTTCGTTATCTTTGAAATATGACTCAAAAAGTTACATTTCTGAGGCTGGGAATTGAAAAATGCATGTCTTTCTCCAAGAATGACGATTTTTCTTCGCGCCTTTCGCGAACGTGATTTCTCATTTTCTCCTTCAATATCTCAGCAGGGGCCTCGTATCCTCTCTGAAAATCTCATTCCTCACGATTATGTGAAGAGGATATGAAAACAGCTGAGATATGCTGTATTTCACCACAAAATCCAGCTGAAGATTCCCACAGGTACAAAAATACGTGAGCATTGTTTCGAAAAGAACTCGTAATCCTGTTTTGGTTCTGAATCCGTTTTATAACACCTTAGAGATGATATAAATTCAGAACAAAAATTGAGAATTGAATGTTTTTAAATAATCATAAATAAAATATTCATAAACTTGGTTGCATATATTGATATGATATATATAGTATTCTTTTAGTTATATATTCAAATAATTATTGTAATATTTATTACCTGAATATCATCTATGTAAATGAATACTATTAATAACAAATTATTACAAAGTTAATTTACATATAAGAATTAAATTTGTCTAATTACAGTAACTAATTCATTTGAAAGATAATTAAACATGTAATCAAAAATAGTATTCAGCCGAAATTTATCTGGCACGAAATATCAAAGACAATAAGTGATGCCAATAATATAACTATATATGTATATAACTTATTAAAAAAAAGTTTAAAAAGCAGTTCATATTGCATTTAACATTAATTTCAATAATTAATTAGTAATTATATTAATAATAAATATTTTAATTAATATAAATTGTTCAATAGTAGTTAATAATTTAGAAGCTTTGCAAAGCTATTTATATTTTCAATTTATTGATATTACGTTTATACAATCAATAATTTTCTAACTATGTAATTGTGTAATTTTGAATTATGTAAATTAGGACTAAGTTATCTCAATGTAATTCAGGAAAATATATGAAATGAAAAAGTGGAACTCATATGATTGAGAATTTTCGCGTATGTTTTGTCAATATCAAATAGAAACCATAATACATACTTTATAAACAGCTTTAGGAGAAATTCCTGTCGGTGTGATCTAAAAACAATAGGAAATGAATAAAAGATATTATTGGAAGTGAGAATATTCGCATATGACTCGTAAATACCTATATATATATATATATATACATACATATATATATATATATATATATATATATATATATATATATATATATATATATATATATATATATATATATATATATATATATATATATATATATATAAATCAGTGACCGATGACAAACATATCTTGATGGGATTTTGGTATTGTATAAAAAATCGCATTAACAGAAGTGAGAATATTCGCATGGGACTCATGAAGGTATGTCTCATGCTGTTTATTCATTGAATATAATCAAACAGGATTAATACTTAATTTTTTTTTGCTTAATCATAAATTACAAAGGCTAAAGTAATGATCGAATTGATGAACTGTAATCGGATACTCACATGCAGTGTTAATTTTTAATCAATACGTTGTATGTTTCATTGAGTTTATTTCTTTTTGACAATTTTTGCCTCTTGTTGCGTTTGACCTCAAAACGTAATTTTTTACTTTTAAAACTTTTTACGTGCCTGATTCATCAATGGAAAGATATTAAATATCCAAATATTTAATAGAAATAAATATCTTATTAAGACAATCTTGTAGGGGGAAGTGCTATATTGTTTATTATAATACGATTTTTTCTAGAATTATTTGATTAACTTTTTTGCACTTAAAACTAAAGTAAAAAAATTATGAATCATTAATAACTAAAATATACATCATTAATAACTAAACGTATTTGAGGCTTAAGAGGTAAAATAATGTGACAGTGGAACTTGATTTCTTAAATCGTAGATTTTGAACATAGAACCAATAGAAAGAATAATTAACTTCAATTTCTTATATATATATATATATATATATATATATATATATATATATATATATATATATATATATATATATATATATATATATATATATATATATATATATGTATATATATATATATATATATATATATATATATATATATATATATATATATATATATATTTCAAAATATTTCAAATTTTAATTTTGATGTTATGTTTGGTAAACTATTAGACTTAACGTAATTTTTAAATTACTCCATGCCAATATATTTTATATGTTAGAAAAGAAAAAAAAATTCCCTTTAAATATTCATCAGGTATACATTTATTTACATATTTTATAAAGTGTTTCACAGACAAATATAAAGATAACTTTATTGTATTCTTAAATTATATTGTTATTCAAAATTTTATTTTTATTAAACAGTTTAGTATATATTGGTATTTTAAGAGATTAGAGTTAATAAAATAGTAATTTAGATTTATCAATTATAAAATGTTTACTGCTTAAATATCTTATTTTTAAAATCAAAATTTTAGTGCATATTATATGAAAATGTCATATCATATCATAAGCTATGTTAAAACTAATGTTATAGTTACGAAATTTTATCCAGAGTTATGAAATTTACAAATTCAGCCATTTAGTTCCAGCACCTTATCTCTGGCTAAACAATACATGAAATAAAATTTCATTCTGCAAAAAACAATTATGCAATGACTTTAGTAAATCCAATCATATCCAATGACTTGAGTGGGATAAAATGAGAAGAAAGTCTTCAATTTTATTTTCCATCCATAACTCTCCTGTAATAAAGTAACTCAATTTTCTTACGAAATAGAAAGATGTGCTTAAATATGTAGTTTCTTTCTTTTTGTAATGTAAGTCCAAAACTGACGTAAAGGAATAGACCAGGAATAGGCTTTGCTCCGGCATGATTGATTTTTTGCTATATCTTTGAAGAGAATGGAAAAAATGAAACTACAAGTCTATATCCAAGCTTTCAGGTTCTTATATTATATTGCAATACTGTTCCGTTAGCAATGAACCATGGGAAAATTGCATTATAAAAGGGGAAACAAATACTGAACTGCACATTTCTGCAAGTCTGGATTTTGTATTGTTTTCATATTTTCGTTTTTTTTAAGGAAGAAAATGTATTTCCTGGAGCGTGTAAGTAGTTTTCGGCTTGACACTTATTCAGAAATAAAATATATGACCAGAATTCTTACTTTTTGTGACAATATGAAGTCGCTAGATATAAAAGACAAGTTTCTAATGTGTTTTGTGGTCACTTTGAAAAACTATTTTTATTAAAACGAAAGGTAACTACCATATATAAAATAATTTTTTTTGTATTAAAGTACTGAAATGGTAAGTATTTAAATCGTTTACAAATGATATGAATTCCTTTTGAGTAAAAAATCCTAATGCATCAATAAAATATAATCATAAAATCTAAATGCATCATTTTATTCCCCTAAGCATATCGTTGAGATTTTTTGAAACGTTGTACAAAACTATCAAAATTTTCAATCGTTTAATCGTATTTTAGTTGAAAAAACAATGCTACCTGACTAGTATACCTGATATAGTGAGGATTCAAAGTAATTGAAAATTTTATATACAAGCCGATGCACTAAGTTGGGACAGTATCTATAGTTGCAATTTGCAATAATATTTTTTGAAGTATATTATTATTCTGTTTGGATTAAATATTGAATGAGTATATTTCAAGAAACTTCTGAATAATATGGAAATACTTATATTTTATGCAAATTAGTTAATTTTATTTGCATAAATTGGTTTGACTAAAATATTTTTAATAAAGATTTTATTTGTGATAAAAAATTTACTTTAAATTTTAAATGAAGGAAACTAAAACTAATGTTTAAAAACAAGTTATAATTTAAGCTATAATAGCTTTTGAACGTATATTATTTAGTCCTCTGAAACAACAAAAATAAGACTACTACAATAGGTTTATATAGTAACCTAGCTTACTTTTATGAGAAATGTTTTTTAAAATTATACGTTTCAATTATAAAAATGTTTCATGCATCTTTAGTTCAAAATTTTGTATGACTCTGTGATTTTAGATGAAATTAAATACTAAACTGCTACTTATAAATAATGTATTTTCAAATTTTTTTCATATTTGTTAGCCTTAATAAAGTTTTAAGTCTACAATAAAAGAGTTGAAAATGATAGTAGAAATGTTAAGCAAAACATAAAACCCATTTTACGTTATTTTTCTCCATTGTCCAGCTGTTGTCTTTCTTATAAATATCAAACAAGAGAAAAAGCATTAAATTTTAACAAATGGGCGTGGTAATATACACGCTGACATTTCTTTATTATGGATTCACTTGATAGCGATTTCATTGATATTTCAGTTATCATAATGTATTTCTATATTTAGAGCTATATGCATGATATTTTATAGATGTAAATTCCTTCCATAAAACATTGTTGACATGGCAACAAGTGGAAAACATTTAGAAAAATTGCAGAGAAAATTAGAATTCAGTAAATTACATTTTATTGCTTAATGATATATTGTTTTCAAAAATGTCATAAGATATATAATTTAAAACAGTTTTTTCGGAGTGACTGTGAAAATGTCTATGTATAAAATAAGAAAAATCCAGAAAAAAATGTGTATGTGCGGTTAAAAGTAAATGAACGTTACACATGGTCATTTTAAGTGCATTAATTATTAAACGGTTTTCTTAACTTTTACTAATTTATGTAATTTTAATTTCTCTAATTGTGGTTACTTAACTAGTTTCCTTAACAATAACAAAAATTAAATGCCATTGCTTAAATTAATAATTTTGGAAGCACAAGGAAATTGCTTTGATATATGCGCAAAAAAATTTAAAATTTGTTTTAAATTTTTGATCAAGTAGAAAATATTTGCAATATCTAATATCAAAACATAATTTAATAACTAATAAATTTTATTATAATTTATTGAATTTATTTTGTTTGCAATTTAAATAAATCTTATTCTGATAACTGAAAGAATATTCCGGGGAAAATATAAAATGAAAGGTTACTTTTTCAACGTTTAATCTGAAATATAATTTGTGATAGTTCATAAGAATAGAATATATATTATCCTAAAAATTGCATTTGATTTAAAATATTATTTTATGATAAAAGTTGAATATTATAACTGAAGGATTATAATATATATTATTTCACACCTGAAATTAAGACTTAAACTATTTAACTTTATCTATATTTCTTATACATTTATCTATATTTCTTATATATTTTTATAATGTATCAAATTTAAAATAAAATATTCCACTGATTAAAAAGGTACATAAATTACTTTGTTACTAGGATAGGTATATTAGAGGTATTATTCATTTATATTAAATTTAAGGTTGCGTTGTGTTGAAAATAACATAACCAGGTTCAGCATCTAATGGATATTTTATTCAGCATACAGCACAGATCGTATCGGCGAAGAGACTCAAACATGGCGCTCAGAAACAACATGTTTTTCAAGTACAGTTCGGTTTCCAGTTAACATTGAGATAAACCATTAAAAGATATAAAGTTAAAATTACATAAAACTGAAATATAAATTACTACGATCATAACAAAAATTAACAATAAATTACTTTTGAATAAAATAAGCTTAACATTTATTACTTAAGGAAATAGAATTAATTTGTTTTCTTTATAACCCTGTCAGACATCATTTAATCAATTTGAGAAAGCTGTTGACAAGTGCAGCCATCTAGAGGCAAAAATAACAATAACTGTTGTTAACACAGCTATTTATTTTCTTACATAAGTTTCCTTAAAATGGTGCTTATTTCTGATTAGATAAAGATTGAATTGAAGATCAAAATATCGAATTATTTTTCTTGAAATCAAGACAATAAAATTTAAGTTCATTTTGCTTGTACTTTTAAAATGTAATGTATCATTGTAAAATGCTTTTTCATTAAGCATACTCTTCAATATATATTAATCTATGATAAGTATTTAAATCGACGTGAAATTCGACCAATATACGGTATAATATATACAAGAGTGAATTGAAGTCAATAATAAATTTGACAAACTTTTCTAGATATATGGTTCATATGACATAAATAAACATACAACCCTTCGAGAGTTAACATTCCTGCACAGTTTAGAAAATTTAAATTGGCTCCCCTAGTTTAGGAAAATTATTGTCTAAATTAATCTTTTGTTTATTTGTGGTAAATATTCTGAATAATATGCAGAGTATTCATTGAAGTTATAATTTCTTCGATCAAAAGTGCAAAATAATTCATCTATCTTGAATCCAAATTTTTACTAAACGGTTATTTTCAAATTTATGTAATGTTGATAAAATTCTAATAAAGCGCTTATAATGTATGCTACATGTCATAATGGAAGTAATTTAATTAATCCTGAATTAAATCATTGATAAGCAAATAACTGCAAAACCTTACAACCGTATCCTATTAAATGGTTGAGAGAAAATTCTCAAGTTCAAATTCTCTTTTGTGATTGACTGTGAAATTTATAACCGTGAAACTTATTATTGTTATTAATTAATATATATTTATAGTAAACATGTGTTTTTTCGGTAACTATTTTAATTAATAATTTTCTCTATAAATATTATAAAATATTTTGTTATTTATTACATTAAATAAGTTTCAGAATGAATACGTTTCAGAAAGAATTTAATGACATTAATAATTTTATTCCAAAATCCTATTTATAAATAGCTTTTATTAAGTATAAAATTTTATTTTTATATTTAAGGAAACGGAAGCTTATATTGTTAAAAAATAGAAATCATGTATCATTT